>CM021108.1:261855673-262289067 GCA_007115665.2 Sequoiadendron giganteum
GGGAATTGTTAAATCCAGATCATAATTCTATAAGTCTGAAGATTCTATCTAATATTCAATCTGAAAGAACAAACATTTATCGATTTCAATATCTATTCTTGAGAATCGAATTCACCATATGTATATAGATAGGGAGACACGTCCCATGAGTGGGACGTGTCTTTTGTCATAGAGTCCCTTCGTCTTAACTAAGACAACAGAAATGTTAATCGGTTTATTTAAGAATCATTAAAGATGTTTAGATATATATATATATATATATATATATATATATATATATATATATGCAATTGAATATATATACCATTTATATTCATTTAATATTCAACAAGAAATATACTTGGTATTAGCAATTTATATCTGACCGTAGCTATTTCATTTAACACTCCCTCTTACCTAGGGAAGATAACTTCAACCAAGTATAAAGTGATATCACCTTACTCGTGATATCAGAAGATATGGTATACTAAAAGTGTCAAGTAACATGACATTCTTCATAGCACATCTTCATTATTCAACACTCCCTCTTAGCTAGCGAAGATAACTTCAATCAAGTATAAAGTGATATCACCTTACTCGTGATATCAGAAGATATGGTATGCTTCTGAAAGTGTCAAGTCATATGACATTCTTCATAACACATCTTCATTATGGTATGTGCACTAACATCAAGTCACATGATGTCTACCATAATAAATCATGGCATATCCATGGATATATATACATATCCACCATGAATAAGGATCATAATGATCTTCAAATTGATATCAAGTCTCATGATATCTATCAAAATGTCCAAAAAATACTATCATGACATGTCCACAGATATCAAGTCACATGATATCCATCATGATAGTGAAACTCATAGTAGAAAAAATCGCATATAACTTGCATGAATCGCGAGTAACCGCGTTGCAAAGGGGGAAGCGAGTAACCACGTTGCAAAGGGGGAAGCGAGTAAATCGTGAAATTACTCACAGCCACATAAACCTAAAAACGCGCAATGTATAAACAGAAAAAAATCGCAAAAAAACGCAAGTAAATCTGAAAAACGTGGTGAAAATTAGTGTAAATTGTTTTTTTAATTTTTTGCCCTAAGTTAAACTGAATACAAAGCATTTAAAACAAAAGCATTTCATTTTGTCATGCGGACACAGGAAGAACACGACGTTGTAGGAAGAAAAACAAGGGCACGTTTTTTTATCACAGATTCATGTTTTTTAACCTCTGCGAATTCTGTCTGAGTTTCGACTTCCTGCATTCACATTTTTTTAACAAACACTGAATCGATTTTGCTTTTACAAGCTAAGTTTTATTTATTTTTGACAAATGCTATATATTAAAATTTAAAGATCTTAAATATTTTACAAATGCAACCTATTAGTTTTGCAACTTTGCTAGTTTTTATTTATTTTATAACGAATGCTACTTTTATTTGCTAGTTTTTATTTATTTTATAACGAATGCTAATATATTTTTATAATTTTATTTATTGATTTGCAAAACATATTTGAAAAACAAATTATATATTATATAATAGTCTATAAGTATTTACAAAATTGAATTTTTTTAATTTCATTTATTTTTAAAACTTATTATTTAATATATTAACTTATAATTAAAAGAAAATTGAAAACTTTTAATTTAATTTACTTTATTTTTAAAATTTAAAATTAAAAATGATTGAAATATATTAATTTATATTATGATAATATTAAATAGTAGAAAAGAAAAAAATAACAAAAATAATGATTGTAAATAAAATTTGAAATCTCAGTATCATTATTAAAGTTTTAAACTCTAATTTTGATTTAAATATGATAAAATCAATAATATGTTCTAAAAATTCAGTTTATATGTGTGTTTTTTAAGAATATTTTAAAAAATTGTCTATTTTCAAATGTTCGATAAATTTGCCGAGTTTTTCCTTGAGTTTTGCCGAGTCCCGAGTTTTTGAAAATTTTGGGTTTGCCGAGTTATTGCCGAGTCCGAGTTTTTCAACTATAGTGAAACTAATCATTGTAAAGTCGTCACCTTACAATGTCAAAGTGTTCATTATCGAAAGATCGTCACCTTTCAATAATGTACACAAAGGGGGTGAGCCCATACAATCATGGAGTCACTCACATGACAAAAGAGTTTACACATTAAACATCTTTAAAACATACTACTACAAAATAAACAATTTGAGTCTCAATCTCAAAAATAACTTACATTTCAACCATACCAAGTTTCTTCCTGAAGGGTTCAATTTTGACTTTGGAGAGAGTTTTGGTGAATGTCTGTTGTTTGATCATTTGTACTAATATACTCCAACTGTATCACATTCCTTTCTACCATGTCTCTCACATAGTGGTAAGGAATCTCTATATGCTTTGATCAAATAATCCCACAAGCAATTTTCGGAGCCATACTGCTTCTCTTGCTCCCATAGAGGCTGCAATATATTCGTCTTTTGTTGTCCTCAGTGCTACAGAAGATTGATTCCTGCTACATCAAGATATCATCGCAGACCTCAACCTCTGTAGAGATTCGGGGTTGTCCTTTTCAACCTCATCCCAAGTCTCTCTATTATAAATACGTTTGAGGAGCTACCAATGTTAAATCCAGGTTGACTCACATGAGGAATTATGATCTCAACTGCTGAAGAGGTACTGCAAAGATTTAGCATCAATACTGCAATCCTTAATGAAACATAGAACTCCCTCTTGATCCTTGCTTCAGAAATTGCAAAAAAGACTTATGGAAGTGAAATCCCTTTAGCCACCAACTCAATCCCATGACTGCAAGTTGTGACTTCATGTTTGATTAATTCTTTGGTCAACATGACTTCCTCTCAAGATGCCTCAAGCTTTTCATCACTAAGCAATCTCTCATCACCTTCTTGCTCCTAGATCTGTCCTGGAAGCATTTTTAGAGAGATATTACTAATAGTTTATAACTATCCAAAGAAAGTTTACTATCTCAAGTTATAGCAATAATTTGCAACGAATAATTTGAATCTTCAAGGATCTTTAGTGAACATAATTTAAGAGAAACCACGATCTCCCTTTACTAATCACACATGATCCAAATAATGATATAACAGAAATTCAGCCTAGAAAGGTGATTTCAAATAATACTTATCTTTTAAATCTTCTGATGTATGTAATTATTGGACACAGTATAGAACGCTGCTCTTGTGCTCAGATCAGTCCACCATTTTCAATGCTTGAACACAGGCCCTTTGCAGGGTTAAATTTGAACATGGTCTTTGACCATTCAAATTATGATGACCTCTGTTTTCAGCAGCAATCCACCGGATTAAGAAGCGGATGCAGCACGCTTACTAGCAACACCCAAAGATAAGATCATCACTTGTAAACTTTATCAGATCTGCACAACTCAATCGACTGATTTTCACATAAGAATATAAACAACAACAAAACAAATACTTATCTCTTGAAAACAGGAGATAGCAGAATCTCCTTAAGTGTTGTGCATGTTTGTACTTGTCTTTTACGCGCAATGCTTTCGCAGTCAAAAAGCATGAGATTCCTCTACTTCTTTCCTTCTAGAATCCCAAAGCTTTCGGAATAATCAGCTTCCCATCATCATGCTCAAAGGATCAAGGATAGACTTCATAAACTTCTCATTCCAGAAGTCTCAAGGTTGTGACCCAGGATGATTTCAAACATTAATCACATTGAGAGGTTGAGGGTGCAACTATAGTAGGGTGTCCTGGGTAGTCATTCCCTCTAAGCCCAAGAGCAGTACACACCTCTTGGCCCATGTGGCCCTCGCCATCCATATGGGTGGTGTACTTAGGTCACCCACACACTGTTTCCCTCCTCGTAGGCCCTTAACTCCTCTATCTTGACTCTATCTGTTGTTGTCGAAGTCTCAGTCAAAGTCGTGATTTTCCTTAGTGATGTCTTAATGCAGACGTGTGATCCTCTTTCCTTTATTCTGTGGTGTTTCTTCTTTTGATGATCTCCCTCTAGCACTATTCGATTGCACAATGATACAAATGATTCTTTTATATTTTTTGATGTTCGTTGGTCCTTTAATCCTGTGGACATGTTATGGCTTTCAAAACTCACGATGGGCTTGTAATGGGCCCTGCTGACTGTCCAACCCCAGATATAAACGAGAATGACAGGTCTGCCAATATCTCCACTCAGAATGAAGCGGCTCACAATACTGAGGCTTCGATCCGCCAAGTGATGAACCCCAACTCTATGTGTGCTACACCAGACTCCATGAAAGAGGGGCGAACATGTAGCAATTGTGGTGAGTGATTTCCAATAGATGATGCGTCCAAGTTGTAAACTCACATCCACCAACTCACGTTCATTTTCCATCTATCAAGTTTGTTTTTAAAAATCCTTTTAGAAAGGTATATATCTGTAAAATTCTCCGATGATAGCCACGACCCTTCAAATAGAATACAAGCCGGCAGGGGCGATATCCAGTAGATTGGTGTACGCAAAGATTGATAGCAGAGGCGATAACCAGTAGCGTCCAGGTAGAGCCTTCGGCTCTGGCCACTACCCAAAAAATCCTTGGTTCAAGACTAGGATTCAGCTCACTATCAAACATTGAAGACTTTCTTTAAAGAATGTCGATGTTCTTCCAAGAAACTCCATGATGAGACAATGAGTTGACTAACTGTATCGTCCCTCACAAACAATCCTTTCCGTAATGGCGGTGTCAAGTTTTATCTCTGCTTCTTGCCCATAAGCAATATCATGCACGTGACCACAAGGGCAATCTCTCTGCAGGCGGTTGCGTAGCCTTCAGCTCTCGCCACCCGCACCATTGAGTCCCTCAACATCGCATCGTATTCTCGATATTGAGGCAGCGATGTAAGTAGCGGACGCATCAACTGTGGTGTCCTATGCGTGTAAGTTTGTCGCTTCCTCCTCCATGGGTCTCCTGTGTCAGCTCTCTTGCTACCATGGCTTTCAAAAAATGCTGCACTACAGGCATCGATCTGCAGGGGAGAGATCGGGTGATGTTTCACACAAAAGACGGCTAGAGTCGATATCGCACTAGTCAGGAGTGCACGCCTGAAGAGGATGAAGATTGAAGATTCAGACTTGTGATAACTTGGCTCTAATACCATGTTAAATCCATATCATAATTCTACAAGTTTGAAGATTCTATCTAATATTCAATCTGCAAGAACAAACATTTATCGATTTCAATATCTGTTCTTGAGAATCGAATTCACCATATGTATATAGATATGGAGACACGTCCCATGAGTGGGACGTGTCTTTTGTCATAGAGTCCCTTCGTCTTAACTAAGATGACCGAAATGTTAATCGGTTTATTTAGGAATCATTAAAGATGTTTAGATCTATATATATATATGCAATTGAATATATATACCATTTATATTCAACAAGAAATATACTTGGTATTAGCAATTTATATTTGACCGTAGCTATTTCATTTAACAGGAATCTACAGTACAACAAGGACATTAAAAGGACCCTCCCACAAGGGCCCACTTCCAAGTCATTTGGGGGCACAAAAACCTCATTATTAGTGCTAGTGGGCATCATTCACTGACAATCTAGGATTTTGACATAGCGGTTGCTTAGCTCAGTATCAAAGTCAAGGCCTCGAGATTGAACCCTAAAGAAAGTGGTGGGTTGTAATGTCTTTGCCACAGTGGTGTGGATTCCTACTAGGCTTGTACGTAGGGTTGGGACCCACTCACAATTAGACAACCATATGTCCACAAGGGGGCTAACCTCCATGCTATTTGGTAGGATGAAACCCTCACCCTTAGTCTCGGTGGGCGCCGTTCCCTAACAATACAGGCTATTAGCATAGTGATTGTTGATACCAAGCTAAGCAACCACAATGCCAAAAGCCCAAACTATTAGTGAATGGTTGCCACAGGCATTAAGGGTGAGGAGTTCATCCCACCATACAACCTAGAGGTGAGCCCCCTCATGGACATGTGGCTGCTCAATTGTGGGTGGGTCTCAATCTTGGGTACACGCTTAGCGGGAATGCACACCACCGTAGCAAGGACATTACATCCCACCGCTCTCTATAGGGCTCAAGCTTGAAACCTTGACTGTAATACCAAGCTAGGCAAAGTTGTCGAATTGGGTATGGGTACGAATACATGGGTACAACAGGTTTTTTTTTGTGGGGGGGAGGGGGGTACGTCTATACAAAAATACAATAAAATATTCAAATATATATATACGCAACCTAAAAACAAAATTAAGTTTAGAATGTCATATACCAATGCATATGCTAAACAAAACCATGACAAATTTCAATTTTTGAAACATAATATACTAATTTAAATTAAATTTTCAATATCAAAAGGATCAAACTTGAATGTCATGATAGATAATCATTGTTTAACATTTAAATAATACAAATAGTAACCAATTCACTAAACTGCATCATCAAGACCAAGATCATCATCAATATTAACATTAGATGATGGACCCCCGCTAGCACTTGCACTAAAAGTATGCTGACTACTTGACTCCTCAAAAACTGAAGATTGTGCAACTGCAACAAAAGAAAGATCTAAGTCAGCTCGCTTTGATTTTGCATCCCACATCCTTGTTGCCCCTTCCTTTTACTCATCATCTTTGTAAGTGAGAAGGCGCAAGTTGGAATGAACAAAAACTAGCTCCTCTACTTTGCTTGATGCCAATCGATTGCGCTTCACTAAGTGGATGAAGGAGTATGTACTCCAATTCCACTCAGCTGAAGAACTAGCAACCCATTGAAGCAAAGGGAGCTCTCATTAGAGTTGTTAAATTAAAAAAATTGTAAATCAAACTTCAAATTTGAAAATAACGCATTTTAATTTTAAATGATAAAACTTAAAAGTTAAAACAAAATTTAGAGTGGTAAAAATTCAAAACTTACTTGAGAGAAAAGTTTTACTGCAAGAACTTGGAGATGTCGTATCTTGTGGCCATTGAGGTACCACCAAGACTGAGCATCCTTCCTATATTTGTCACAGAGAACAAAAGCACTTTGACCACGAGAGGCAACAAAATCAGAAAATTTAGTTGTAACTACATCTTCCATATCAAGATCAGTGAAGAGTTTAGCAACGGCTTTCCTAAACTCGTCGCTGACTTTTGCATCAAGGTATGGTGGCACTCTATTTGGCATAGCAAGGATCTCTAGACTGTAAGATTTGGGAGTCAAAGAAAGGGAAAGAAGATGGAGTGGGGTGGTCATTTTGTTCCATCACTCAACACAAATTGATTGTACCTCTTTGAAGAAGGTTTCTTCGGGATCTTGCTCTCTTACATTTATGATGGATTTCATCTTCTCAAGCATTGAGTCGATGCCATCATAAACTTCCCCCAAGCATGGCTTATCCATGTCAATAAAGCGTATAATACTCATGATGGGCTTAGTGAAAGCAAGAAGATATTCCACCCAATCCCACCAAGTGTCATCTAGAACCTTTTGTTTTACATTTGTTGCCCTCTCAATGTTTGATTGACTCCATATAGACCATGATTGGTTAATGACCATAGCAGAAAGCGCCTCTCGCACCTTCACAAGTCATCTCAAGACGGTTGTGTTGGATGCAAATCTAGTCTTAGCCACCTATTTTAAAATAAAAATTAAATAATTAAAATATATATATATAAAATAAATTATTAAAGTAAAACATAACATCAAAAAATTGCATTGTTTGAAGTTTGAGTTACCTTCAGTAACTCTAATCGCGAGAATGATCTAAAAATAGCTCGCAACATGTGGTGATTTGTTATGAACATTTGGATCTCTTCAACTTCAACACAAACTTGTTTGATCCAATCTATTTTTGTACCCAACTTCTATAGCATGAGGTTTAGGGAATGCCAACACAATGTCCAAAATATAGGTGAGAATCGTGTCTCAACTAACATACCAACAACTCTACAATTCTTCGCATTGTTCATTACAACTTAGACAACATTTTGAGAACCCACTTCATTAATGCATTGTATAAGGATGTCAACAATAAATTGTGCATCCTTTACCTGCCCCTCACAATCCACAACTTTTAGAAACATTACCCCTTTAGGGCACACTGCAATCACATTAATTAATGGTCTATTTCTTGCATCCTTCCATCCATCGAAAATAATAGACATGCTTGTTTCTTTCCGTGAGGTCTTGATGGGAGATAATGCATCTTCTATATGTTTGACCTCCCTTGACAATATAGTGCTACGCACCTCCTCATAACCTGGGCTTGTGTACCCTTTTGGAGCTTCATTTATATTTCTTACCATGTCATGCCAATAAGGTGATTGAACAACATTGAAAGAAAAACCATTTGCATAGAGGCATCTTCCAATGGCTTGGTCAACAATATCTCTGACATCATTTTCAATGGTCCCTTTGCTCTCTTTGAAATAGTAGCTTCATTTTCAATTTCATTTCTTCTCAAAAAAGGATGGCTTTCTACTACAATATCAGGGCCAACACTATGTGTGTGAAATGAAGGAGTAGGTGGCTTCCATGAGCCCCTTCATGTACTCAATGGATGCCCCATTCTAGTTTCAACCCTTGCATCTACTTCCTCTTGCTCCATAATATATTTTGCTATTTTAGAAGGTGGTATAGGTATTTAATTTTTTCTTGGACATGCTTTTATTCCCTTCCCAAGAATTGCACAGAAATGCGCTTTCACCCGACTATAGGAACTAGCGTACCGCTTATCACACCCAAGGCATATCCAAACATATGTCCCCCCACCTAGAATCTACTCTACATTTCTACATGCCTCCATAGCAGTGAAGCCAGGTCAAAATTGATTGAGGGTTTGCCAACAAAATTAGAACTAGTTGCCATGGACATTTTGGTATAGTTTCTCTATATGCAATGGACTTGCAATTGCCTAAAATTTTGAACGCTATTTTTTAAATTTTTTGCAATATTTCTTTTTTTTTACATAAAATGGCAAATATTTGTGATTTCATTCATCTTTTCAATTGCAGAATATTTGATTATTCATATTTATTGGAGTGCTTATTGGAAACGGACAGCTATTGCAAGTGTGTTAGTACATGCTCTTCAGATTATAGAGAGGAAGATCTCTCTTTGCTGATTTCTTACTATAAAAAAGGGGTGTACTAAGGTTCCTATCTTTTTTACTCAGCGGCAGGACACAAGGGTGCATAAACACAATGCACCGTAGCTAAGCTTTTCTCTAGTTTCTGCAGATCTTAACTACGACTAACTAAGCTTCTAAACTATCCTACCTCCCCAAGATAAACAGAGCATGAGGGCATAGGAGCGAAATGGATGGATTGGATTACTTGAATCCTCCGTCTCAATGGAATATGGCCGAGGCTCTGAACTCTCGAATATATACCAAGATAGGGCTCAATACAAGTAAACACTTGTTACAGTAAACTGGATCTGAGACTTGCCAAGGAGGAGGAACCCCTATCCGAGGTGTAGGCTTGGAAACAACTCACTGGAAACAACAAGGAACGATGGCCTGTCTAACAGGATTCTCGAGGAGGTGACGACACCTGTTCAAAGTGTAGGCTGCAAGACAAATCATTAAACAACATCATACAATAATGATCGATAACAAAATATCCAAGGAGGTGACGACACCTGTCCAAGGAGGAGCTTGAAACAATACACTATTTAGAACAAGACTTTGAATACACTCAAGTATTTAGATCAAGCAAGCATGCGCTATCTGATTTATTTCTTCAAGCTTCTCCAAAGAATTACAAAGGTTGGGACAACAAAGGCACGAAATCATGCACAATTATGATCAACCAACGAACTCTCATCCAAGAGTGAATAGATATAAACAAGCTAACTCTAGCAACAATGGCGCAGCAATTTTGCTTAGCAAATAAAGGTTAAACAAATAATGAGCCCAAGGCTCTTATTTATAGAAACTCAAAGGAGTAGACAACCCTAAAATCTCCTTGAGTTAACAAACAGTAAGATTTATTCCTATGTCTAAAAGTAGGTGAGCAAGCAGTTAACTGGAAATCTACTTGAGTTAATTGAAACTAAACAAAAGTCAAACTGGAAGTCTACCTCAGTTGACTGACACCTAACTAAAAGTGAACTTACAATTACAAATGTGTCTCCAAATAGACATCCACCTTTAAAGGAGATCTGAGATCCACAAATCGTGGGAGTCAATTAGACATCCTAGATCAGTGGGATCTGACATGCATGATCTGTGGAGATCTGGAGTCAACTTGGAAAGGGGCATCAAGTTGACTTCAATCATATTTAATGCTATTTGGAGGGTAGGACGTCCTTCCTTGGTGCTTTACACCTCTTCACCACTGCTCAACAAAGTCTCTATCTAGTCATTGACCTCTTCAGCCCTCGGGCAATTAATGCTTTTCAAGGTGACTATGTGGCGTCTAAGCATTTCTTCACCCGTCACAAGTTGCTACTGATAGTTTATGCATTGGGCAGCTGCTTCATCTAACCGGATAGACATGGCTGCAATTTCGGCTAATTTGCAACCATTGGGATCTTCAAGGAATGAAGATCGGATGACATCTTGGAACCGTGTCTGTACCGTTTCAAGCTCAACATATTCTCCTCCTCCTCGCTGATATTCTAACTCAGGGAAGGATATTACCAACGTTCTTGCGAAGTTGATAATATTGGCGACAAAGCGTCTATAGTCAATCAGCTCCACTGAATTGGCATCATAGGCTCTCACCTTGTATGCCAATTGTTCTTTCCACTCAAAGAGATGGTGTTTGTTCTCAGTGGTTGTAACTGATTGGTATGCTTGTTGTAGATCAGCAACTGTCGCTTCCTCTCCCGGCCTCTCTTGAGCTGCCTTTACATCTGACTGTTGGATTTATGATCGAAGACCATGTGCTTTGTCTCTCAGCTGATATGCTTCTGCTAATACACATCGCCCTTTGATGACAAACTCATCCACTTGACATCTCAAGTGTTTGTCATATGTGATCAACTGATGATGGTTTCTTTCAGTTGGGAGATCCAATAGTCCTTGACGTAAGGCCGAGGAGTTGGGAGTGTCATGTATGAAGCTAGAAATGTATCAAGCTAGAAATGTATAACCTTAGCTGACGGTTTTCAGCCTTCAAGGCTGCTTTGTCTTGTCCATCCTTGGTCATTGTTTCCTTTACACTCGCTGAGGCGATTCCGAGAAGGTCTACCTCCACCTGTCGAGTGGTCTTTCCAAGGTTCACCTTTGAAAGCGTGAAATCCTCAACCCTCACATTATGTATGTCTTTATCTTCAGGTGGGGCAGCAATCTCTATGACAACCTCGTTCTCTGGATTCCTCTCTACATGTTTTTGCTTCTTCAACTTCTTTGTCGGCATGTCTTGTGGGACATGGTGGAATTCAGAGAAGTCAAGCTGATAAGAAGGTCTCTCCCTTTTCCTCCCAAGCGAGCTTTCCAGCCAGATAGAATCTCGGCTAGCATCACTGAGAGGAGGAACATAGGCCCTCTGAATGCTGGAAGAACGAGACTGAGCCGTGACAATGCCTCATGGTGGCGAGTCCAAATCAATAGGACTTTGCGACCTCTGTGATGGTGGTGAAGTCAGTGGTTTTGTTTCTATTACAAGCACTACTTCTGCTGCAACCTCTTCTACAATGGATTCCATCTCTGTCTCAATTATCTCAATCACTGGCTCTGGTGTAGCTGCAGCATACTTAACTGTTTCAGGTAAATTGGTGGTTGTATCCACCCGTACCTCTTGCCAGCTTGTGCTAGTAATTCCTCTTCTTCCCCATGTGCTCCCTGACATCCGCATTCCTTCTGGAAGAATGCTCATCTTCTTCTGTCTGGGTTTTCTTCTAGAAACCCGGTAAATTGTTGGTGGAGTGTGTCACTGACCAGAGAGGCCCAGTCGTAATGTTCTTTCCTGCTAATTATTTGCCAATAATGTAGAACATCCACAGCTGGAAGGATTTTCCCTCTTCGTGCCCAGTGACTCTGTTGAGTAGAGTGATTAACACTCCATACTCATCTTTGAATTCTCCTCTCCCAACCAATTTGGGCAAGCTGGTTCTCTTTGCTTTCAACCAATGTTTAGCCATTATAAGCGAACACTCATCCCTTGAAGCCTCGAATGCCTTTTCGCATTCTGTCACGTATACAACCTTCTTGGAAGGGCATGGTGGAATTGCAAAACAAGTCTCTATGTCCTTCGACCTTAAACTGCAAATCACTCTTCCGTCTACTGACAGGATCTCTCTAGTAGTAGGGTTGTAATGCTTTGTGCAAGCAATTACAAGCTCAATGCTTTGTAAGGTGATCGGAATGGATGCAGCTTGGAATAAACCGGATTCTTCTATGTTTTGCAATGTAATTTGGTTCATGCCCTCCAAGTCCTTAGAACTGACCTCTGGATTTTTCTGCCATAAGGCTGTGTTAGTCATTTTCAGGTAATCATGGTATAAGACCGTTTTGGTCTTGTATTGTATTTGAGAGTACTGCATTCTAAAAACCTTGAAGATTGACTAGGCACTTGACCCTATTCTAACACTTTTCTCGAACTGCTAAAAATAGCCTCGTCGGGGGTAATTTTTACGAAAAATTCTGAGACATGGGTTTCTTTGAGAATGATTTTCTAAACAAACCCAGATCGTCAGAAATTCGGAAAAACAAGTTTTTCTTTGACATGCAAAAGCCCTTTGGTGGCAGAGGCAGCGGGGTACCAGAAAGTGATTTTTCTCGGAAAAATCCAACACATGGGTTTTGTTCGTGCTTCAAAGCTAAACAAACCTAGTTTGTCTGTTTTTCAATATTATGAATTTTTCCAGAAACCCTAAAAAATAGGGGCAGCAGGGCTACTTTTCCTAGAAAAATCTAACATGTGGTTTTTGTTGAAAAAGCTGTGTTGATCATACCCAGTTGGCCAGATCTGTGATTATCTGTCATTTCCTGTGACATGCAAAGAAATATAGACAAAAATAGAGGAAGTAGATAGAAGATGGATTGGAAGTTATAAACTACCACTTTGCAATAATCTGTCTCTAGAAGCAATCTCCGAGGAAGAATAATTTTACTGCCAATGATCTTCAAAAATATTGAAGATCCGTCCAAAACCTCTGCCAGATCTTGAAAACGTGTTCTTGGGAGCTATTTGATGTTTTATCCTTCAACCTGCAAAAAGAATAATGAAGAATGGGACGCCTAGCATGAATATATGGTGATTAGGGTTAAGATCCACAAAGTATGGAAGATAACTCATCATTTAGGTCTGATTTAGAGTTCCAAAAGGTGATTTCCACTGATTGTGGAGTGTTTGGCCTCTTTTTGGCTCCAAATTTGCTAACTCAAGTAAACACTTTTTGCTTTGACTTCCTTTAGGCATCCATCCTTGAAGTTGATCATTTTTGTCCACTTTGCAAGCTAAAGTGCTCCTGTTTGATCTTTGATTTAGGTTACTCAGTTGATCTCTGGCAGTGGCTAGCAGTTCTGTTGTTGAGGTGGATCAACACGATGAGATATGCCTGAGAGGGATTAACTCAGAAAACTGAGTTCAGGCCTCCAGAAAGAAGGGTGCCTTTCCTTGAGAGGGGCGCTTTTGACAATGCCTTAGTCAATTTTCATTGACTGTTCTTCATTTTGACCTTTAAAGACCCTCTTTGCTTTGATCTGACGTCCTCGATGCTTAGATGAATCAGATGACTCTGCTTGATGATGCATCGAGTAGCCAGCTCGGTCTTGCTCAGGATGACTGACTTCTCAGTTGAAGCTGGCTGGTTTAGGTCCTTCAAACTAAAGGGCTCGCCTGGCCAGCAGAGGTGCTTTTAGCTTTTGATTGAATTTCTTCATGTTGTGAATTGCCTGACTTTGACCTCCTCAATCAGATGATTGATTTGTCGAAAGTTCTTGCTGATAGTTCTACTGACGAGATAGGTCATAGCTGAGAAGGTCATCTTGGGAGGCAGTGAAGATTCTGGTTGAATCTGGATGCCTTTAAGAAAGGGTGCCTTTCCTCAAGAGGGGCGCTTTTAGCCATGCCTTAGCCATTTTCTGGCTTGTCTTTCTAGTCCTTCAATTTTGGACTTTTCTGCTTGACCTCAACTCGTGATCGTTTGGCGTGTCTTGTGGACCTACTGTCAGATTGATCACGTAGCTGGGAGGAAGCTGGAAAGATATCATGTATAGAGTTGTTGCTTATGGATTCATCTAGTGCCTGCAACTGAGGGGCCAGGGGCGCTTTTACCTTGAAGCTCTCTGATTTGGCATCTTCGTTGTTGATGGATCCTCCATACTTTGCTAACGGTTGGTCAATGATCCCTGGATCAGATGATTTTGTTGATTGTTTCGTTGTCGAGCCAGCATGAGAGTGAAGAGGATGACTGAGTTGAAGATGCCAAATGTTTACATTTGCCCTCTAAGATCCAAGGGCGCCTTTCTTCAAGAGGGGCGCCTTTTTCAACTGTAGATTGTGTTTTGCCTTGGTAGACAAAACGTCCATCTTCCAGAGTTAGCCAAATTTTGACCTTTTCCGTTTTGAGAATCTCCTTCGTTGAAACAGCATCTTTTTGACCTTTTCCACCATGGCTTCTTCATTGAAGCTTTTGAGGTTTAGCTTTTAGCACCTGGTACTGGCCAATTTGCCATTAATGGTTGTGGAGCTCCTAACTTTGTTCCTGAAAAATAGAAATAGACCCACCAGAGTAAAACATGTATTTTGATAATTCTGACTTGATCAGTGTGATCGTGAAGGCAATTAACCCTATCAGAATTATTTTCAATCATTTCCGGGAAGGTCCTATTTTTAAGGGTTTCCTTAAAAATAGGGGCGTAAAACCCTAATTTTCATTTTTTCATAATTTTAACCATAGGTTCCTTGACAAAAACCCACAAAGACTTCATGTTTGTTTTGACCTAAAACATACTTTCGATGGCATTTTCACATTGTTTAGCTCAATTTAAGCAGAATGCCAAAAATTTAATTTTGGGTATAACACATATGTCCCCCCACCTGGAATCTGCTCTACATTTCTACATGCCTCCATAGCGGTGAAGTCGGGTCAAAATTGATTGAGGGTTTGCCAATCGAATTAGAACTAGTTGCCATGGACTTTTTGGTATAGTTTCTCTATATGCATTGGACTTGCAATTGCCTAAAATTTTGAACGCTATTTTTTAAATTTTTTGCAATATTCTTTTACATAAAATGGCAAATATTTGTGATTTCATTCATCTTTTCAATTGCAAAATATTTGATTATTCATATTTATGGATTCCCCTATGGCAATTTCAATCAAGGTTTATAGATTCCAACTACATATGCACACTTGCATTCAAGGCCTTCCAAATGATTCAAATCAGATCAAGCAAATCAGCATTGTTTGTAATTTTTGAAGTTCTAATTATTCTATAATAGTTTTATTATTTGATAAAATCAACTCCAACTAGTTTTATTATAGTTTTGAGTTTAATGATTCAAGGTGACTATTTATGTAGTTTTAGTTTAAATATTCAATAAGTGAATTTATTTTATTTTATTTCAAGTTTCTAATTTTAAAACTAAAAGAATTCTAGCTTCATTTTATTTTTATTTTTTTCAATTTCTATATTTAAGCTTTAATATATATATATATATATATATATACCATAGTTATCGGGAGATGTGCCCCGGAGGCTGGGACACGTCTCCGGTACCGGAGACACCTCCAATCAGATGGTAAGTTGGTAGAAGTTTCCCGGAATCTCCTGCAATCTCCCGAGCAAAAAAAGGCATCTCCTGACTAGATTTTTAGAAGAAAAAAAAACATTAAAAAATTATAAATGAAGATTTTGTTCTTTATAGCCTTCAAGGCAAAATCATTGTTTTTGGCATCCATTCAGATTTCTGGACAAAGAGACAAACTGGTCACTTATTGTGTATGTTACATCTGCAGCAAGGATTGTGTATCCATTTTTAATAGAGTACATTGCTAAGTCCTATCATTCCTAAACCAGTGAGTAATTGCCAACATTTGATGGTATGTGGACTTTATCAAGGATCCTCCAGACTCAGAGTCAATTGCTTTTGAGATAAAAATCTGAGCAGCTTATACTCCAATGCCCATCTGGATTGGTCTCTTGTCAATAATCCTTACCATGCGAACTATATTTGGACCTTGTAGTATTTGAGCCTTCTTGATTTTATATAACTTCGAGCAACACATGGCCAAGCTATGATGTAATTAGGGATCCATTTCGAAAACTGCTGCCCTCTTTTTTGTAAGGGTGAAAACAGCCAAGATTTAGCCCTTTTCAATGACTTTAAGGTCCAGGCCATCCTATGACGTAATATAACTACTTAATATCATGGTAACATGCAGCAAAGGGCATGCTCTTGTTTTGAAAGTTCAATGTCATGATATTTTCTATAATTATAAATTATTAATGTATTAATTTTTATTTATATTATATTATTAAAAAAAGATGGCGTCTCCAAGTACCCCCGTCTCCTATTTTCAAAAAAAAGCAGTACTAGTACAAGTACCAATCTCCCATACTAGTACCAGTTTCTCGGCAACCTTGATATATACATAATAATGTACTTATTTTAAATTTTAATATTAAAATAAATTTAAATTATAAAAGTTTAAAATGTTAGTTTTTATGATGAAGCGTATGAATTTTTTTGTAAACATTTAAAATGTTAAATGTATGGTTTTCCATATTCTGGTATCATGTCAAATCATGATGAATGTCCTCTAGATGTCACCTATTAGGGGAACCAAGCTATGCAAATCCTTTTAAAAAATATGGTGAAGCTTAATGTTACTTCATAGTGTTAGTTTTAGGATCAGAAATGTAAGCAAGCAGAAAATGCAACACATAAATAATGAACACAATATTTTACCCTAGGAAAACCCTCCTACTTGAGGGAGAAAAAACCCAGCAACAATATTCTCTTTATATATCAGAATAATAAGAGCTGAAAACTGCATACAAATCAGGCCCTACACAAGGTCGAGTCTGCTGCTAGGAGGCGAACTGCTGCTGCTGCTGAAGATGCGAATTTGAGAGTGAATGAATTGATGATCAAAATGAGAGGACTCCATCCTCTATAAATACCAAACTAGGCGGCCTTCTCTCTAGGGCCGACCTAGAGCAAATATATTTTATTTATAAAAGATGAAGGCCGACCTGCCTTGAGCAAGATATAATTAAGGGAAAATATCTCCCGAAGCTACCAAACACTAACACATAGTACCTAACCTCATTGAACCTAAAGTCTGCCTCGCATTTCTTTGTAGTTTGACATTTGTATGTTGTAGTTTGTGATTGATTTTGAGGGTTCAAACTCTGAAGTGGAACTATGTAATAACACACTGTGCAGTGTACACTATAAACAATGATTTCAAAATCAATGAGAAAAATCCATATTTGAAAATTATAGTGTACCTCTCATCTACTTTTGCTTTCTCACTCTCTATGCAATTACGATGACTTCAAATTTAAAAACCATCAATTATTTCTCCTTTATTTTCCATGCATTTTTTTAATTCCTGACATATCGTTCATGTTTTCACAATATTATCCCAAGAGATTGAAAATATTCTGTTTGGTTTGCTGAGATGTTCCCAGGAAAGATATATGCTTCTATGCCACATGGTATATACATGGTTGACTTTTTATGAGGACAACCTAACAGAAACAGAAAAACTCTTACACATAGGCCAGAGTGTCTTCATAGAGTACTTATCACTCTTTGCATTTCTACATTGTAAGAAGAAGGATAAATTTCACAGCCAATGCCCTCCAAAAGATCTGTGAATAAACTCCTACACATAGGTGAGAGTGTCTTCATAGAGTTCTTATCACTCTTTGCATTTCTACATTGTAAGAAGAAGGATGAATTTCACAGCTAATGGCCTCCAAAACATCTGTGAATCTCTTCTATGCCTTGACAAGAGAAGAATGATTCTGGAGATATTATTTGTTTATATTATTATGTTAACCATTTGTTACAGGTACCATAAAAATATCTTTGAATTACATGGTAAGATTTTGTGACACTGGCTGTCATTAAAGACTGACATCAAGTGAGTTCAAACTTCATACTGATCCCTTTTAATGGTAGGTATTAGTGTACACTGTATGCAGTTATGAGATTTTAGGCTCCTATTTATTTGATGTAATTCCAACAAGAGAAGAGATATATGTCATATATGTCAGAGAAACTAAGAACTCACCTATAGATCACATCTGAAGCCAAGTCTGTTTCTCGAACAAGTTGCATTTCTCTCAACTAGATAAAGGTTATTTTTCATCTATTAGATAAATGTTCTCATAGAGAAGAAGTCAGACTGCTGTGAAAGAAAGAGATACTCCGGCTAGCCATTTAAGTCTCCATCCATGATTGCCAAATCCTCAAGGTGCTTTAAGAAAAGCTGAAGGAACCCTATTATCTCTCCTGCAAGTGTGCCTCTTTACCAAATCTTTGCAACAGAAATTTATCAAGCTCTCCAGGATTTGGCATGCCATCTTGGCTCAAATCATCAGTTGGCAATGAATGAATGCATGAAAGGATATGCTGAACGTCCCTATGAAGTCTGCAAACAGAGAAGCATTTCATACTTATTTATTAAAAAACCACAAATTAGTAATAAGAAAAAATATTCTTGATGAGAAAATCCCAACTGACCTATTTTTTGCCTGAGGAGTGCTAGCATCTATCTTTGAAAATGCATCTGAGATCTGCAAATGGAAGTTTTTAACCACTTGCCTGCTCAACCACATGAAGAACAAATCAATTTTTGGCAAATAAACTGATAATGCAAACCTGATCATTGCAAGAGAGGCAAGGTAATAGAAATTTGTAACCAGAACGTTATGAATTTCATGTATATGCATTACTCAATTATGCCAAAAAGGTGATCATCACAAAAACGTCTTTGAATAGAAACTAATACCACGAATAAAATAATTTTCATATCCACTAAAACAAATTAGAGTTGATGTAAGAATAATTAATTTATATAATGCTTACTTCATCTTCAACAGAACACAAGCAAGCATAAAATAAGAAATAAGTATGGTTTCTTTCTAAATATCAAATAACAATGGTTCTTGCTATAAAAAATAAGAATAGCACCTAGTAAGCCATAACTGTCCACTCCTAATGAACCAGCATGCTCTCATCTCTGTCTGATCTGCTCTCAGACATATAATCATCTCGCCCTTCTTATTGCATGAACCATATCCTCGTAGGCAGCATAAGTGGTAATCGGTGCATTGGCATATATATTAGCATCAAGAAAACTTGGTCTATTATTCTGCTACAGAATTTAATAGATGTATGTTGTCTATAAGTTTATTTTGGAGACAGTATCACCAAAGGCATAACCTGTAGTGACATTCATTCAAATTTATGTTTAACAATTTTAAGTAATGAAAATTGTCATCTTTTGCAATTCTTAGCTGCTATTTACTCATCTATTAATTGTTATTGCTGTTATATTTCAGTTGTTAGTTTGTGCAGCTGAAGTTAAAAGTTAAAATTTAAAATAAATGAAAGATACCTCTAAGAGCAGGACCAACATTAACCCATCATTTATCTTTCATGAAAATAAAAGAAAGGAACACTCAAGAGCAGTGCTAACACCAAGACGCCTTTTATCTTTCAGCTCTCATACGTCCAATCATTTTGTTCTTGAATGCATTGTGTAATCTTTTGTTTACTTTTAATTGTATGTCTACAGTTTGTTGTTGATTGATACAATATGAGCCTTTGGTTTCTCTAATTATATGAGAATCTATCTAAATACATGAGGAAAGATTAATATGCATCGATGATATTGCACTATGTATGATTCCTTACACATGTATAGTTATTTGCCCATTTAAAACACCACTGATTAAGGCTATAAATTTTCCCTCTTGCTACTCTAATCCATTGCAACAATATACTGATCCATAGGATTACTGAAATTACATAGTTTGTTTACTTCTCTGCAAATGGGACTAAGTGTTCCTATAGTATTCTTCCTAGAGAATTTTGGCCTTTTTGATGGTTTATATTTCTTTGCAATATCAATTGTCCCACCAACACATTATTAATTGAGGCCTTTGCCCACTAGGTGATAACCAATCAACTTGCGAGAATTTTCATAAATTTAATACCTTGAGACATTACTTGATCCAAAAACTGATCCATGAAACATGACCAAGGGGTCCATTGTCACCACTTTCAGCAAGGAACTGTCCCATGTTCTCAAATTGCTTGAAAAAACATGACAGTTTCAAAGAACATGAACTGGTCCTCAGTAATAAAATATATATCTCAGATAGTTTTCTATAACAGATCTAGTTAGGATGCAGCTTTAGATGGCTGTTAAATAAGACTCTAGTTTAAATTATGAGCACCAGTTTTAGATATCTATTAAATAAAGAGTAGAGTTCAAGCCTGAGCGCAAGCTGAATTTAAGGGAAGTCATCTCCAGTTTAGATTGTCTTGTTTAAATTTCACTAAGATAGAGCAGAAATTCCAAAAGACGCTCAACTATCTCTTGGGGTCCACTATCTTATCCTACCATGTAGATCTTGAGTCTGACTTGTGATAACTCATTTGCAAGCCCCTTACTAGATCTATAAATTGAATAGGAAGAGGTACAATTTAGTAATAAGCTATGTTACCATATCGTAACATATCCAAGTCAATTCCAGGTATGAAACGTCCCGGAATCGGATCCTGGTTCGAACCGCCTACAGATTCGACTAGGGTACAGATTTTTCTTGCAGGAAACGCTTTTTAGTTTTACAGGTCAAATCCAACCGACTCTTGCAACAAAATGGCCATTCAGAACTGAATTGTGGGTGTAAATGGCAATTCAGAACCAAATCCTAGGTGTTTCATCTGCAAACATAATTTTTGACGGGCTTTTTTTATCCCTTCAACATTGTTGCATCACAACTCACCGTCAGATATCTCATTCTAATTCTGTCTCGAGAGGGAGAAGCATCATTATTATCCGCCTTTCCAGTCCAGCGTTCATTATCAGCCCTATTCTTTTGGGTTCTGAAGGATTTTTGACATAGTTTTCTCAACCAATGAATTTTCTCCCGTCTAATTGTGAGTTGGCAACCACAACTGGCGAGTCAAATAGAGTTTAATGGATTTGCGGCTTCATTAATTTCTGAATCTGGTCAATCTTTGTGAGCATAATTATGCAAATAGCATTCAATTTGTTTCGGACTCCATCCTAGCTTATTGTAGCGAAATAAAAGGAGAAGCAGGAAGTTATCTGCTAGGGAGGGATCGAGCAGGAAAACAAAAGAAAATATTTAGACAACTCTAATAGAATTTTATTTAGTATCTTTTTTAATTCATTAGAATTTTATTAAATTTAATAAAAAATTTAACAATTATTATTAATGAAGATTATTGTTTATTAAATTTAAGTTATTGGTATATAAAATATTTGTTAAATATATATTATTTATATTAAATTATATAAATTACTATTAAATTGTTATTTATTAAGTTTAATATTATAATATATATATGTGTGTGTGTGTATTTTTTTATGCACTCATATTGAATGGTATCTATATTAGAGGGTTATGAAAAATAGTTTTATCTATATTTGATATAGTATTCCTATCTTGCTTTGATTTTTTCAATATTTATTATTAATATTTAACATGTTTAAAAATATTATGACTTTATATTAATTTGTATAGCTACAAATATGTATATATTAATGATTTTATATGTTTTTGGCATCGATGTCTCAAGAATGTATCTATGATTCTATGCCTATTCCAATTCAGTAACTTAAGTCTTAGATTGTTATACTGTATATATAATAAATATTATATATGTTACCAATAGTTTAATAGTTAATTATTAATACTGTATATAATAAATATTATACATTATATATTAATAATATATATATATATATAATTATTTATGATTTTTATATGTTTTTTGTACAGACGTAGCCAAAACATACCCAAACCCCCCTCAAATTTTGTCATACCGACGTACCGTACCTACAAACCCGTACCTAATTCTGTTTCTGATTCAGCAACTTAGGTAATAAGAAGTTATATTAGCTTTTTGTAGCAGATTTATGTTCTAACTTAATGAAAACTATGTAACATTTTGACAACCATTCATTTGCATGTATTGTCATGCCCTCTTTTTGGAATTAAATTCATTCAGAGGACCCATGGCATATTTCTTCATTTCCTATAGACTAAGGGATAAAATAAGGAAAATAATTCATAATAATATTTTTTTTTATCATTCAGCTCTGCCAAAGGGGGCAACTCTTGTATAAAAAATCGAACCCAAAAAAATTATTTAATGCATGCCCTTACCACAAGGGGTGCCACACAACAAGAAAATAAAAGCACGCCCTTGCAACCAGGTGTGCTACACATCATAGCAAAAAATTGTACTGTCAAACCTACATTGTGCCAACACATTACAATACCTGATTTTCTACTTTCTTTGAGGACCTTAAGGTCATTGGATGCTTTTGTTTTGAAGATGGGGTTTTCTTCCTCTTCACCTCAATCCATTCTTGTTTGGTTTCGGAGGAGAGGTGCGGACCATTGCTCATTCCACCCTGCAAAGACTTCTTGTAATTTGCTGAAGTGACCAATGAGGTGGTAGAGATGGATTCCTCCAGGAAGGGAGGAGACGTGGCCATGCCAACATTTGTTGACTTTCCATCAGACGCACTCACTTGAGTGTGGTCAAGCACATCGGACGTAGAGGGGGGGGGGATAGGGTTGGATCAGTTTCTTGGGGCATGAAAGTGGAAGCGTTTGCATTTTTCTCAAAAGGAGAAATGACAGTGGCTAGATTCGGTCCCGACCCACCAAGAGGGTTTGCTGTTAGAAATAGCATTGCCATGCACACCAACATGTCTTCTACCACATTGTGCGGTGACATGATCCGTAGCAAAGCAAATTTTGCATCTGAAAGCGATTTTTTCATAATCTATTGGTTGGCACCAACGCCTATTTCCAACTTCGAGAAACATTTCCACAGGAAGACCTTTTGAGACATCGATCTCTATGCATAGGTGTACAAAAGTCAAATTCTCATAGTTGATTGTTTCTTTTGAGAGGTTGTGATATTTCCCCAAACCATTACCAATCAGCAGTTAATTTCCCAAAACTATAGGGGGAGGTAAGGTAAACGAACCCACAAAAAAGCAGTAGAGAATGTCTCAATACGTGGATCAAATGAGGGAAACCAAGGTTTCATGCATAAAAAGTCACCCTAGAAGAACCACAAACCAAAGCACCAATTTTGTCTACCATAGATTCAAATTCTGAGATAAAAAACCCATTTGCACATGGGTAAATGTTGATTTCATCCTCCGGATACTCCTTCCAATTAGTAGCAACCCATGAGTGGAGATCGCAAAGTTCAGGCCACACCTTTGTAAATCTACATATCAGAGCATGATCCTGCAAAAATTCTTCCCTGTCATAGGCAAAGTTATCCAAAGAAATCTCTGGGGCAAAAGTCATGTGGTGGACCACAAAGGGGGTTCTCTAAGAAGCGCAACCGTGAGTCACACCGAGCATCGCACGTGGTTTGGTTGCAGTTTTGCGTCGAAGACCACCATTCACTATTACGTGATGCATGGTTGGGGATAAACCTGTATCCCCCAAGCCATGGCCACTGACAGACCTATTGCGATCACAACGTAGAGAGGAAGGGCCTATTAGTGTTTTAATGATCAGATAATACAACTGAAAGCACTCACAAAAGTGCAACACATAAGACAATAAACACAACAAGATACCCTAGGAAAACCTTCCTCTTGAGGGAGAAAAACCCAGCAAATATTTATCTTATATAATGAAGGAACAAGAGCAGAAATTTGCTTACAACTCAAGCCCAGCACAAGGCCGAATTTGATACAATGAATACTAACACCTCTCCTAGATGCGAATATGTTTCTCCTTGAAATCGGCCTGCTGCTGCAAGATGAATGGCTGCTGCTCAAGTGCGAACTTTTGCTTGTATGTGGATTATGCTTAATGAACTTGATGTGCAAATGAACAAACATGACCTTGTATTTATACAAAATGAGGTGTCTCCTCAAGTAGGTCAGCCACCTTACAAGAATAAATAATTTACAAAAAATGGCAAGGTAGGTCGGCCCAAATAATAATGAACATTAATAATCTCAATGAGAGTCGTCCCTTATTTATTAAATCAACCGAGTATAAATTAAATAGTCGTAGGCTATCATTTAATTTAATACATCTCGATGTGTTCGCTGGAAGAAGCAGCCGGATGCTGCTAATAACATCAACACGGCCAAAGCAAGGGTTTTCGCAAAACTCCTCCGCGCAGAGACTTTGCCAACTGCGCCCAACGATCCCGTATCACTCTTGTCAGAGGCAATACCAACATCTTGCGGCCATCCTTCACAGGTGGAGAGCGGAGGTTTGAAGCATTGCAAGGATCGCCAACCACCATACACCCCACATCCAAACCCTGGCAAGATGAAAAGTGCCTACCATTCAGAAGCAAAGATGTAATCCAAACCAGTCGCAATTGAATCAGTGGCATCTTTCATGGGAGGGGAAGAGATCTTGGGGGACAAGCGAACAGAGTCACCCCAACAATTGTAACGCCCAGCATCCAGTGTAGGAGAAACCTGATCGCCCACAAGCCTACTCAGATCATCCTCCAGCCGTCGCAAAAAACCCTCATGCCCGCTTAGAAAATCGCAGCTAGTGGAATAGGGGGAGCGTGAACCTAAAGATTTTTGCACCATTTTAGAGGTTTTAAACGATCAATTAATAATAGTATTTTAAGTTGGGCCCAGTCATTTTATTTTTATAAGGGCAACTTAAATATTATTATTTTATTTAAAAAATGTTTTTAAACACTTTGGAGGGAGTTTTAGAAGGGTGTCATGTCCCCTTTTTTCTTTTTCTAAGCTGGTCGGCCAACAAGATTTTAAAATATGCGTTTTTTAACACCAAACAATTAATGGTGCTTTTACACACCAATTATTTAATATATATTTAAAAAGTAAATAAAAATAAATAAATATTTTAAATTTTAAATTGGTGCCTAAACTGGGCCAACCTATCCTTCAAACCTTGGGCTGACTTGTTTTTGCAAATCCTAATGTGAACAGGTATATAATTTTTTTACTGCTGGTTAGGAGGTCATCTGGAAGAATTGATAAGACTTCGGGAGTATTTCTTGAGATGGTTTGCCAGGACAAAAACCCTTCCAGACCCTCAAGGTTAGGACAGAAACCCTGGCCTTGTTTCATCAATTTTTCATCTAGCTGCGCCTATTTCAGTTCTGAATTTGCTATTGTTTTCCAATGTCAGGTTACAGAGGTTTATCTGGGGCCTACTAGCACCAAACTACACCAGCTTGGCATGCACTTCAAGCACTCAGACCTGTAATCTTCACGCCAAGCGCCATTTAACAACAGCAACTAGGTCTGAGCCATCCTACAATCTGGAAGATCGAGAGGAATTCAGAGCAGGCCACATAAATCTGCCATTTGAAGGAGTCTGTCATCTGCAACAACTCCAGGTGCCTCAACCAACAGGACTAATCTGAGTGATATACCTTGTGCAAATGCGAACAACAGTTAGTATGAGATGTGCACTTGGACAGCACCACCTTTGAAGACTGCCATAAGTGCCTCACGACAATTTTAGGGGTATTAAACCATCAGATCTGCATTTCCAGTATGCCTGCAGGTGGAAGTAACCAGTTCCAAGTGGCATGTTGAAGACAATCCGACCCTAGAGCACTCATACCCAATCGGCTGAATCAGATCTGAGTGTGTGTTGGCCAGATCAAAGCGTAAAAGCAATCCTTAGAGGGTAAATTTGAATTCCATTGTCAAGGTCAGATCTCACCCTATACATTCATATTTATTTTGGGGATATTTAAGTCCTAAAGCAATCTAGGCTAGAGCATATTTTGAAAGGTCATGAATGTATATTTATATCCAACAATGCAAAGAAGGGTTTCCAGTAATATAATTTATTGAATTTGTTTGCTGCTATAAGATCGGCATACCTTGCATAGCCCTAATAATTCAATTCGTATTTTCGAGTTAATTAAATATCCAAGTAGGGTTTGGTTTAGAGCTCTTACATTGGTATCATAGCCAAAATCCTGCCAACCTGTGAATCATCAGAAGTTTATCATTTTATGGTAGATTATATCCATTGCATGTCATTCTTTTGTAGTTGCATATCAGTGTTTAGTGTTTGCAGGCCAGAAAGATGAAGACAATTCAAGAATCCATGTTAGAAATGTTAGAAAAGTTACAGGAATTGCATGAATGTTAGAAGGATTTTATTGCAAGGATGGAACATTGAGAGACAAAGAGAATGTCTTTGAAGGAAGAAGAAAAAAATCAGATTTAAAGGAGATGGCTTGGATAGTAACCAAGAAGCAAGAAGAACAACCTATACACCCACAACAAGAGGATGAAAGGGCGAGATATCATGTTAATTATAGTGTCCTGGATCCTGCCATCCATCGTGACATGTCTTTTGAGGAGTATTATGATATGGAAATAAGAAATGGGTGGAGGAGGAGAAGGTGCAAAGAGCAAGAGCCAAAAGAATCATTCTTGAAATAGGGAGAACCCAAGATGATGGAACCCGAAACAATGAAGGGTACAGCAAAGACAAAATTACAAGAGGATGTCAAGAAATAAGTTGTGATAGTGGACCAAGAAGAAAAGTTGAAGTTACCGGGCATCATGGAGCGAGAACAAGAGGAGCCCAATTAGCAAGTTGAAGGTGAAGATTCCTGGTTGATCTCTAACGATTGTGTGTACTAGAAAAAGACCAATGAAGTGAAGGTGGGAAGACTCCATTTGTTGGGCATGAAGAGCTCGAGATGAAAAAAGAGGTGTCAATAAATTCAAGTGTTATCCAAGAAGCATCCAGCCAAGTTTCAGGTATGGAAGTAATTGAACCACATGATGATGATATTCAAGAAATTAGCTATGCTGTTGTGAAGAATGATTCGCGTAAGATTGACCCCCATGAGGAGGAATTTCATGTATATCATGAAACCCCTAATGGTACTGGAGAGATGAAGGTTATACCCCATAAATTAGGGCATGAGGATCCCTTCCTTAGAGGCCAAGGACATTCAAATTTATTGGTGTGGGATCTAGGCGATATGCTAAGAGGTGTAAGGGGTAAAGTTTGTAACAAGTTCCATACCACTATTAATGATAATCTCATCACCCCATACAGCGAAATATGAAAAAAATTCAAATTAACCATGGATAAATATAAGGGAAATATTGGGGATACTAACAAGGTTTTTGGCAAGGCATATGGTGCTCAATGCTAGAAGACATTCATCCATTCTTGTTTTGTGCTGACCATGTATCACCTGGGAATGGTTGCAATAAACTTATGAATGGAGATCATCAAGTTGAAACAAAAAATATCCCCTTGAAATTTCAAGGACTACAACACCTAGGTGTAGATAATTCTTATCTTGTGCATGATGGATATATACAATCCAACAAGTGTTCACAAGTTGGAACAGAGCTCATCCTTCCTTCTTTCTGTGAATTTCCTTTGCATGTCCTTTTGGAGAGATTTGTCATGGTTATTCAGCAAGGAATTAGAGCTGTAAAAGGAGTTGTAGTTGTTGACATGGGTATCTTGACAACTCCACAACTTCACTAGATGGTCCGAAATAGAAACAGATTTATGCCAGCAATAGAATTTCATTATTACACACAACTAGCAAGATCATTCAGGACTCTAATGTCACCTTGTTGAGCTGCTGCTCATTTGGACCAGCTAGGACTCGAACTTAGGACCTTCCATTTGCTGCTGGAGTGCTCTACCAATTGAGCTACTGGCCCCTTGTGGCCAGTCCATCGTTGGTCCAGGTGTGGCTTATTTCCAACACCCCCCCTTAAGTCACACTGTTGGTGCTTGGGGCTCCTACCCTAGCTCTAATACCACTTGTTGAGCTGCTCCTCATTTGGACCAGCTAGGACTCGAACCTAGGACCTTCCATTTGTTGTTGGAGTAATCTACCAACTGAGCTACTGGCCCCTTGTGGCCAATCCATCGTCGGTCCAGGTGTGGCTAATTTCCAACAACAGAATGGGGTTACTGAAAGAAAAAATAGAACCATTGTAGAAGTTGCTAAGGCAATGTTGCTAGACCAAAACATTGAAACCTCTTTCTGGGTAGAAGCCTCTAGCACTAATGTCTATATTGAGAACAGATGTCCTCATTCTCATCTTGATAACAAAACTCCTGAAGAAGCCTTTACCGACATAAAACCTGACATTAGTCATTTTAGGATTTTTGGTTGTCCTGTCTATATTCATGTGCCCAAAGAGAAGAGATTCAAACTAGAACCTTCTAGAAAGAAGGGAGTATTTGTGGGTTATAGTGAAACCTCTAAAGCCTACAGAATATTCATACCTGGGCAGAAACAAATTGAATTGAGCAGAGATGTCATCTTTGAAGAAGGTATTGCATTCAAGAGGGCAAGAAGTTCTAGTGAGACTGAAACCTATTCCCCTAGAGTACCTAAAATGGAACCTGCTCCTGAGATTCAGAGGGAGCACCCTGAGGAAATGCCACATGAACTTCCTTCTACTTCAGATGAGAATACAACTGACAATGGCAAGAAGAGACCACTTTGGGCAAGAAAGATGATCAAAGAAGCCGAGGATCATGCAACACCCAAAGGAACGTTCAGGGAGAGTAAAAGACCCAAACGTTTCTCTAGCTATGTAGCTCTAATGAACAACATCATAAACTCAGAACCTGTCAGTGTTACAGAAGCTTTCCGACACCAAGCATGGAAGGATGCAATGACAGAAGAATATCAGTTTATTCTAAAGAATGATGTATGGGATATAGTACCTAGACCGAAAGAGAAATTTGTTGTCTCTTCCAAATGGCTCTTCAAAATCAAGCATGTTGCTGATGGCAGTATAGAAAAACATAAAGCACGTTTTGTGGCTAGAGGTTTTTCTCAAAAGGAAGGCATTGATTATGAAGAAACATTTGCACCTGTTGCCCGTTAAACATCAGTGAGAGCAGTGTTAGCCATTGCAGCAGCTAAAGGCTGGAAGATCCATCAAATGGATGTGAAAATTGTCTTCCAGGATGGAACCATTGAAGAGGAAATCTATCTCGAACAGCCTAAAGGCTTTGTGATACATAAACCTGACTCACATGTATGCAAACTGAAGAAAGCCCTCTATGGACTTAAACAGGCTCCCAGGGTTTGGTATGAAAGAATTGACAGCTATCTCCTGGGATTAGGATTTTCAAAGAATGATGCTGACTCCAATCTCTACTTCAAGGTAATCAAAGGTGATATGCTAATAATTATTTTATATGTTGATGACCTACTGATAACAGGAGAAGATCACCTCATTGCTCAAGGGAAGCAGGATCTAATTTATGAATTTGACATGAAAGACTTGGGCATTCTACACTACTTCCTAGGTTTAGAAGTATGGCAAAAATCAGAGGGCATTATACTAAACCAAGGGAAGTATACTATTGATATTCTGAAAAGATTTGGAATGTCGGACTGTAGACCGATGTCTACACCTATGGAAACCAACCTTCACAAATTGAAAGAAGCAGCAACAGAATCCAAGTGTGTAGATCCAACTCTTTACAGACAAATGATTGGATCCCTGATGTATCTAGTTAACACCAGACCTGATATTTGCTATGCAGTGAATGTTCTTAGCCAGTTCATGTGTGAGCCAAAGGAAATTCAATTAATGGCTGTGAAACATATTTTGAGATATCTTCAAGGCGCTATTGGATATGGTCTTCTTTACAAAAATGATCAACTAGATCTACATGGGTACTCTAATTCAAATTGGGCT
This sequence comes from Sequoiadendron giganteum, assembly GCA_007115665.2. Lineage (NCBI taxonomy): Eukaryota > Viridiplantae > Streptophyta > Pinopsida > Cupressales > Cupressaceae > Sequoiadendron > Sequoiadendron giganteum. The sequence continues at coordinate 261,885,512 of CM021108.1, forward strand.
GGAAGTGTAACCGATCGGAAAAGCACATCAGGATGTTGCTTTAGTTTAGGATCGGCTATGATCTCTTGGATTTGCAGAAGAAATCTTCAGTTGCACAAAGCTCAATAGAAGTTGAATACATTGTAGCCTCAATGGGAGCAAGAGAAGCAGTTTGGCTTTGTAAATTGCTTTTGGGACACTTTGGTGAGCCCTTGAATCCAACATTTATTCATTCTGATAATCAGAGTTGCATCAAACTCTCTGTAAATCCTGTCTTTCATGATAGATCTAAGCACATGGAGATCCCCTATCATTATGTAAGAGATATGTTGGAAAGGAAAGTGATCCAGTTGGAGTATATTAGTACAAATGATCAAACTGCAGACATTCTCAACAAGCCTCTCTCCCGAATCAAGGTAGAGCACTTCAGGAAGAAACTTGGTATGGTTGAAATCTAATTTGTTATTTATGTTTGAAATACAAATTGTTTATAAATTGTACTAATATATAAAGATGTTTAATGTGTAAACTCTTTTGTCATGTGTGTGACTCCATGACCTTATGGGCCTACTCCCCCTGTGTACATTATTGAAAGGTGACGATCTTTCTAATAATGAACACTTGTATTTGACATTGTAAAGTGACGACTCTACAATGATAAACTATCATGATAGATATCATGTGACTTGATATCTGTGGACATGTCATGATAGTATCTCTTGGACACTTTGATGGATATCATGGGACTTGATATCATCTGAAGATCATTGTGATCCTTAAGAGATAATCATGGTGGATATTTATATCTGTGGATATGCCATGAATTATGGTAGACATCATGTGACTTGATGTCAGTGCACATACCATAATGAAGATGTGTTATGAAGAATGTCATGTGACTTGACAAAATTGAGAAAACATATCATATCTTCGATATCACGTGTGAAGGTGATATCTCCACTTATTTGATTTGAAATATCTTCCCTAGCTAAGAGGGAGTGTTGATGAATGGTAGCTTAGGTCAGATATAAGCGATGATTGCTATAAGCATCATCATCGTTTATATAAGATCAATTGCTCTTCACATTTAATATTTCTAGAAATAAGTAAATTCTAATTTTATAAAGCATGTATAAAATCAAAATTAAATAAATGATGTTCAAAATTTGCATTGAATAAAATCGAAATTCATTTAATATATATCCGCCATGTATGAGAGGGTATATGTGTTAAGTTTGTTAAACCGAATGATTATCGGTTGTAAGAGAAGCCCGCGCGCCCAAAGGGACACATCCCTTGAGCGTGGAGACATGTCCTCTCAACAGACGCATCCCTTAGAGACGGGTCTCCTAACATACAAAAGGTGGTTCCATCATTGATATGCAAACATCGAAATTTATTAATGTTCTGCAATCAGTACATTCGGCATAAAGAGAAGAAATCTAAAAATCGGTTTTGACTTAGAATTTCACACAGAATTTCTTAGGATCCTATTTGATAAAGATTTGATTACATTTACACTAAGCCTTAAATTGCTCGAATCAGAAAAGTTTGACTTTGTGTAGAGGAGAAAGTGATTCCTTGTGGATTTGGAGTTGGCGATGTTTGGAAAAGGGTGTGCAAGCTTGGACAGTGTGGCACACATATTTGTTTATTTCTGCATCTCATCCTTGGAAAAGCAAAGCATTGATTTTATTGATGGTGATAAAAATTTGGCTCTATTTGCTATTTTCACCAACCAGCTGTTGAACACTCCTCAAAAGAAATGCCATTCATTTGTACTTCGAATTGGCAAACTGCTTACGCCAATAGGAGCTTCCACAAACTACTTGAGGCATCTCGGGTTGGAGGTTGTGTTCACTCTCACTAGGAGTGGCATTGCTTTCAGACCCTTGAACTTATCAGAGTTGAGGAATGAAGATGCATTTTTTGATCAAGTCTTAGTTGGGGTCAGCACCAGTGTGATCTCATTGGAAAATGCAAAAATAAATGCAATTCATGCAATACATGTTGAAAGTAACTCCAAGCCTGTGGCCTTCCGCGTGGACTACCTGGCAGAATTTTCTCTAGCAATACTAATTTTGAGCTTTACCACCACAATAGAGAATGTCACTGATAGGGAAGGCACTATTCAGATATGTTGTGTGCGAACTTAGGACCTTCAATGGTATGCCCTTGAAATGCCACAATGCCTTCCACCTTGGGTGGATCTTGCATCTTTAGATGAGGATGCTATCTCACGTGCTTTTATGAGATCAACCTCGTCTACTTTTGTGCTATCAGATTCTTCTCACGGTAATGATATAGAAGAAAGGATAGGAAGTTCTGGAATGAAGTCACCCAAGCCTGAGGCTTCCACATGCATGGACCTTGGTTACCCCTCAACTCCTCATGCTCATGACCACCTTGCTGTGTCATGCAGGAATACTACATTGTCATGTCCCCAACATAATCCCCCTCAGATAAAAGACAAAAGCTAATTCGTCTTATTCAAGTTTGTCTTATTCACAAAAAGTTGTGAATAAAGACAAACTGGTATAGAGGGCAATTAAGACAAAAATATAAGGAACGATCCCTTTATTACTGGTGGCAATTACTTGAAAAGAAAGGATTAACAAATACATAACTAATAAAAGGCAGCGCTTGGGTTTGAAGAGGGAGCTGTCCCTTGCCAAGTCACAAATTAGTTTGAACAGTCATATCTCTTTGCATCCATCGTGGGATATTAAAGGAGGGACATTTCCAAAAGAGCAAGGCATCGAAGCATCTTCAGAAATATATATCTGCATTCAGGGCAGCAGCAATTATAAATACAATCAGTAATTGGTATGAATGGAATATATATGAATACAATATAAATAGTGATAGGCATATAAATATATATCCATATAAATAGACAATTTTTAATGATTAATATGCAATAAGTAAAGATATGTTATGCTTAAATTGGTAGATAAGTAAATAGTGAATTTATTTATATTATTATTAACATCATCCTTTTCTTTAAGCAATCATGCGTAAGGTTGGAAAGGAAACATGTTAGGGAAGGGCGGTATAGGTTTTCTCATTAACTATGCCAACCCTAAGCTGGATTGGATTGTCTTGATGGGATGTTCCGTCCACTTGGGGCCAAGGGGGGTATGATCCCGCCCTTGGGCTTAATTGGGATGAATAATGTATAGGTTCTCACATTTCAAGCACGCCAACCCTAAGTTGGATGGGATTGTCTTTTTGATGTTTCGTCCACTTGGGGCCAAGAGAGGTATGATCCCACCCTTGGGCTTACTTGCGATGAACAGTTTTTCTAGCGCCCTATCATGCGTTTCTCTCCCATCTCTACCATGATTGGTTATTGAAAAGAGTCTATAGATTGGATTCAAGTCTAAGTTGTTATCCATTATTTCACAAATGTTAATAGTTCAGTTATTCTTAAGTTTAATGTTTATTATATAATTTACTATGGAATGTTATTTGACAATTTTATGTTGTGTAAGTGTCTCTTAAGGCAGATGCAGGCATACTCCAAGTAGGGGACATTACAAACATTTGGCTTTTTGGTGCCTATAAATGTCCCTACTGATAATGCACCTTGGTCTTCTCAAGTTCCTGCTCATTTGAGTCCAAGATTGTCTAGAAGGTTATCTGGAACAAAGATTCTAGTGCAAATCTTTAAACATGATGTCTATCCAATAAGTTTTGGAGGTCCATTTGATACCCAAACAGCTCAAGAAATATGATGTTATGATTACTATTTCTGATCTGGGTTCTATGGAGATTACTAGTACATGTAAAGGAGATGACAAGATGGGTGCCAAGGAACAAGAAGTGCAAGGTAGCCAGTGTACGAGTCCCACTATTGGACATGATTACCAAGTTGGCTCCAGTGAATCATTCTTGATATCTCCTTCACAACTCATGTATACGGTTCTGGCTTCTTACTCTGATAAAAGGCAAGAGTAGTTTGAGTCATGCTGAGGGAGCTCTTTCACGAAAAGGGGCAAGAAATGTATCCATTCCCAAAGATCCTCAACCTTCAGAGCCAAGCAATAAAATATCCAGAGAAGATCATAGAAAGCAACTGAAGTTGGAAGAGGCTCAGAACATTAGGCTTGCTCCAGTAGATGTTGATGAAGATAGTTTAAAATCATCTGATTGTTCATTGACAACGATTCATCAAATAATCATGAGGACTTTAAATGATAAACTTCAAGAACATTATTTGGAAGTAAATGTCTATCATACAGGAAAAGCAAATAAGATGTGGAAGGATGCATTGTCAAAGAAAAACAATTAACTTAAAGCTTCTAGAGTCATGTGCGCTAGAACAGCTGCCAAACTCTCCATTGTTGAAAAACAGTTGGATTATTTGAGGCGAAGGGAAGGGAAAATTGTTCTTGAGTTGCAAATGGAGGGATTAAGGAGTGAAAGCACAAGCAATTCATGAAGCTTGTCTTCCATTCCTAAAGACAGCAATGATGGTGACCTCAGTTGTGCAGAGTCATGGACTTTGGCATTGACTGCAGAGCTAAATCATATTAATATAGAATAAGCGAGTTTTAGTGTTTTGTCTATTCAGGAAGGTAGAGCCTTCTAAGAATCTCTTGTACAAAAGGAGTTGAAGCTTCAATGCTCTGAATTGAATAAAAAATCAAATCCTGCCCCAAAACATCTGGTTGTTAGGTAAGCTAGAAACACTTTTGATAGAACCCCTGCTACTATCATTGAGGGGGCAGACTTGTAGAAAATACTGGATGAGATCAAATATGCAGCAACTATCATGGCAGGATCTCTGTAATGACCCGCTTTATTCCCTAAATCGCAGTATTCCATAATGATATACACAAAGGCAACGCTGAGTTTGTGTGGCCGAATAGTTATTATTTTGCAGGCCGACTCCTTTATGATTAGCACTAAGGCCGACCTTTATGGAAATAAATTTAAATTAATATTCTGGCCAACAATTTTAATTTTTAATTATCCTCATAGGCTGGCCGACCTGTCAACATTGGTGCCCAAGACAAATTCATCTAAAGCTAATGCTGGCCGACAGTTTTGAGAGATGTTTTAAAGACATAAATATGTGTAATCGCCCAAGGGAGATGAAGAAAAATAATTAAGACAGGGATTAATATTACTGCAGCCGGTATTAGTTAATGAGGGCAGCGAATGAGTATAAGGCTGTCATTAATAAAAGGCAACGATTCTGAAAAAGCAGTGATACAGTTAATTAAAAGATAGAAGCTAATATGAATAAAAAGAGGGCAGCAATTAAGTTTAAAGAGATCAATTATTTAAGAGAAGTCATGACTCTTTGAAGAGTTATTATTTTTCAGAAAAGGTGTATCTTTTCATAAAGATATAAATAGATGAAGGAATGAAAGAAAATAAAATGGAAATCAATTAGAAATCTGGATAAAGCAGCAGATTGGAAACAAAGGAATAAATTATAAGAGATCTATTGGATTAAGTATTATTGCCAAGAATATATTTGGGAAGTAAGTTTAAATATAATTATAAATATATATATACATATATATGTTCATATAAAGTGGTTATCGGAAGACTGAAATTAATTAGAATTATATATATATATATATATATGTGTGTGTGTGTGTGTGTGTGTGATCATGTAATAATGATGGTTGCAACAATTATTAATCCTTATTAGTAATTATTCATTTGATTTAATCTATTAGTTTCCTATAAGCAATCAGGCATGGATTTGCGAGGGAACACACTTGGGGAAGGCAGCCGACCAGTTCCACAATGTAAGTAGACCAACCTCATGTTGGATGGTAGTTCCTGCCACTTGGGGCCAAGGGGTGATTGCCGCGCTCTTGGGCTTAATTGTGATGAATAATTCCCGGTTTCCACAACGTAAGTAGACCAACCTCATGTTGGATGGTAACGGAAGTTCCTGCCACTTGGGGCCAAGGGGTGATTGCCACACTCTTGGGCTTAGTTGTGATGAACAGTCTCCACCACGTAAGTAGACCAACCTCATGTTAGATGGTAACAGAAGTTCCTGCCGCTTGGGGGCCAAGGGATGATTGCCACACTCTTGGGCTTAATTGATGGACAAACTCTGGGCGCCCTACCATGCTTTCCTTTCCAATCCTTTCTATGATTGGTTATGGGGAATGAAACTATAGACTAGACCACTATGGCAATGCTATTCATATTAATTGTTCATTTATTTTTAAGTTCAATAACTTTTATGTGATTTAATTTGGAATACTATTTTATATTGTTGGAATTGTTACTTTTTGGGTAAATTCAAGCATACCCCAACCAGGGGACATTACAATCTCTGGGAGAGCCACAGACAGTCATAATGAGTATAGGGAAAACTAATGCAGGAGGCCATGATCCCCTTACCCTCCATGTAGCCAACATGCCCAAGAGTCAACTTCATAAGGTTCTATATGAGATGAAGGCTTTAGCCCAGCAGAATCAACAGTAGGCTCGCCAAATCTGGGTTGAATATCCACAATTTGCAAAAGCTTTCTTTGAAATCAAAACTGAAGTTGACTTGCAGATTCTTAATACGAATTCATCACATAAGTGAATAGAACTGCAGACCTTGAGGAGCCGCTATATTTGTTACAAGGAAGAAATTGAGTTCCTTATGGAACAAGTCCTACTGCTCTGCAAGAATCTTACATATGGAATGAATCGAGAACCTGGTCTTTCAAGATTGACTGACCAGGAGCTGTCATTGCTTGAGGACCCAGTTTAGGTGCCAATTATTTAATATATATTTTAAAATTAAAAAAAATTAAAATTTTTAACTGGTGCCTAAACTGGGTCAACCTATCTTTCAAGCCTTGGGACTTGTTTTTGCAAATTCTAACGTGAACAAGTATATATTCCTTTTCCCTACTGGCTGGGAAGGCATCTGGAAGAATTGATAAGACTTCGGGAGTATTTTCTAAGATGGTTTGCCATGACGAAAACCCTAGTAGACTCTCAAGGTTAGGAGGAAAACCCTGGTCTTGTTTTATCAACTTTTCCTCTAGTTGTGCCTATTTCAGTTCAGAATTTGCTATTTGTTCCAGAATCAAGTTACAAAGGTTTATCTAGGGCCTACCAGCACCAAACTACACCAGCTCGGCATACACTTCAAGCACCCAAACCTAGGTCTAAGCCATCCTACAGTCTGGAAGATCAAGAGGTATTCAGAGCAGGGCACATAAATCTGTCATCTGAAGGAATCCGTTAAATGTAGCAACTCCAGGTGCCTCAACCAACAGGACTAATCTGAGTGATATACCCTGTGCAAAAACGAACAGCAGTTAGTATGAGACCTGCACCTGGATAGCACCACCTTTGAAGACCACCATAAGTGCCTCAGGACAATTTTAGGGATATAAAACCATCAGATCTATGTTTCCAGTATGCCTGCAGGTGGAAGTAACCAGTTTCAAGTGGCGTGTTGAAGACAATCTGCCCTAGAGCGCTCAGAACCAATCAGCCAGATCAGATCCCAGTGTGTGCTGACCAGATCAGAGCGTAAAAGCAGTCCTTAGAGGGTAAATTTGAATTCCATTGTCAAGGTCAGATCTGACCCTGTACATTCATATTTATTTTGGGGTATTGAAGTCCTAAAGCCATCCAGGCTAGAGCATATTTTGAAAGGTCATGAAAGTATGTTTGAATCCAACAATGCAAAGAAGGGTTTCCAGTAATATAATTTATTGAATTTGTTTGTTGTTATGAGATTGGCATACCTTGCACAGCCCTAATAATTCAGTTCTGATTTTCATGTTAATTAAAGGTCCAGATAGGGTTTAGTTTAGGGCTCTTACAAAGGGAAATGGAAATTCAAATTAAAGGGCCCACAAGGAATTTGTGGAAGGGGAGAAATTGATCAAAGGCATCATATACTTTTGTCATTGCAATCAAATCATTTTTCCAGAGCTTGAGCACTTGTGTTCATCTTCTCATCCAAGGACAAAATCCTCTCGGTTTTCAATTGGAATTGGAAGATAAAAACCCTCTTATCCAAGTGAGGTGATTCCATGTATGGATCACATTGGTGCTGAATAATGCAAGTCTAGTTCCGAATTTGGGTGGTCAAGGAGTATTTTGGAGAGTCTAAATTGTGTTGGAAGTTGTCAACAAATTGCAGATCTGATTACAAGGAAAATTGTCAAAATTCAGAGAAAATTATTGTTGTTCAGCCACTGTGCAGCAGCCAAATCAGAACTACAGCGGTCGTACCAACCTTGTCATCACCATACAACCCCAACAACCATTGTACAATCCAAATCCATCATCTGTACGGCCTGATTTTTGCCTCAATTGCCACTATTTGACCAGATCCACATTCCATACAACACAGTGGCACTTGTGAATGGTCACTTTGATCATTAAAATATTCAAAAATTAATTTATGAGGGTTTGCTAATTTAATTGTTTATATTTGTTGTCCAATTCAATATATCAGCATTTGTAATCTTTCTTCCAGCAATTGTATTAAATAAAAATTAGATCTAAGCGTTTCATCATTCAATTTAGTATTATTGCTTTTTTATTTTCTTGTTTGTGCCTTATTGTTCATGGAAAGGAAACATCAAAAATTGTATGTTTGATTAAAAATCTAAATGGGGATATTACATTTCTTTATTGTTTTCTATAATATAAGTTAAATAGATTCTTGCATCTGAGATAAAGTTTATTTTGATAGGTATCAGTTTCAATTTTATTCCTGTAGGAATTAGATATCAAGTGCGAAATACATTTCCTATGATATAGAGAATTTATCATGGTATCAAAGAAGTTTACTGAAACCTTCTAGGGATCCTTAAATGGATAGTAGGGTTGCTACCTATGAGAGGAAGCTGTCAGAAGGTTTCAAAGGTGAGATGCCCATGATCCATGCTTTAAGAAAAGCACAATGAACTGTGATAAAATTGTTTTTTTAGGTTGTTGATCTGTTTTGTTTAGCAGGATAATATAGTGTGGTATCATGAATAGCTTTAGTTTCAGATATGAAGATAGATTGTAAGGTTCCTCTAACTCCGTCTCATGGAAATGTTGGGTACAAATGTTGCTAGAGCAGGATTTATGGGACTTTATTGAGAATTCAGTTGCAAAGCCTATCAGTTCCGCACTGTTGGCAAATCATAAGAAGATGACCCAATCCAAACATGTCATCCTTGATTTTGCAAAGGATCATTTGATCTCTCACATTGCCGGAAAGACCATTGGAAAGAACAAGTTTGATGCTCTAGTCACTCTATATCAGAGTGAGAACATCAATCAGAAGATGTTGCTGCAAAATAAGCTTAGAGCCACGCAGATAAGCAAGACAGATACCGTAGTTGCCCAATTGATGAAGATTACTAAACTCCGTGATCAACTTGTAGGAATTGAAGAGGAGGTCAAGGGCAAAGAGCTCGTGCCCATCGCATTAAATTGGTTCTCTTCTTCTTGGCAACCTTTTGTCTGTACAGTTTGTGCCCAGACTCAACTCTCCACTTTTGAAAGGCTGAGAGATGACTTCATTCAAAAGAAGACAAGACTAGAAACTATTACAGGAATGGAGAAGGAGCAAAATCTTGGCCTCATGAGCAAGATGAAAAAGGGTAACCAGAAAAGACCTATGAAGGGTCGGAAAGAAAGGAAAGAGGATTCAGGCTTCTCTAGTCAAGGACTTGAGCCACATTAAGTGCTTCAAGTGTTAAAATTTTGGGCGCTTTGTTTCTTAACGACCCAAGCTAAAGGGAAAGGGCAAGCAGCAACAGCAAAAGTAGTTTGTTGGTAGTGCAAAAGCATCAAGTGGAGCAAATGAGCTTTAATCCAAGCTTGACATGCACTTCTCTAAGGTATCATTCCTATCATCTAACATCATGCCTGGTGTTAGTTGGTATGTGGACAATGGAGCCTCCAAATATATGACCTCTAACAAGAGGGCCTTCAGCAAATGTCAAGAGCAAGAGGAAAGCTTGCAAGTAGAACTTGGTGATGATGCCACATATCTAGTTGCATGACTGGTATCCATCTCATTCTAGATACCATCAAGTGATATTCTTGAGTTTATCGATGTTTTGTTTGCACGTGGCTTAACTAAAAATATTATTTCAGTTTCAATATTGACAGACCTCAAATATATGGCTGAGTTTGAAGATTAGAAAGTTCTCGTCCAGAAGAGATGGCTGAATCCTGGTTTATTGTTGGCCAGAGGTGTTTGAGAGGGTGGTCTGTACAAGTTGCAAGGATATATTGTGAGAGCTCTAGTGCATGATAGTGACAACTTGTAATTCATACCCATTCACATACCCAAACTGGCAACTTAGTAGTTTCGTTTACTGTATCCTAATAAAATAGCATTTAATTTACTCTTTCAAGGACCAAGATGGATTTTCTATAAGAAGCAATAAGTGTAAGGAAATGTGTGCAACTAAGTGTATCCATCATATCAAACAAGAAAATTATCTGCCTTGGTGTCCACTCAATCGACACCCTAACTTGAAATATTCTTCTACTTTATTTTCTCCCTTCCTTCCAGCTCATAGCTTTCAAGCCTAGGCAATAATGAACTACCAATATTTCCACTGAATAAAAACAACTTCTGAGTTCTATTGGATACTGCTGGGAGGTGGAGTTGTTTTCACACAGATATGGGAGGAAGGATGAACAATGAAGGTCAATGCTGAATGCAGCAAAATTTAGGAAGAGGGGCATACCCCAGGCAAAGACCAGATCTCACAGACATGGTATCCCAACTCTTGGAAAATGCCAAATAACCAGAAATTTATTTTAAGCACTTGTTTTAATTTCACAGTGAAATAAGAGACAGCAATTAAAAAAACCAACATTTTTTTTCACTTTAATCCTTTATGCGCAGACTGGAATGTTTTGTTTCAGAAAGTGGCCAGCAAGGTGAGAGAAAAAATTAAGTAATAGCTTTAAAGTTTACTTGAAAAAAGTGCAGATTGGATTGGGTAACTATGGGTTCAAGTGTTAATAGATTAAAACCGAAAACCTGAAATATTTTTGTCCTGATTAAGGTCTATAAGACATCAGCAATATAACAGTCAACTAATTATAAACACCATTTGAAAAAAATCTACAAAATTAAACTACCTTCCTCAAATCAAGAATTCAATATGGCAGATGGATAAAGTTATCAGTAGCTTTACATGTTTGTAGGAATGCAAGAGAAGCTGGTTTGAGTAGGTTCTTTGCCTAACTTTTAATCTGCACTTAAAATTAGCTAGTAATCTCTAATCTGTGGATGTTCAAGAAAAAACTAGCTAGAGCTATTTGTGCTTTCTACACATTTCTTATAATTCAATGCTGAATATGGATCCAATTCTTTCAAGTTTCAAGATACTTCCATCCTTAAAATAAAAATTTGGTTCCATGTCTTGATCGGGTCTAGTTTTTTATCAATGCAATATACTGGATTCCCCCAAAAACTGAAAGATAAAGTGAAAGTAACAAATTCAAAATAGCAAAGCTAAACATTAGTAACTAGGTCATGTGTGTTCAAGTGATTTTTATTTCAGATTGATTATATTATCATTGTAGAGGATAGTCCCTTTCTATTCATGTATTCAAATCATTGTATTTTGACAAATCCTCAAATCACAAGTTGTTCAAAACATGCTACTCTAAAAACTACTGTTCTTCATTTCACCTACTGTTTTACAAAAGCAGAGCCTCTTACTCCTACTTCACCTTGGAGACTGACTCACTCGATTTATGTGTTTCTAGCAGCTTGCACAGCATATCTATTTTTTTAAATTGACGTAACATCTGAATAATCAATGAATTTGAATTATTTACACAAACAGGGTTCTCCGCGTAATAAAGATGCTGGAATGGCATTCATCTTAGATCCTTTGTTGGTATAATCATCACCTTAAATTAAAATTAAAAAAGCAGAGTACAAGAAAAACAGTAGAGTTATGTACAGGAAAGAACCCAGTAGTTGGGCAACTCAGGTTGGCAGACTTGCTGAGCTCTTTCGGAGCCCACATCAATTGACTATTTTTTTCTCATAGGACTAATAGCATGTGCCAAAGTTACATTTGCATTTCAGGAATTTATATTATGTGGAAAATTATTTTGAAAAGCATTTAATAGAGGAGATTTTTAACACAAAAAGAAACAAAGTTGGTTGTACATTAAGTCCTGTCTTTTTGGTGCACCTATGTGTCATCACAAAAAATTTAAATTTGTTATTTTTAAATATAACTTGTCCTAAGAAGTAATGTTGATTTAAAAACTAGAAGTCCCATCAAATAAGTTTTCTTAAAAAACGCAAATGGTCTTTTAATTTCCAAGTACTCTCACAAGTATTGGACCCTGCTCAAACATTGAATTTTCTCTCCTTATAACATTCTTAAATACCAGAGTATAAAACACATTCCAAATTCTTACCTAAAAATCAGTTGGACATCTGCCTCAAGGAGGATTGGAGATAGAACACGCTGCAGAACACCAACTTCCTGCACATAAAAAAGAAAACAAAAAACAGAAAGATAAGTCATAAAAACAAGATATACTGTACCCAAAAATTAGTTGCATATACTAGGTTACATGCAGTACTTTCCTGATGTATACATAGTGCAGGAATAGACTTGAACGATCATACATCTAAAATTTTGGAGTATAATCTAGATTAAATAAAAAAGGGAATACTTGGGACTCGGAATCTTCAGAAATTTACAAAATTAACCTATGCTTCCATGTTTCCAGGACAGAGAAAGGCCTTTCTGAAACAGAAAAATCTTTTCTCAGAGAGGGTGCAGCACATTTTTGAAATTTTGAATATTAACTTTAAGAAAACAAATTTTACAGCTATTCAACTGTACATTTAAGCTATTAAATATCATTAAACATTCTAAAGACCTGAAGTTCAAATAACATTACATCCATGGCACCCAACATTCAATATTGACCATTGGAAATTCAAACCAAAACTTGAGTAGAACATTTATATAGAAATATGAAACTGTATCATATTTACCTGCTGATTATCCAGCAAGTCCCCATGAGTCCCAGATTAAGCAGGCCTAGACAAGGCCTGCAGACCCATTTCAGAGACTCAGCAAGTTGGGCTGAATCTAGGCCAGGTTTTTTTTTAATTCATGATTTTTGTACAATATTTTATATATATATTTTTCTAAAAATGCCAAGTTTTTTTGCGAAGTCTGAGTCCGAGTAAAAAATCAACGTGCTGAATCTGCCGAGTCCAAGTCTGGTAACTATGAAGCAAGAACTGTATTATTAAATGTCAAAACCTATAGAAATATAATGTGGAAAACTGTTTCTCTTCAAGTAGACTTAGCTAAACACACCCTGACAAATGTCAATTATTGGAGGCAGCACCACAAAAAGCCATGGCTAAAAGACAAGGAAATCATAAATAACATACAAAAGATATTACAATTGAACATTACATCCAAAAAGAATCATTTATTATACTAATTAATGTGGATTGTTATAGTCATGCCAAAGCGAGATGAGGAATATATAGTGACTAACCCTAGTGCAAGCTTCATCAACTATTTCGCTCCAGATTTTGTCTCATAAAAGATCTGCAAAAGTTGGCAGTCTCATGGACAAGCCCTGTGATAGAGATGGTCTTGAAGGCACACAAGTCTCAAGCTCCTCCATAAACTAATAGACTGTCATTTCCCCTGCTCCTAGAGCATGATGGAGGTAGTATCACAGACAAGTCCTATGATAGAGATGGTCATTAGGGTGCAAGTCCCATGCTCCTCCCTAATCTATAAGATCGCCATTTCCCCTACTCCTAGGGCACAAGCCTTGCTTTCAACTATTCCTCCACACTCTAATGCGCAAGTCACAAGCTCTATAATGTCCCTTGCCCTAATTTGCCCTAGACTTCACTTATTGTTTGCCAATTAGGGTTAGGGTTTCCCCTTCTCAAATGCATGTCCTCTTTAATGAAGTAATTCTGGATTGAAACCTGCATTCACCACATGGTCAAAATTTCCACACATACACATATTTGTTAGTATTAGCATCATGGCATCCAATTATAGAATCATCACAAATGCAACTATTATGAATTAGGAGGAGCAACATGGATAGATCCGCCTGAAGCCATTTGCCAAGCCTAAGAGGTTGTGTACCACAACTCTCCCTGCTGGCAACTTGTACCTGCTTTCTCCACCCATGTCACAACCTCAGAAGACACTTTGCCTACTGGAGGAAGCCAGCAGAGCTTACAAGTGGTATAGGCCTACCACCCCTCCATAGCCCATCCCTTCTTGGTCAAGGCGGACTTGAGTGGGGACCCTAGGCCTACCATCCTTTCATGGCCCGTCCCTTTCTTAGTCCGGGCGAACTTGAGTGGGGACCTCCACTCATCCATGGCCCATCCTTGCCTTAGGATTGGGCGGATCTTAAGTGGGGTCTCTAGGCACGCACCACTTCCTCAGGCCCTTCCTCCCGAGCAGGTTTTCAAACAGTCAAGCACATCATACACAAGAAAACATTCATTAAATATTCTTATTATCATGTAGGCAATGTGTGTACCTATATAAGCAATGATGAGTAGTAAATACACTTGAATATAGGATATATCTAATAAAAGTAATCTGTGGTGATGAACGGAACAAATCTCCTTGGTCTCCTGGTCTGTATGTTTCTTCTCCTTAATCAAGGATCTGTTCTTAACACTCAAAAGATATCAGATAAGTAAGAATCTATTTCCCATACTTATATTAAAGCATCATAAATTCTTATAAGGCTGAGAAATTGTATATGATATATATATTTATACATATATGTGTGTGTGTGTGTGTGTATATATATATATATATTTGTTTCCTATTTATATCAATTAGTATTCATATATTTATACATCTATTATTTTCTTATATTAGTGTATATATATATACTCATTATTTCTTATTTATTATTCATTATGAGACTTATCTATATTGATATATATATACACTTATATGCTTATCCACTAATATATACATGTTAAATGCATTATATTCTAATGCAAACCAGTCACAGATTGAATCACTGTTGCTGCTGTTCTGAATGTCCTCTATTTCTGAATGTTTCCTCACATATTGATCCATATCTGTTTATACCTTTCTTCACTTTATTTCCTGATTATCTCTGCTGTTCTGAATGCAGATTTAATCATATTATCAGACTTTATTTGTTTATTTTCCTAATGGCAGACCTCATTCTTATTTATTTCTGATTCTTCCTTATTTTCTTTTCTTGTAGATGTTCGCTGTCCCCTCCCTTTGAAAGTCAAAGTCTATTCATTTAAATACCCCACAATTTGGTGGAGGATCACACGCTTTCCCAAACCGTGGGCTCCTTAGAATAGTCACGTCTCTTTTAGAGTGCTGACTTTGTCTTACTTAATACACTAAATGCCTTTAATACTATTCGATCTGAATGATGACTCTTTAGATCGATGCTTTATTCATTGGTTTCTTAAAGTGTAGTCACCATTAATATCATTTATTCTATTTTACACTAACACATAATATTATTTATTCTATTTTATAATTATAATGATGTTTTTAGACCGGATTCATAAATATATAAATATATGAAGTCTTATATTTTAGGTTGCATTTATTTATATGTATATATGTATATACATACTTTAATATTTATTTGGTGTTTTTAATACTTCATATTTTAATACTAGAATATAATAGCATTAAATCGTTATTTTTTCTCATTTATTTGTATTTAGAGGTGTTATAATTTCGGGGAGATGACAAGCTCTTTTGTGAAGTGTAGTTTTCATTGCGTGGCAGCACACAAGGCTAGTTCTTCTAGCATTGTTGACCCTTCCATTCACCCTTGGCCCATGGCTCCTTGGCTTCATGTGATGGCTCTCTAGAGAAAGGAAAAATAATGCAGCAATCCACTCATTTATCCCTAAGTGTTCATGAATAGTAGGTAAAAAACAACATTCCACGGGGACGCGTCCCCGCCACCCAAATCCCCATGTTTTCGAGACAAGGACATCCCTGGGATGTGGGGACGGATCAAGGACATCCCCCCACCGCAACTCCACCACCACTAGTTCACCGGGGACACCGAGGAGACGCCGGGGACGTCGAGACGTCTCTAAGATGTCTTGGAGATGCCCAAGTGTCCCTCAAGTGTCCTGAGGACGTCCAGGAGCTTCCTAGCCTAGACATCCCAAAAAGTGCAATTTTTTTCAAACTTCTTTTTTTATTGATTTTTGTGGCTTTGAAGGTCTTAATTTGGGTTTAATTATGAATGCAAAATGATGTGCACCATGAAGGTTTGTGTGGTTTTGAAGGTCTTAATTTGCCCCTCGATCCCACTGGGGGCACTGCCCCTTGACCCCACTAGGGGCGTTGCCCCCAAACCCCCACAAGGAGCGCTGCCCCTCGACCCCATTTGGGGCATTGCCCCAAAATTCCCATTGAATTCATTTGATTTGCCATGTACTCTCCAAGTCCAAGTTTCCAAGTTTGCCTACAAGTCTTCATCTATAATATCATCATGATCATCCAATTGGACAATCTTCCTTGATGCTTACATTTGAGTTCGACTAATTGACATTCTAATGTTTTTTATTTTTATGATGGTTTTGTTAAGTAGTATTAATAGTATTATAGTATTTAAGTATTTTAAATTTTAATTAGTAATTTGCCAAAGTTTCATTTGTAAATTCAACATTGTAATTCTTATACATCTTTGTATATCAACGCCGCCACCGCCGCCATCCCCAAACTTAGGCCCTTGGTCCCCCTGTCCCCGAAACCCGTCCCCACCAAGGGACCCGTCCCCGTTAGGAAACTGCGTGGAACACTATAAAAATATCTTTATGGGGAATCCCCCTATTTGATCAGCACAAGGATAAGTATCACAAGATGGGGTTGGATCCCTCTATGGTTCAACATGAGGCCCTTCCCACTATAGACCTTGAAGGAGATGCTATGATAGATGAAAAGACACACAAAGACAGACCAGCTCCCTCCCTCTGAATGCTCTCCTTAAATGCCCCCTCTCTCCTTTCCACAAAGGTAGAGATTAATGAAATTTTCAAAGAGGACTTTATTGGCATTATATTAAGCTCACGTGAGTCTTGCTGCAAACCCCACAAATAACCTCTCCTAGTTGTAAGATGGCTTTCAAAGTTGAGCATTTCTTGTTGGTTGTCAATGCACCATTGTATGTTTCAATGATCTTCTACACTATTGGTCATATGGCCATAGGATCTCATTTGACCAACCACGGGAATGTGCTTTCTAGTCTAGGTGAGATAGGTCACCATTTTTGTATACTTATCATTTTTCCATCTCGAGTAGCTCTTTTTTTATAGGAGTCAAGTTACCTATCAATGTCTATATGAAGATTAAGTCATATCCCTTTCTACTATACGAAGATTAAATCATGTCCCTTTCTAGCTTTATTCGTTATTCAAATTGAGGGTCATTCATTACTTTTAGTGAAATGCAAAAAGCTTCTAGCCAATTAGTGAAGATCGCCACAATCTAAGGAAGGGGATATGTATAGAAGATGGATAGACAAAATGGAACAGCATTTTTCAAGTAGTTGGGGACAACAATAAAAATTGAAACTAATCAAATACGTATGTAAATTTCAAAAACACAAAAAAATACTATTATACAATGTGTATTGGGTTCAGTTATAAGTGAATTATTAGCAGACTTCTATACATTGCATATGGAATTGGCACCTACTCTTAAGGATTGGCATCTGGTTGATGCTTATGGAAAACCTAGCTATCCAAGCTGATTAGGTTTTTAACCAGACAAAAGAAAGGCAAGAAGAAAATTTTAATAAACTCTGCATAATAACACATTGAGTAAATAAGGTATAGTGGAATATCCATAATGTCCTGTGGGCTCAAACAGCGCATAGACTAGAAAATGGTACCAAGGATGCTGGCTGTGATAATATGGATAGAGAAAGAGAGAAATATGAAAGCAATTATTAGCCATTAATTATCAAGAAGAGAAGAACATTATGGCAAAGCACAAAACACTCAAGGTAAAGAATGTTGACTTCATCCCCACGCCAACAAACATGATGGACATAATGGTAAGAAGGGGTTCTGTTGATGCAAGATCATTCGGTGATTAAACCAGTTACTACATCTGGTGAGTGAGTGGTACAGAGTGCAGCTGCGGTTCAACATTATGTAGTGCAGCAATAGATGTTTCAAACTTTGCTGAACCCATAGGGCATGCTGTAGATGTGCTTAGTTCTGAAATAGACAATTTTAAATCTGTCCAAGGAGCATCGAATATTATGGTTACTGAAGACATGCTTTCCCCAGATGCTAAGGATTTGTGAGCCCAATCAGACAAATTTTACCAAACCATCAGAGGTGGACCAGCCATTGTTAGTGGATAAGTATCAACATTGCATTTTAATTTAAAATCTTGAACAGGGTTAACAAATTTGGTTGAATAATAAAGTGAGAAAAATGTGGCTTACAGATGATGTGAACAACAGAGGAAGCAGCAAAGTGAACTAGGTTTAGGTAACTGTGAGGATAAGGTTGAAAAAGCCATTGTCAATTCTAACTTTAATGATGAAAGTATTTTTAATTATTTCGAACTAAATACTGAACTTAGCATAACTATTAGAAATACAATAATCAATAACAGTATAATTGTTATTAAGAATATTAACAATAATGAAGCTAATAATTATCATATTACTAATACTAAAAGTCTAAAACCTATGTTAACAATGGCTTCAATAATTTTGTTCCTATTAATGTCAAGTACATTAATGAGAGGGAGCTTTGTTTGAAATTAAATCATAATCAGGAGAGACGCCATAAGAATGCAATAGATCTTTCATCTGACAACCTTGATGCATCATCTATTAGGTTATTAAACAGAGAGCTAGGATTTGCCATGCACAACAACAAATTCCAGTTACAGACATTATTGTCATTACAGACCTTGCAATCTATGGACCACTGGAGATTGACATAAAAGAGATTAAACAAGAATGTGTCATACTATTAAAACATGCTAAGCTGCCGAAAGGTAACATTAAAAATGCAAAATATATTGCATCACAAAAATTAAGTCAGAAACATGATATCATTGTGGTAAATGTTGATAAAGGGAATGTAGTGATTGTGATGAATATTGCAGAGTGCAGACTATTTTCTAAATATAAAAGATCACTTGAATTGTGAAAGTTAACGAAAGATTCATGTTCAAGGGCAAATAGGTAGGATTACCAATTAAGTGTAGGAATATTCTGAGATTGCAGGGTCCAAACAAGCAGATGAAGTTGAATTTGGATGGGGAATTTAAAGAGAACCCTGGCAGGACTGGGGCAGGTTGTGTTGTGTGATTGCAATGGTAGCTTTGTGTTAGGTGGCTCTATCTTTTCCGGTGAACAAATGAATAATTATGCAGACTGGATGGTGATGTTTGCTACTCTCAAATCTACATATGAGGTAGATTATCGTATTGTGCATGTTGAAGGGGACTCTCAGATAATTCTCAATGTGGTGATTAAAGGGCAATGTCCAAATTTGAAATTGAATGCAAATTTTAGAATAAGTTACATGTTGGTGCTCAAAGTATACCTCCTTCTGGATCTCTCATTACTATTGGATCAAAAATAAAGTGGTTGACTTCATGGCAGACCAAGACTATACTATGATAGACAGTACGGATATCAACAATTGGGTTAATCTAACCTCCCTTGTAGAGGAGGCTGCCATTAGGATTTAAGGAAGCATGTTGTTCATTATGACTAGTTATGGTGTGGTAATAAATTGTTGGTTTTTCAACTGATTGTAGGCTCCTCACATGAGGTGCTACGTGATAGGAGTATTGGGAAGAGTTTGTTAATAATTGGATGGTATCATTATAGTGTTTGTTGCATTGTTGGGCAGTTTAATGGTATGTCCAGTTGGCACTTCTGGTTTGGTTTGGGTGTTAGGTGCACGTGTCTTGTTGCAAGGCTGCTTTGTTTTTACGGGTATATGGCATGGAGGGAGTCATCTAGAGACCCACTTAGGCACAGGCCAGTTTCAGATCATCATCTGAAGCAGATTTTTTATTATGAGGATGCAGCCAACTTGTACCTGGTCTGAATTACAATTAGCATAGTTGTGAGGGTAGACATTGACTCTGACGACATGTAGAAAGTCAATGAAGGGACTGAAAAGATACGGCAGCTTCAAAGCACAGATAAAATGCCATCAACCATAGCATAAAAGATGCAGGTGATAAGTCCTCACCACAGTCAAGGATGCTTTAAAAAGGAACTTTAGATTAATGTAAACAGGATACATGAAATAAACAATAAATACAGAATCACATAGAATAAGAATATCACCTTTGTTAGAGCACGTGCAAATTGGCTAGGTTGAGTGTCATTGTCCTCTGGTTTATTCCAGCTGTCCGCAATTTGTGGCAATACACGCAGATGGACCAGTAACCTCTCTTTCATTATTTGCACAAGCTTTGAATGAATCTCATCTCTGTGCACCCTGTAATCCTGGAAGATTGCTTTAATAAAAAATGAGCTATAATGTATAATGCAATTAGGTAACAAAATTGCATCTTCCTGAAATATGAAATCCCATTAAAGGCATACGATACATGTCCCAATCTTTCTGAATGTTTTAAAAAGTAGTACTTCCAAATGCCATCTTAACAGGAATGGAGCACTTCCAAAAAATGTAAATACTGTGTGCCTAGAGCTTTTTCCTGTTTCTAACTTTCACTCATACATTTAAATCAATCTACTCAAAATTCAAACAATATAAAACATACAAAATTGCAATAACACATCACTTCAGAATTCATAAAAATTGTATTTTCAGCCATTTCAATTTGAGAGCATGATTGAAACTTCAGGTGAATGGATACAGTAAAGAATGTCTAAGCAAATTATACCTGCGTAACTCGATCAATCTCAGATAGTAGTAGAATTTTGTGTGCTTCAGGTATATTCAGGACAAGCAGCCGCCTTACATCTTCAGCATAAAATGTAATAAGAGCTCAAGTCAGTGACCTATTTCAACCTTTAAGGCACTTTTAATAATAAAATAAATTCATCCTTGTGACAATAAATTCACCGTCTGCTCTAAGCATGTGTCACATCAAACAAAAGATACATGACCAAGAATCATAGTAATCAATCTCTCAAGTTATACACATCCACATCGGCTCTGAATAAGATATGATTATGAATTATCTTGTATAAACATCATACTTAGACATATCTGGTTATAATCACCTTATGAACCACCACCCAAAGTGAAATTTAAGGTAGCACACAATCAAACAAATACATAATGAATAATCAAGTAGTTAGTGTTATGTTACATTAGAGAGTGATTGATTCAAACTATTACAAGTGTTTATCCAAGAGCCACCAAGTACCTATCAGAGCCCCTCAATGACTTTTTATCTGTAATACAAGGAGACTTGTCCTCACTCCACAAACCCAATTCCCTGTCCCCACTGGCATCCCCACTAAAGGGAGACAGCAGGAGATGTTCCCGAACCTTGGAAAAACTAGGGACATGTCCAAGAAATACCAGGCCCTGGGGCGTGGTGTCCCCAGGATGTCTAGTTGTCCTCAGGACAGCCAGGAATGTCTGTGGCATCCCTCAACCATCCAGGATACAGTCAGGTGTCCCCACCTTAAAAAAATTTACAGTCAGTTTTAAAACAATAATGTAAAAGGGCCATGGGGACCCACAAGCTCTCCCACACTTCCCTATGAAGACTTGGGCACAAGCCAAAGATAACACTGACAATTTACTAGTTGTAATATGTTGCACAAAATAATTGAATGCCTCTATTAGCTACAAAAGTCTCAAGAAAAAATAGTAGAATGCACGGACTATTTGTGTTTGAGCAACACCAACCTAGTTAACTGCAATGAGGCCATTAAAACCATTTTAACCTTACAGAATCAAAAAATGCAGCTCTCAGAAACTATACAACAAGTGGCTGCAAATCAGTGAACAGAGAACATTGAATATCAAATATGAGAACGCTAATGTCTAAACTTGAATTTTGATGTCTCATATGGCTAAACTTGTAAGAATTTGAATGTTCAGTGTCCACACATAAATAATATATAGATAGATAGATATGTTATCCCCCACCATCCCCAAAAAATGCCCCCCATGGACTACTGATGTTGAATCGTGCCCTGCATTCCCTGTCCCCAAAGATCACAGAATATAGCTTTTTAACTCTATCATCAGTGTCTTAGAAGAGACTTAAATTAGAGAGCACATCCAGGAAACTCATCATATGGAAGCATTACACTCCACCTGCTTATTGCTGCTAATATGTACTTGCTGGAATGAATAATAGGATGCCAGTATTTATTTGTGTATTCTTATCCCATTTCTATCTTGACTCTTATTAATTTTTGCTGACTTAGATTATATATCAAAATTTGATGGCATTTACCATAATCGAATTTTTTGTTTAATCAAAGGGGCTGAGATATCTTCATTTTTGAGCAATTACATTAGAAAATTTATCGCAAGGCTCTAACCTGTGTCTAATGACCACAATGACTTCTGAATCTAAATATTATTCCCATGGATCAGAAACAAAATGCTGGAAATCCTACACATCATGATCAAAAGTTGTAAATTGCATAGCTTCATCTGATACCTGGTATAATAGCATAGAAAAAGCTGATAGTCTGACTTGCCAAAGCCAGGTGCTTAGCTGTTATTGACTTTAATCCAGACACCTGGTACAAAACAAAACCAGAACTAATTATGTTCATAAATTGTAAATCTTCAGAACATTAAATTTCAGAGAAATCCAAACTATAAATTTAGCACAAACATCATCCCCTCTTTGCTAAACGTCTAAGCGTGCTTTGTAACCAGAATTTGGAAACAGAGGCACTAGTAATTCACATTAGTCAGCCTCACTTACCAATGCCCTTATTCAGATTAATAGAATAGCATGTACTAAGGGGGTGATTGAGGATGCTTCTGCTAATAACTGCAAAAGACACTTACATGGACCATTGAAATCTCATGTCTATTGACTAAGCAGGTTTCATACTCTGCAGTAAAGCATTGATTATCAAACACTTTTCTTGGAAAAAAATATCACATAAACTACATATGTATGAATCCAGATATCTTATATAAAGTTGTCTTTTAAATGCCAAGTGGTATCAACCTTGGAGGCACAAAGACACTCATATTTAAGTTATATTAATGTTATAAAAACATTTTAAAAAACAAGTAATCTATATATTAATAGGACCCAATATGCTGTTTATGTTGTATATCCTCACTCAAAGGTCCAATTTTAATTGGCACTGGGAACATTATACTTTATATTATTGAATGAGATGTTTTATATTTAAATATTATTTAGTCAATACAAAAGAAAGCTATCTTCTTTGGAGTGCAAACCTACATTTTAAATCAAATCCATACACCATATGGTTCTTACGTATTCCACTTTTCTTTTTCTAGTAATATAATTCCTCTTAAGGGCACAAAAGAAAATTAATATACAATTATCCAAAATTCTGAATTCACCTATAGTAAAACAATGTTTTCTTTTGGATGGTTCCTCCATGTGTGGTGAATGTTTATCAACCTCACATAAGGATACCACTACAGTTTTCACACCCCCAGCTCCCATTGTAAAACACCCCCCAGCTTTATAAGAACATACCTACTCTGAGACAAGCAATAATCATATCATAAGAACATAACAGAACAGATAAAGTGAATCTCTTCACTAATTAAAAACACTCTTCCTGACAATATAACCCTTACAATGCCTACTGCTTACAATGCAAGCACGTGGATCTTATGGAAATTTAGGATTCCACTGCATTAGCTCTGGAACTAACAGAGACACAACAAAAGCTAGCAACAAAACTTATAGTGACATGACAAAGGCTAACAACAACCAATGGAAAGTACTTTTTGGTTGGCCATGTTAGTTTTAGGATCAGAAATGAAAGCAAACAGAAAATGCAATACATAAGACAAAGAACACCACAGATACCCTGGGAAAACCTTCCTCTTGAGAGAGAAAAACCCAGCAACAATATATCGCATATATATTGAATAATAAACAATTGATCTCTTTTACAATGAAGCCAATATAGAGGCCTACCACAGCACCATGAATGATGTGATATCTCTTGCAGATAATGTAACTCCTTTTATCATTATATCAGCCTCCTTCATAGCCTTCGATCTGCACTTGTATAAATTCGCACTTGTCTGGAATTCAAACTGCGAATGATGAAAAATCCAATCGATGTGATACAATGAAGAAGCAACGAATATATATACACATGATAAGGAAGACATGATTCTTCAAAGCAATATGTCGGCCCTTCATAGAAGAAAGTGTCCCTTCAATAAATTGCGTCCACAACAAGAGGTCGGCCACAACAAGAAATTTCGTCTCTTTATAAAAACGTGCTTATGAGATGTCAGCTTTTGTCACCATTAATTAAATCAAGGATCAATATCACAATAAATTAAATAGCCATCGGCTATGATTTAATTTATTCATCAGTGTAAAGAAGATCGGGCTGGAATAGACTACCGATGCTGATCATAACATCAACACTCCCTCTCAACTAGGGAGGATACTTCCAGCTGCATAGGACATATCACCTCATCGTGATGTCGATCAACATGGCTACACCCATGTAAGAAAGGAGCTTATCACCTCATCGTGATATCAACCATCATGGCTACACTCATGGATGGTATGTACAAGTGCTCATCACTCAACGTGATGTTGTCACCTCATAGTGACATTCACCATGGCTCTCCTAGAGGGTGAAACACAAGTACAAGTAAATCATCACGGACTCTTTCACGTGATGTTGTCATGGTGTCACACACATGTCATCCACCATGGCTCTCCCAAAGGGTGGAATCAAGGTATTTCACCTCGAACTTCTCTTACAAAGAAGAACTCAATAAAGAGGATCACTGATGTTGAGACTCCTTCTCAGTTAAGGCTGTATTCTCCACCATACCAAGCTTATCTCGAAAGTACACAAACTTTATCCTGGAGAGAGGCTTGGCGAGAATGTCTGCCATCAGCTCATCGGTGCTGATATAACTCAACTGTATAGCTTTCCTCAATACCATATCTCTGATATAGTGGTATTTGATCTCAACATGCTTGGTTTTGTCATGAAACACAGGATTGACAGAAAGCTTCACACAGCTTTGGTTATCACAATGAATGATAGTAGGCTCCATTGATTGTCCAAACAATCCTGCAAGGAGCTTACGAAGCCACACTGTTTCCTAAGCTGCCACGCAAGCTGCAATATACTCTGCCTCTGTTGTACTCAATGCTACAGATGACTGTTTCTTGTTGCACCAGGAAATCATAGCAAACCTCAACTGAAACAATATCTAGAGATACTATTTCGATCAGCAACACAACCATCTTCTTTAGGTTCAGTGGGCTCCCTCTGAATCTTCAAGCACTTGCATCAACCTCCTAACCTCATCGTCCAAGATTTGTCAGAAACGCTTTCCTTAGAGAAATGGTTTCCAGCGCACACCTCTGTAGAGATTCAGGGCTGTCCTCTTCGACCTCAACCCAGAACACACTATTCTAAATAGGTTTGCGGAGCTACCAATGTTAAATCTAAGTTGACTAACTTGAGCAATTCATCTCAACTGCTGAAGAGGTACTTCAAGGATTTAGCATCTGGCCTTGCAACACTGCAACCCTTACTTATTCTCAGCGAGACATAGAACTCCCTCTGAAGGTTAATTCTTCCTCTTCGAAAAGATGTCTTCAACCATTCACTCAGTCTCATGGCTGC
The DNA here is from genome assembly GCA_007115665.2 of Sequoiadendron giganteum. Lineage (NCBI taxonomy): Eukaryota > Viridiplantae > Streptophyta > Pinopsida > Cupressales > Cupressaceae > Sequoiadendron > Sequoiadendron giganteum. The sequence goes on from CM021108.1 coordinate 261,911,312, forward strand.
AAGCAGTGTCTCCATTCTTCAACCTACAGGATGCATCAAGCTCTTCTTGAAAGCAATCTCTTACACTTCTTGATCCATCCTGAAAGCATTAAGAAGAGATTACTAATAGTTCATGGAATTCAACTATCTCAAACAGAAGTACCATTGCTAGAAGCATACATGATTGAATATCTCAATGTTATAGCATGAATTAATAACTACATAAGAAATTCATGAACATTATTCAACCATGAATACTTATCTCTTCACGTAGAGCCGAGATTTCTGGAATCAACTCGGCCATCCCTAACATACATGTACACATCAAAAGGATGCGATTACATCTGTCGTCCAGGCAGAGCCATAGGCTCTGGCCAGCACCAACAAGAAAATGACTTTAGAATTCCAGTGATTACTAATGACCCTCCAAGTAGTAGCGATCACTAGAAGAGAAGCCAACTGATTCAAATAGACGACAATCCAAGGCATATAGTGAAGCGCATTAACAGATTTGTGCCAACTCCACCATCAATCGGTGCTGCCAAACATTGCCAGGGATCATCATAGGAGAAAATGGTTATAAATCTGAAGGAAGCCTGCGAGTCTCACGATCATCTTTGACAACTTCCCAAATGATGAATCTCGATTTCTCCTTACACAGAATTGTGAGTTTTCCAGAATTCCATACGCAAGTAGCAATAGAGTGAATAATATAACCAACTATGTGCAACAAAGTGATCAGAAGACATGTAAACACCCGATACACACAACAATGATCAGACTCGATATCTCTCAATGATAAAGCAAGCTCTAATAAAACCAGACTCCAGAATAATGATAACGAATAATATTCCTGCATACATGACCCGATCCTCCATGCTTAATCGGTTTTGCCTTTATTTGCATTCCTGTATACGCAATGAAGGATCTCAATAATAATAAATTCAACCAGATTCGCGTCAAATTATACATCCAGAATTTTGCACTTCATGGATAAAGCTCAACCCTCAACAGAATATGATTTATGTCAAATTGAAATGAAGGTTCAAAGTGTCAAAGTTGCATATGCCTGGGCGACAGATCAAGATGGCGACAGAGGAGCTCCGCCAAGATTGCGACAGTCGATATACTCTAATGAATTTGCTTGATTTCCTATCACAGAAGAGTGAGTGAATTTTTTGAGACGCTAGAGAAAGCAATCGACATGCCAGAGATGCTTAACGATTTTATCAATGCCGCCAATGAAACATAAGACGCTTCTTACAAATGAAGACCTGATCTGGTGTTCACTCCAATGTCAACCTGCATTTGCATTTTACTTCGAGTGCGCCCAGCTAAGACTCAGAAAATACTTCAATATTTGTGTTCATCTGATGACACCGTAACTTCACAGGAATAGCGAATATTTGATTCCATACATAAGTGAAATGCCAAATCTCAATGACGACAGATTCTGCCGATCTCCTCAAATCCTTGCATCAGACACATGACACAGACGACACCAACCAATGTTCTTCAAGGGATATGCGAGAGTATACACAGAACGGTTCCAGCAACTAATGCGAGCATTCAAACGTCTATGAAGTTTCACGCATTCACCCATCCCTCAAACTCCAATCGTAGATACAGACCCAACAGCATGATCAACTTTCATTTCCTTAGTTTTGATCGGATCTCTTGAACCCGCTTTGATACCATGTTAGTTTTAGGATCAGAAATGAAAGCAAACAAAAAATGCAATACATAAGACAAAGAACACCACAGAAAACCTAGGAAAACCATCCTCTTGAGGGAGAAAAACCCAGCAACAATCTATCGCATATATATTGAATAATAAACAATTGATCTCTTTTACAATGAAGCCAATATAGAGGCCAACCACAGCACCATGAATGATGCGATATCTCTTGCAGATAATATAACTCCTTTTTATCATTATATCAGCCTCCTTCATAGCCTTCAATTTGCACTTGTATAAACTCACACTTGTCTAGAATTCAAACTGCGAATGATGAAAAATCCAATCGATGTGATACAATGAAGAAGCAACGAATATATATACACATGATAAGGAAGACATGATTCTTCAAAGCAATATGTTGGCCCTTCATAGAAGAAAATGTCCCTTCAATAAATCACATCCACAACAAGAGGTCGGCCACAACAAGAAATTTTGTCTCTTTATAAAAATGTGCTTATGAGATGTCGGCCTTTGTCACCATTAATTAAATATTAGTTTGTCATCAAATGAGGCACCTCCTCAAGGATCGATATCACAATAAATTAAATAGCCATCGGCTATGATTTAATTTATTCATCAGTGTAAAAAAGATCGGGCTAGAATAGACTACCGACGCTGATCATAACATCAACAGGCCAGAGTTTTTATGTCATGTTGTGAAAATATTTCAATCTACATAACCTTTAACCTCTTGCCTCATTACCTTAAACAATATACCCATAGTAGAGAACTTGGTTAAACAAACTTTTGAATTTACATATATTAAATAGAACAAGTGTCACAATTGGGCACAACAATTGGAGTGTCAACGACCCTCATAACTCAAACTTAATTAAATCATACTTACAACATTGCACTCTACGAATGTAAACATGCCTCTTTTGTCTTTGTTGATGAATGGTAGCTTAGGTCAGATATAAACGATGATTGCTATAAGCATCATCATCATTTATATAAGATTGATTACTCTTCATATTTAATATTTCTGGAAAAATAAGTTAATCGAATTTATAAGCATGCATAAATTCGAAATAATAAAAGATGATTCAAAATTTGCATTGAATAAAATCGGAACTCATATAATATATATCGGCCATGTATGTGAGGATATATGTGTTAAGTTTGTTAAACCGAGTGTTAGTCGGTTGTCTATGAGACCCGCGCGCCCAAAGGGATACGTCCCTTGAGCGGACGTGGAGACACGTCCTCTCAAGAGACGCATCCCTTAGAGGCGAGTCTCTAACATATTAAATATGGTTCCCTCATTGATATGCAAACATCGAAATTTATTAATGTTCTGCAATCAGTACATTCGGCTTTAAGAGAAGAAATCTGGAAATCGGTTTTGACTTAGAATTTCTCACATAGAATTTCAGACCTTAGAATTCTTAGGATCCTATTTGATAAAGATTTGATTACATTTACATGGTATCAAAGCCATGTTGTGTGAATCCAAATCAAATCTAAATATCAAATTGCTCAAGAAAATTTGTATTTTCTAAAATTGAATTCACATCACATTCTTCATAATGTCAAGTGTGATCAGATTTGAAGATCGTCTTGCAGGAGCAGACAACTTTACATCATGGAAATTTAGAAACATGATGATCCTTAAAGAGAATAAGCTAGACTCACTTGTGAGAGAAAATAAGAAGGAACCAGAGGTTGAACCTGAGAAAACTCGATGTATTGAAAACAATGAAAAGGCCATGAAAATCCTAGTAAATGCAGTTAGGGATCATATAGTGCCCATCCTAGCAAAACATGAAACTGCATACCATATGTACAAATCTCTTGAGAGTACTTATGAGATCAACAACACCTGCAGGACTCTTGCATTAAAAAGGCAAATCAACAATGCTCAAATAAACAAAGGAGAGTCCATTAATGCATACTTCATGAGGATTATTGAACTAAGGGATCAATTATCCACAATTGGATATCAGATTGACAACAAAGTGTTAACCCTAATTGCACTAGGAGGCCTACCAAACTCATGGGAGTCATTTGTTCAAGGAGTAAGTGCGAGATCTAAACTTCCCAAGTTTGGCAGGCTAAGAACTGACTACCTTCAAGAAGAAACCAGACTCTCCACAAAAGAACATAGATGAAGACATTCATGTACTCAACTCAACGTCTAATAAAAGGAGTAAGAAAAACTCCTTCAAGAAAGGATCTTTTAAAAGAAAGAGAAATTCCAATGGAAAGGGATCTTATAAGAAGAAAGATATCTCGCAAGTACAATGCTTTAGATGTGATCAATATGGTCACTATGCAATGAAGTGCCCTGATAAGACTAAACAACAAGCATCCTTTGCAAAAGTAGGAAAGTCAAATTTAGACCATGAATCTAAGAACTTTGTGTTCTATACAACCTTATCTAGTCAAGTATCCAACAACACCCACAACTGGGTAATTGATGGTGGTTCCTCTAGATGTATCACAGGGTTCAGAGAACACTTAGATACTATGACCGAAAGGTCTGATGAGGAAGTAACCATTGGGGATGATTCTGCACACCTAGTAAAAGGGGTTGGAACTTGTTCCATCAAGTTGAAATCTGGGTTTTCTTTACAACTCTCTGGAGTCTTATTTGTACCTAGAATAAAGAGAAATCTTATATCCATCTCTGCCCTTGAAGACAATGGTTATAGAGTTACCTTTATGGATGGGAAAATTCTAGCATGGCCTAAGAACCCAACAATCAAGAAAGCCCAAACCATAGGTGTAAAACAAGGGTACCTTTACAAACTATGCACTGAGGTTAAACAAGCCCTTACCCTTGACACCTTTGATTCAAATGACATTTGGCATAGAAGATTAGGACACCTTCATTTTCGTGCCCTACCTTCTGTAGAAAAACTTGTAACAGGCTTACCTAAGTTAAAACCATCTCATGAAGGAACTTGCAAAGGTTGTGCCTTAGGAAAGAATACAAAGGGGTCCTTTCCCAATAGTTTGAGCAAAACCCTAAATGTGTTAGAACTGGTTCACTCAGACTTATGTGGACCCATGTTTGTACCCTCTAAGGCAAGATTTCTATACTATGTCATATTTGTAGATGACTTCTCTAGGAAAACCTAGATCTATTTCCCTAAGTGCAAAGAGTCAATAGAAATCCTTAGAAGGTTCAAAGAGTTCAAAGCCCTTACTGAAAATTTCTCCAAAAAGAAAATAAAAACCTTAAGGACAGGCAATGGGAAAGAATACACCTCTAAGATTTTTAAGGAATTCTGCACGAGTGTTGGAATTAAGAGAGAGTTCATAGTTGCCTACAACCCTCAACAAAATGGGGTTGCTGAAAGAAAAAAACAAAACCATTGTAGAAGCTGCTAAGGCAATGCTGCTTGACCAAAACATTGAAACTACTTTCTGGGCAGAAACCTCCGAGACTACTGTCTATATCCAAAATAGATATCCTCATTCTCATCTTGATAACAAAACTCCTGAAGAAGCGTTTACCGGCATAAAACCTGACATTAGTCATTTTAGGATTTTTGGCTGCCCTGTCTATATTCATGTGCCCAAAGAGAAGAGATTCAAACTAGAACCTTTTGGAAAGAAGGGAGTATTTGTGGGTTATAGTGAAACCTCCAAAGCCTACAAGATATTCATACCCGGGCATAAACAAATTGAATTGAGCAGAGATGTCATCTTTGAAGAAGACATTGCATTCAAGAGGGCAAGAAGTTCTAGTGAGACTGAAACCTATTCCCCTAGAGTACCTGAAATGGAACCTGGTCCTAAGATTCAGAGGGAGCATCCTGAGGAAATGCCACATGAACTTCCTTCCACTTCAAATGAGAATACAAATGACATTGGCAGAAAGAGACCACTTTGGGCCAGGAAGATGATCAAAGAAGCAGAGGATCATGCAGCACCCAAAGGAACGTTCAGGGAGAGTAAAAGACCCAAACGTTTCTCTAGCTATGTTGCTCTAATGAACAACATCATAAACTCAGAACCTGTCAGTGTTACAGAAGCTTTCCGACATCAAGCATGGAAGGATGCAATGACAGAGGAATATCAGTCTATTCTAAAGAATAATGTATGGGATATAGTGCCTAGACCAAAAGAGAAATCTATTGTCTCATCCAAATGGCTCTTCAAAATCAAGCATGCTGCTGATGCCAGTATAGAAAAACATAAAGCATGTTTTGTGGCAAGAGGTTTTTCTCAAAAGGAAGGCATTGATTACGAAGAAATATTTGCACCTGTTGCCCGTTACACATCGGTGAGAGCAGTGTTAGCCATTGCAGCAGCTAAAGGCTGGAAGATCCATCAAATGGATGTGAAAACTGCCTTCCTGAATGGAACCATTGAAGAGGAAGTCTATTTGGAACAGCCTGAAGGTTTTGTGATACATAAACCTGACTCACATGTATGCAGACTGAAGAAAGCCCTCTATGGACTTAAACAAGCTCCCAGGGTCTGGTATGAAAGAATTGACAGCTATCTCCTGGGATTAGGATTTTCAAAGAATGATGCTGACTCCAATCTCTACTTCAAGGTAATCAAAGGTGATATGCTAATAATTATTTTATATGTTGATGACCTGCTGATAATAGGAGAAGATCACCTCATTGCTCAAGGGAAGCAGGATCTAATTTCTGAATTTGACATGAAAGACTTGGGCATTCTACACTACTTCCTAGGTTTAGAAGTATGGCAGAAATCAGAGGGCATTATACTAAACCAAGGGAAGAATACTATTGATATTCTGAAAAGATTTGGAATGTTGGATTGTAGACCGATGTCTACACCTATGGAAACCAACCTTCACAAATTGAAAGAAGCAGCAGTAGAATCCAAGTGTGTAGATCCAACACTTTACAGACAAATGATTGGATCCCTGATGTATCTAGTTAACACCAGACCTGATATTTGCTATGCAGTGAATGTTCTCAGCCAGTTCATGTGTGAGCCAAAGGAAATTCACTTAATGGCTGTGAAACATATTTTGAGATATTTTCAAGGCACTATTGGATATGGTCTCCTTTACAAGAATGATCAACTAATTCAGATTGGCCTGGAAGTGTAACCGATCGGAAAAGCACATCGGGATGTTGCTTTAGTTTAGGATCGGCTATGATCTCCTAGATTTGCAGAAAACAATCTTTAGTTGCACAGAGCTCAACAGAAGCAGAATACATTGCAGCCTCAATGGGAGCAAGAGAAGCAGTTTGGCTTTGTAAATTGCTTGTGGGACTCTTTGGTGAGCCCTTGAATACTACAATTATTCACTGTGATAATCAGAGTTGCATCAAACTCTCTGTAAATCCCGTCTTTCATGATAGATCTAAGCACATTGAGATCCCCTATCATTATGTAAGAGATATGGTGGAAAGGAAAGTGATCCAGTTGGAGTATATTAGTACAAATGATCAACCTGCAGACATTCTCACCAAGCCTCTCTCCCGAATCAAGGTAGAGCACTTCAGGAAGAAACTTGGTATGGTTGAAATGTAATTTGTTATTTATGTTTGAAATACAAATTGTTTATAAATTGTACTAATATATAAAGATGTTTAATGTGTAAACTCTTTTGTCATGTGTGTGACTCCATGACCTTATGGGCCTACTCCCCCTGTGTACATTATTGAAAGGTGATGATCTTTCTAATAATGAACACTTGTATTTGACATTGTAAAGTGACGACTCTACAATGATAAACTATCATGATAGATATCATGTGACTTGATATCTGTGGACATGTCATGATAGTATCTCTTGGACACTTTGATGGATATCATGGGACTTGATATCATCTGAAGATCATTGTGATCCTTAAGAGATAATCATGGTGGATATTTATATCCGTGGATATGCCATGAATTATGGTAGACATCATGTGACTTGATGTCAGTGCACATACCATAATGAAGAATGTCATGTGACTTGACAACATTGAGAAAACATATCATATCTTCGATATCACGTGTGAAGGTGATATCTCCACTTATTTGATTTGAAATATCTTCCCTAGCTAAGAGGGAGTGTTGATGAATGGTAGCTTAGGTCAGATATAAACGATGATTGCTATAAGCATCATCATCTTTTATATAAGATTGATTGCTCTTCATAATTAATAATTTTGAAAAAATAAGTTAATCGAATTTATAAGCATGCATAAATTCGATATAATAAAAGATGATTCAAAATCTGCATTGAATAAAATCGGAACTCATATAATATATATCCGCCATGTATGTGAGGATATATGTGTTAGGTTTGTTAAACCGAGTGTTAGTCGGTTGTCTATGAGACCCGCGCGCCCAAAGGGACACGTCCCTTGAGCGGACATGTCTCCACATGTGGAGACACGTCCTCTCAAGAGACGCATCCCTTAGAGGCGAGTCTCTAACATATTAAATATGGTTCCCTCATTGATATGCAAACATCGAAATTTATTAATGTTCTACAATTAGTACATTCGGCTTTAAAAGAAGAAATCTGGAAATCGGTTTTGACTTAGAATTTCTCACATAGAATTTCAGACCTTAGTTTTAACCTTAGATTTCTTAGGATCCTATTTGATAAAGATTTGATTACATTTACAGTCTTATTAAGTTATATAAAATGATGACAAATTATGCCTATGTTAAAGACTAACTCTACGTGGAGATATATTTCTCTTCACTGATTGTGCAGAGAAATTGTTAGCACAAGAGGATGAATTTGTTCAATGTCCTGATGATTTAAATTGGGAATACAAGTGAGTTCCCTTACAGGCATTGAGCATTGTACCTTCATTTTGCTCTTTCTATATTTACAAATACCTAAGAATGTGTCTATTTTGGATTTTTTTCTCCCTTTTCTTAAAACTTTAAGAATCTTAAAATTTCTTCTATTCCAAGGAAGGCTCTCCAGAAAAACTAATTCATTGCTAGGGTAATATTTGAAAAGTCTTAATATGTGGAATGTGGATGCAATTATCCAAACAAATGAAACCCAAGTTACTAGTTTGGGTTCAAGTACATGCAATCAGGTTTGGGTATAGGCAACCAGGGTAAGACACAAGGATTTCGGCATTCTGGTTAAGCAAAAAAAGTTGGGGTTAGATTCATTTTCAATATGTCCATACAAAAAAAGTCAAAACAATTAAAAATAGTAAATATTTACATATTTGCAGCCTAAAAACAGGAGTTAAGTTCAGAACACCACTAACATGCATATAATATCGTGTATAGATTGCTTTTGGACTTAACTATGTTCTTTTTCATCAATATTTTGGATCATACTTAGTGATCCATCATCAAGAGGAGGGGAGTAATAATCCGGATTGCAGCCATAACCCTTATAAGGAAGAAAGGATGGGTAGGGAGGTGATAGGAGGACCAAAACACAACAGACAAGAATGGAGGAAAAAAGATAAAAACAAAAGGGACGAAAGAAAAATAAAGCAGGTGATGCATAAACGTAAAAAAATAATGTATAATAAAAACAATGAATTGATGATAACAACAATAATATACTAGGTTAAAATAAATATATGGAGTATATATAGGAAAGTATAAATACAATCATAATGTTATAAATAAATAGAATATATCAATATTGCATATTGATGTATAATATAAATAATAAATCTAAGCGGATATAAATGTATTAATGCATGATATTTATTTATATAAAAGAAAAATGATATTGAACCGCATAAATGCAATATAATAAATTAATCCATATGCAAACATATAGATATATCATCTTTGTAGCCATAAAGGGCGCAGTTGCGATGCAGCAGAAGTTCATCACCTTCTACATCCAAAAGAAAAGGATGTAATGGGGCCCATGTGCGTCCGAGATCACAAGGACGCGAAACGCCAACCCCGGGCCAAGCAGCAACTAAGACCCGATCAAGATCACCCAGCAAATGAGGCTGAAAAAACTTTCAAACCATTCTCCCTACTGCGTCCTGAGAATCCTGGAGATCTAAAAGTGATGCCACGAACCAAGCAGGGATATCTGAATTCACGTGATAACGCTCCTCTGAATTAAGAAATTTCTCACCCAAAATGAGTCGAATGGCTTTCATGGTAAGAACACCTCGCTCCTTTAACACTAATTTCATTTTATATTCAGAAATCTGGCCTATAAAAAGACAGTTGGCTCCTATCACAAATAAGCACTATGGGAGTCTCCATTGCTATGGACAGATCAAGGTTCTTTGCAAAACATAAGGCAAGAGCTTGGGCCATATTGAAAACCTGAATTTAAAACATGAGTAATAATGATAAATGCAGTGAAATCTTCGGATGAAAGTCAAATATCCTTCACACAAGATTCATAAGATGAAAGACATTCATTAATCGTAAGGGTACCAAAGAGGAGAAGTCTGGCACGAATGAAAGAAGTGAAAGGAAATCTAGGAGGTGGCGGCACGTGGGAAGTGTCCCCTCAAACAGAACGAACTGTACACGTAGAAAAGTCTAACGTAAGGGCCTCCTTCCTTGCAAGACACATAGACCACGGAGTGGCAGCCAAGTTGAAAAAGGGAGGGAAAACGTAAATGAAACCATACATTTCCATAATTAAGGATAATAATCAGTAAATTGACAAAGATCGAGTAAAATAATAAAGAGAAAGGGTTTTCTACCTTCCCACCAAAAAGGTAAGCTTTTTTTTTTTTTAAAATATAGATATAGATATATCATCTTCATATGGATGATGTTGGATTTCCTAGATCAGATTATACAGCTGAAAGAACTTAAAAATAATGCAACACATAAGACAATGAACACAATAAGATACCCTGGGAAAAACCCTCCTCCTGAGGGAGAAAAAAACCCAGCAATGTTTCTCTTATATAATGTAGGAATAATAGCAGGAATCTGCTTACAACACAGGCCCAGCAATGGCCGAATTTGATACAATGAATAATAGCACCTCTCCTAGACGCAAGGGTACAATGAATATGTTTCTCCTTCAAATCGGTCTGCTGCTACAGGATTATGATCTGCTGCTGCATCATGATGATCTGCTGCTGCAACGCAATGATGCTCTGCTGCTACACAGTGATGATCTGCTGCTGCTGGAGATGATACGCTGCTTAAGTATCAACTTCTTCGAGGAATGCGAATTACATACAAAATGAACTTGATTATCAAATGAGCAAGTTCGACCTCCTATAAATACATAATGTAATGAACCTTGAAGTAGGTTGGCCATCTTGGAGAAACAATTAATTACAAAATAATAATAAGGTCGGCCCAAGGATAATAAATCAAATATAACATAATCTAATTGAGGTCGACCTCAACCATGAATAAATTAAATAGTCGTGTGAGTTGGAAGAAGCAGCCCGACACTGCTAATAACATCAACACTCCCTCTCAGCTAGGGATGATACTTCCATCTGCACAAAACACATCATCTCAATGTGAAAACAAAATAAGATATCATCTCATTGTGATACCAACCATTATGACTACCTTCATAGATGGTATGAACAAATGCTCATTACTTAATGTGATGTTGTCACCTCAACGTGACTTTCATCATGGCTCTCCCAGAGGGTGATACACAAGCACAAATAAATCATCACGGATTCCCTCACGTGATGCTGTCATGGAGTCACACACATGACATCCACCATAGCTCTCCCAGAGGGTGGAAACAAGGGCTTTCACCTCAATTCTCTCTCAATAGAGAATTGCATTATCAAGGGCTTGCACCTCAACTCTCTCTCAACAGAGAATTGCATTATCAAGGGTTTGCACCTCAACTCTCTCTCAACAGAGAATTGCATTATCAAGGGCTTGCACCTCAACTCTCTCTCAACAGAGAATTGCATTATCAAGGGATTTCACCTCGAACTTCTCTCAACTTGAGAACTCATTAAATAGAGGAACACTGATACTGAGACTCCCTCTCGATAAGGACTTCATTCTCCATCATATCAGGCTTGTCATGAAGGTACACAACCATTATCCCAAAAATGCTTGATGAGAATGACTGCCATCTGCTCATCTGTGCTGATATACCTCAACTGCATATCTTTCCTCAATACCATATCTCTGATATAGTGGTATGCTTAGTTTTGTCATGAAACACATGGAAAGACAGAAGGGAACCTTCTCAAGGCTTTGATTAACACAAAGGATGACAGTTGGCTTCAATACTTGTTCAACCAATCCTACAAGGAACTTTCGAAGCCACGAGCTGTCACACAATCTGTAATGTACTCAAACTCTGTTGTATTTAGTCCCACAGAAGACTGCATCCTATTGAACCAGGATATCATCGCAGGCCTCAACTGAAACAACATCTAGAGAAACACAACCATTTTCTTTAGGTTCACTAGGCTCCCTCTAAATCTTCAATCTCTTGCATCAACCACTTGACCTCATTGCCTGCAACTCTTGCCTTAGAGAAATGGTTTCCAATGCACACCACTGTAAGGATTCAGGGTTGTCCTCTTTGACCGCATCTCAAATCACTCTATTCTAAATAGGTTTGCGGAGCTACCAATCCAGGTTGACTTGAGCAATTCAGAACCCAACTGCTGAAGAGGTACTTCAACAATTTAACATCCAGCCTTGCAACACTGCAACCCTTACTTATTCTTAGTGAGTCATAGAACTCCCTCTTTGTCTCGGCTTTAGAAATTGCAGAGAAGACTTCTGGAGGTGCACTTCCTCTAGCCGCCAACTCAATCCCTCTAGTGTTTACTCTCTCTTGATTATTTCTTTGACTGACATGACTTCCTCACAGGATGCCTCAAGCTTTTCATCACTGAGTAATCTCTCATCATCTTCTTGCCCCTAAACCTGTACAAGAAGCATTTTAGATGGAGATTACTAACAGTCCATAATTATCCAAAGAAATATCAAGATTAGAATTGAACAAGTTATATCATGAATGAAATTTTTCCAAAGATCTTATGCTAGTGAACACAATCACAATTCAAGAGAATCTACTATCTCTCTTAATTACAAGATCCAAAGAATAAATAAATGATATAACTTAGCAACCAATGAATACTTATCTTTTTAACTATTCTGATAGGTCCAAATGCTGGACATAGTGAGATACGTTGTACTTGAGCTCAAATCAATCCGTACCCTTCACAGTTTGAACACAATGACGACCTGAAAGGTACATTGACTTCAAGAGATATCTCCAGCCATCAATATAATCCAATGATTGCAAGCTATGACTCCAAGCTTGATCATTTCTTCATTCGGTATGACTTCGATATCCAATCTTTCCAGATGCAGATTGCTTGATGCTCAGGTTATCTCAATGTTAGAGCATGAATTAATGACTACAAAACAATTCATGAACATTATTCAACCATGCAATACTTATCTCATGGATTTCAAAATCTCCTGAGTAATAGATAATTAATTCATCAATCATGCCATGTCTTTCTTTCAATTTCTTAGAAGAGCTAATCTTAGCAAAACAAAAGGCAATCTTCACAAATTAGCATGATCCTGCTTGCAATGAGTAAATGTAAGGAATCTTTTCACAGTGATCACTATTTACTAGTCACACATAATCCTAAGTAAATAATGTCAGATTTGCACAACTCAACAAATTTAAAAAAACAGAATAAATACTTATCTTTCTTAGGTTGCAGCCATTCTACAACTCGAGCTCAACCATCAACCATTAGCAGCATGGACTAATGACAGCCGGACTCTTGACTACGAGGTCGTAAAGACCATTGGTGCCCATCATGAAGGGTTGCTCGAAATCAGATAATTACCATGAATAATCAGAATGTGATTTCCTCATTGTACAGAAGAGCAGGAATTAATAACCGTTCTGGTAGGTTACACGATCTCTACCAGTGACAACTCCAGCGCCCAGAATGACATTGCAAGCAGCAATATTTAATATTGATTTCCGTAAGCTATCTATCTCCAACCGATGATCAAGGACACTTCCAAAGATAAATAAGAAAGCTTAATATCAAATACCACCCCATCACAACATATTCTTCAAGAAATTCAACGCATAGGTAGCAATTACGATGCACAAGGAATGCCAAAGACAACGCCAGTATGAAGAGCCAATGATAATGTCTGGCGGAAATATATATTCAAGATTGCCTCTGCCACATCAACATATGACCACCTAATATACCTTCAACACAAATGACATATAGACTCCAACTATAAGATAACAATATGATTAGCCAGATCCGTCGATTCACGCCAGCAATTACCTCTGCACAAGACTAGTTGAATGGACACACATATGCTCCTGATCCTGTCAAGCTAAACACCTAATATCGGATCTTTTGCTTCCAATAGTTTGAATGATATCATTTTTGAGCCTCCTCAACGAACATAAAAGATCTCCATCTCTTAGACTACTATATGAAATTCCGATCTGTATATGATTGCCGCACAAGACAATTATAATCGATGGCTTTATAATGGTGAGTGCTCAGGTTATAGATTTTAGCTTCGCTGATTATCACAAACATCTGATTGTCCGTAAACTCACAAAATCTTCCATGATCTTGTGCTCATCCCGTTGTTGTTATCATGGGAAACTCCATTGATTTTTATGGCACGATCACACCAAATATTCATAACTGCCCGACCATATGCATGACTCCTTGTAGTGGCGCGGGGGTAGCAACTAGGTGAATGAATGTCACCTTGGAAGGAACTCGCACTCCCAGAATTGATGCTCGATAGATGACTGAACCACTCACCGCAAGACGCTATTTGGAATCTGTCGCACCTGGAACTTTGAATAGAATCACCTTACGCGAGTGACGGAATGATGGCTTTCATTTGTGCGCCTGCTAGTGACCTCGCCCAGGGAGATCCGTAAGGGGAGAAAGACTGCCTTATGAACTAACGATGACACTTGCCCGTGAATACAGGGTCCTGATGCTCTGGATCGCCAGACACAAAGATGAAGGCTAAATGTTTACACGTGCAGCACGACGAATGGACTGAAGCCTAGATGGGGACTCTCCAAGAGTAGATAGATGTTACCCACCCAATATGTAGTCGCCCTTACACCAACTGTTATTGAATGATCTTTAGAGCACATACATCGTCTTAATTTCATAGATTTGATGGAGTTCCTGAAGCGCAGTAAACTCATGGACATTCCGCGAATGCTACAATCCAGATTGATGACTTTCTTCTCAAGTATAACCTTGGCTATTCATCATTTAAAGGTGACTATAGATTCACTGCCATTCTTTCACAAATCTGATCAGATCCTCTACCTGCTCTGATACCATGTTGGATTTCCTAGATCAGATTATACAGCTGAAAGAACTTAAAAATAATGCAACACATAAGACAATGAACACAATAAGATACCCTAGGAAAAACCCTCCTCCTGAGGGAGAAAAAAACCCAGCAATGTTTCTCTTATATAATGTAGGAATAATAGCAGGAATCTGCTTACAACACAGGCCCAGCAATGGCCGAATTTGATACAATGAATAATAGCACCTCTCCTAGATGCAAGGGTACAATGAATATGTTTCTCCTTCAAATCGGTCTGCTGCTACAGGATTATGATCTGCTGCTGCATCATGATGATTTGCTGCTGCAACGCAATGATGATCTGCTGCTACACAGTGATGATCTGCTGCTGTTGGAGATGATACGCTGCTCAAGTATCAACTTCTTCTAGGAATGCGAATTACATACAAAATGAACTTGATTATCAAATGAGCAAGTTCGACCTCCTATAAATACATAATGTAATGAACCTTGAAGTAGGTCGGCCATCTTGGAGAAAGAATTAATTACAAAATAATAATAAGGTCGGCCCAAGGATAATAAATCAAATATAACATAATCTAAATGAGGTCGGCCTCAACCATGAATAAATTAAATAGTCGTGTGAGTTGGAAGAAGCAGCCCGACGCTGCTAATAACATCAACAGATGAAAGCAAACAAAACCTTATACAAATAATGATATTTATGGCTATATTAATAATGAGAAAAATTAGATATATCAATATTGGATATTGATATATCTAAGTTACCGATTCGTTTTTGGATTTGGGTATGGGTACGAGAATCCGGTACGGGATTCGGTCAAAAATTATTTTGGGGTTGGGTACGTTTATACAAAAACATATAAAAATCAGAAATATAAACATATTTGCAGCAGTAATTAAGTTCAGAATACACCACCATATTAATAGCGAAATAAAATAGCAAAAATACACCACCACTTTATACTCAAATGTCATGATATAGAATTATAAATTAAAGTTCAAAGTGACTTCAAACTCCAAACATAAAAATGTCAAGTGTTTACAATCAGCCATTAATAATTATTGATCATTGATCAATCTGAATCATATGGGTCATCAAAAACAAAACAAATTTGAGCTCCTTCACTCATGGTTAGTGATACATTACATCCCCATTTCTTTTCTCAGTAACAGTTTGGAAGATCACTCATAAACAAAACTATCAAGCATGGGTACGTATGGGTCATAGTGTGTTTGTTTAATGGGATAATTCATAATTGTATTCTGTTGCCAATATTTGTTTATGCATTTTTCCATTTCTCTTATCAGTAATAATTTGGAAGCACTGCCATAGACAACAAATTCAGATATTTGTGTCTAATTAAAAGAGAATGTATATGGTTTGTCATGCATTATTTCCGTTTCGTTTATCAGTAATAATTTGTAAGTACCACCTACTGAGAAAATCAGATGTGTACTCGCTTGCTTATATGCACGCATGTATTTGTGTTAAAATTCAGATGTGTACATACCTGTAAAAATCCACACTTATGTGACTGTGTTTGAGAGAGTGAGGAGGAGGATGGGGTGGTGAAAGGAAGAGGAAGAGGAAGAGGGAGATGCAGGGTCCGAGGGGGTATGTGGTGGAGGGTGAGAGAGGTGGAGGTGAAGGTGGAGGACAGAGTTGGGGAATGGGAAATTATGTTCTTCCACCTATGATGTGACATGCAGTTTCTTATTTCATCTTTTAGTAATAGTTTGAAAGTGTTCCACTTCCAAGCATAAAGAGTGTGGGGTCCTGATTGGGGATCATTAGTTGTATGGCAGGCCCAAACCTTCAACATGAAATTGTTATGAATTTTTTTCCAATCCAAACATATCCTCTTTAGTAAACAGTTTTAAAAAGCACACCATTGGTCGCAGTATGAAGCTTTTCTCAATCCGAGTAATTGTAGTATATGATGTGTGGCATATTTAAGTGAGTTTTAGAGTGCATTCGGTCCGGGTTCGAATCGGATTCAATTTTGTCGAATCCACAGAGCACTCATTGTACCCTGGACGTATCTGCAGTCTGAAAAACGAATCCTGGACAAATTTGGATCGTATCGAATCCGAATCACGAATCTGTATCATACCGTATTGTATCTGGGCTCTACTAGGGATGAATCAGTAACTTACTGATATATGATATAGATCTATATTGGAAAACATAAGATATAAATATAGCTAGACAATATCTAAGACTAAGATATTGAAAACAAAACAATGTAAAAAAGGCACTACAATGAAGTGAAAATGAAAACATGATAAAATATATATATATATGGATGTATATTGACATGTTAATAATGAGAAATCATAAATATGTCAATGTTGTATATTGATATATAATTATAATAATTATCTTGATGTATTTATTGCCACATAACATGCATGTATATAATAAAGAAATAGGATATTGAAAAATAGATATGCAATATTAATAATTTAGTCAATAAATCAATAAACAAATACACAAAAATAATGAGAATGAATGCAATTATAATATATATATATATATACATATAGTTTTCTTTTGGGGTAATAAACCTAGAAAATCAGGATTGTACAAAGATACAGCCAAACAAAAACCATTAAACCAAATAAGATCGCAACCAAAGAGAAAACTAGTCAGGCCTAGAAACAAGGGCGAAACAACAACCACCAAACAAAAAACCAGCCAAGGGCAACAAGCCCAACTCATAACACAACAACCATAAACAAAAAAGTTTACAACATAACTAGAGACCTATGACAAATTAAAACCATGTCTACCTATACCCCCTATTTGCTAGAAGGGCTACCAACACCACTTACAAGAGCAATCTCACTGATCAATACATAGGTGCATGCCTAAGCATGAAGAGTGTGGATAACCAAAGAATATTCAATTCTAGTTATCAAGTGTGTGTCTAGGGTTCACATGTGCATCTCAACCAAAAAAAAGCTTACATCAAAGTCTGAAAACCCCCTTGTCAAGTACATGTGGAAGCATAAAGTGCACACCTATATAAAGGAAAGATCGAATGTTAAAGAATCATAGTGAACAAGTGTGCGTGAGAGCATCAAGTGCATACCTAATAGTGGAAATCAAAATTCTTCAAGTTCTATATTGACAAGTGCACCAAGGGAAAAAGTGTGCACCTCAACAAAGGAGTGAATTCAAAATACAAACATTAAAAAAAGCCTTTTCTAGATGCATGCCAAGGGTGCAAGTGCACACGTCAATAAAGAAAATTTAATTTGAAGCTTAACTTTCAAAATCAAATTATCTATTAAATATATTAAATAATATAATGGTCATCTTAGTTATAGGTTAGATAGTTTCTATTTTCATCTTCAATTATCGTTTGTTTCTTTTAGAAACTTCGTCCTTGTAAATTTATTTAAGGAAGCCTCTGTCTCCTTTGTTAATACATTGAATATTTTACATCTTATTTTGTAATATGGTATCAGAGTGAGTCTGGGTCTGACTCCCTCACAGGAGGGCTCAAGATTTTGTTAGGAAAAATTTCGTCGTTTTTAAAATTTGCAAGCTTTTTTTAGAACCGTGTCTGGGTTTTCAAGTGTCGTTTTTAGGTGTCAGAGTTTTGTGGGTTTGTTTTGCTCTGCTCCAAGCACGCGACCCATCCACGGTCCCTCTGCAAATCGCGTGTTCAATTGGCAGCTCTCCGTGCCCTCGTGTGTTCGTGTGCCCTCGCATGTTTGTGTTTTTGGTCTGGTTCGCCTTCTTTGTGTTGTAGTTGCACGCATTCTATGACCCGTGCGACGGGATTCGACGAGTTATGTTGAGTTTCGTCTATTATTTGCACACGGCCTAGGATTTATCTCTGTGACGTGACGAGTCTCTGCACATTTGAGTGTTTCCTACGCAATCTGGCTCTTCATTTTTTCCGACCTCGACGTCTTATTTTCTGGCATCGGCTTTTGGTATATTTTTGCGCCATGAAAGAATGTTTCTGTAACTGCAACTTGGGTCTACTCATTTTTCATGGGCATGTTTGGGATTTCACCCGCAACCTTTCTCTGTTCGTTTTGCTAGGGTTTCCGAATCCTTTTGTGGCAGTTTGCATTTTATTTGGCAGCCTTTGCTTACAGGCTAGGGCTTGCTCGTAAATCGATGATTCTGGTTTTCATAATTTCTCCTTAAAAATTTTGGGTTTATAATTTTGTCCCTTAAAAAAATTATTTTGGGTTTTATAATTTTTTGGCCTTAAAAAATTATTGTGGGCTTTTGTGCGATTTTTTTCCTTAAAAATCCTTTTGTAATAGGGTTTATAATTTTTTCCTAAAAAATTAAGGGTTTGCTCCTGTCAAGGTTTCCGCAGTTCGGGAGGGCTCTTTGGTCTCTGGAATGGTTTTACCATTTTTTTCCTTAAAAACAATGTTTTGTATGGTCTTCTGTAATTCGCAAAGATGAGTGGGATTCATTTGAGGGTTTTTACCATTTTTTTCCGAAAAGTCAATGCTTTGTAAACTTCAATTTCAAGGTTTTGCGATTTTGTCCTCAAAAATTGTGGCTTCTTGCAGTATGTTCTAGAGTGTCGTGCTCATCTGCAACAATTTGAAGGGTTTGCCAATTTTTCCTCAAAATCATGGCAGTTGTTTTTTGGTGTCTCTGGCTACAAGGAGGGACAACTTTGTTACCCAACATCAGGTTGGATGTTTTGTGATTTGTTTTGGTTATTTCTGAAAGTTCCGCAGTTTTTGGGAGGGTTGGTGGCAAAGTCATCTCAAGTGGCAGAGTCAATGGCAGGTTCTTGTCTTTTGTGGCAGAACGTTCTTTGTTTTTGTGGGTAGTTAGAACAATGACCATTAAGGGAGGGTATTAAATATATTAAATAATATAATGGTCATCTTAGTTAGGTTAGATAGTTTCTATTTTCGTCTTCAATTATCGTTTGTTTCTTTTAGAAACTTCGTCCTTGTAAATCTATTTAAGGAGCCTTCATCTCCTTTGTTAATACATCGAATATTTTACATCTTATTTTGTAATATTATCAAGTGTGCACCTAGCGATGAAGTGCACACTTGTACAAAGGAAATCAAAAGTGCAAGTTCAAAGTTTGTTTCATAGTGTATTAATGCACATGTAAAAAGGGTTAGAACAATAGTTGTAGCTTTGAATGCAGCTATTGTGTTTAGCTAAATGGCTAAAGCTTGAAATCAATGGATTAATTTTCAATCAAAAATATAAAAAATATTTACCTTGAGTTAAAGAGCATCTCATCCTTATGCTTTAGGTGAATCCAAAAAGATAACTTTATAATTTTCAATCAACATAAGCATGAACCACCCTAGAAAACCATAATGAATATTGTGAATGGAAAACACATAGTGTTTATATTAGGTTATTATTTGTTTTATAAGGAGCCTCCTCTTCTAATTCGAAGAGCAATTCTACTGCACATGAATTTTGTTTCATGTCGCATTCAAAGTTGCAAATTAAAATGCTTCTACTGGACATCAATTATGTTTTGTCACACTAAAAGGTGCAAATTAAAATGTTAACAAATAACATCCAATTCAACATGAATTCACCCTAGGCATGACAAGGCCCACCCAAGTTCACCAAAGCAAACTTAGGTGGACTCTACAATGCCTCATCCACACCCACAACAAACCGGACCCAAATGCAAGTGGTATTCTAAGTGAACTAGAACCATAGAATGAGACATAAGGTCTCTACATACCAATTACATAGCCCAATAATTGGTACCAATGTATCTCAGGAGTCCATTCAATTAATAACTATTCAAACATCATAGGAATTTATAAATTGCATAGTTAAGTTTGCAATCCTAGAAAATAGGAAGCACAATCCATCTAATCCTTCTTATTCCTCAACAAACCTATTCTATGCAGGTATATAACTATTACCCAACAACCTAGGCTATAATGGTCAAATTAACTTTGACTAAGTTTAAATAAAATATTATTTAACCCATTTACAATGACCCCAACTTAATAATTATTTCCATAGTTACAACACTCGCGGAAAACTTGGCGAGTGAAGAAAAACTCACGAGTTTTTTTCCCTCTCGAGTTTTTGCAGAATTTGTACGCCAAAAAACTCGCCGTACTTTTTGCGAGTTTTTGCAATGCGATCTTGAACATGCCCAGGCAGTGGCTAAAAAGGCATTTTAAGTTGTTTTTTTCATTCATTTGTGTTCTCACTCAGCAAAATCCCTCTCCAAAGCATTGTGCACCGATTTACAATGATTTTGCATAGAGGAGACAAGATTTGAAGGGCATTTACATCAAATTTCGAAAGAAAATTGGATTTCCAAGTAGGTTTTTTTATTTTTCTTATTCTTTCTTTTTTTTTTTAAATTCTTCATTCTTGTTGGTTCTATGTTTAAAAATCATCCGAATGTAGTGTGAAAAATATTTAAATACATTTTTATTCATCAAAACAAGATTTTTTGATGAATTTTTCTGATTTTCTTACATATTTGTTGATTTTTGAAAAAAAAATTGAATTTTTTTTCAAACCCTAGTTATTTTTTTTGTTTTGAATCCTCTTCTTTGTTGAATAACATGTTTACAATCTTAGATTAGCTTAATTTTTTACTAGTTTGAAGTAATTTTAAGATTTTTTACATTTTTTCACATTTTTTTGAAACCCTAGTTATTATTTTCTTTTTTTAATCCATTTTTTTTGTTATGAAAATGTTTAGAATCTTAGATTAGTTTAGATTTTTAGTATTTAAAGTAATCTCTTTTGATTTATTCTAATTTAGCTTGTTTTTTAATTTTCTATCAAAAAAATAACAAGTTGTGCTTCACTTTGTGTAGGTTAATTGATAATGGCTTCCGAATCCACTTCTGCCTCAGGCTCTACCCCATTTGTGCCTAGGGGATTTGTAGGCACTCATCCTCCAGGAGCTAGAGATTTTGCTTGGAAATATGCTTATCTAGGACCCGAACTTGGCTCGGTCTTTTGCATTAGATGCAAAAAAGTATATCGTGGAGGCATCAATCGCCTCAAATACCACCTTGTAGGCATCCCTCAACGTGATGCTAAGGCTTGTCCTGAAATCACAAAAGAAATGAAAAGACAAATGAATGCCATACTTGCAGTTGTAGAAGAAAGAAAAGTGCAAAGAGAGAAAGCAAAAGCAACAATGCAAGCATCCATAGCCTCTTCTCAAGGTGCTCCACTTGAGTCGGATGATGATCATGATGTTACTCAAGGCATAGTGGGCACTCTTCGTGGTCCACGTGTGCGAAGGCAACCCACCACCACCTCCATCCCTTCATCTACCTCTAGTAGAGCACCAGGGGCAGCCGCAGGACAAGGACCTACACGCATGCAAGATTTTTTTGTGCTTAGAAACAAACCTGGTGCACGACCTTCCTTAGAGGTGACTAGGTGGAATAGGGAGATGCATGAGCAAGCAGACATTGCTTGTGCAGATTTTTGGTATTTTAACATCCCTTTCAATGTGGTGAGTTCTCCTTACTGGCACAATTTGGTCACCGCATTGACAG
Organism: Sequoiadendron giganteum; assembly: GCA_007115665.2. Taxonomy (NCBI): domain Eukaryota; kingdom Viridiplantae; phylum Streptophyta; class Pinopsida; order Cupressales; family Cupressaceae; genus Sequoiadendron; species Sequoiadendron giganteum. The sequence continues at coordinate 261,933,755 of CM021108.1, forward strand.
TTGCAGGAAAAGGCTACAAGGTGCCTTCTCGCTCAGACTTTGGTGGCAGGTTAGTCAATAATGTTGTTTGATTTATGTTTTTTAAGTTTAATTTATGATGAATTTAAGCTATTTTTTTGTTTTCAAATTAAAATTGTGTACTTAATTTCACTTTGTACTTGTAGGTTGCTTACTAATGCAACTGAAAGGGCAAGGGTAGTAGTAGAGGAGCAAAAAGAAAATTGGAAACAATATGGCTGCTCTATTCTTTATGATGGGTGGACGGATGGAAAAAACCGTACCATCATTAATTTTTTGGTTGCATGCAAAGATGAGGTGGTGTTCTTAAAATCAATTGATGCCTCCCACACAGTAAAAAATGCAAAAAATTTGGCTAACATGTTGGAGGAAGTTTACATGGAGGTGGGGATTGGAAATGTTGTGCAAATCATAACTGATAATGCAGCAGCATATGTGGCAGTAGGAAGACTCCTCCAAGATAGACACCCTCACTTTTTTGGACACCTTGTGCAGCGCATGTCCTTGACCTTCTTTTGGAGGACATAGGAAAACTAGATTGGGTCACACCAATTGTAGAGGACGCGAGGAGGATCACTAAATATATCTGCAATCACCCTTGGGTTCTTCACTTGATGAGGGACCACACCCATTGGAAAGAATTGGTGAGATCGGATGTCACAAGGTTTGCAACGGTTTTCTTAACGTTGCAAAGCATTCTTGGTTCTTTGACGGCTTTAAAACAAATGTTTGTGAGTCAACCATGGATGGACTCAACTTATTCGAAGAAGCCGGAAGGAGAGAAGGTTTCAAGCATTGTGTTTGATGCCCAATTTGCACAAAGGGCTGCAAAGATTGTGAAGGTAACTTCAATTTCAAAACTTTGAATTTGAATTCAAATTGAATATATTTTTTAATGTCTTTCATTGTAAATTTGTAACTCTAATCTTTTTGCACTTTTATATTGTAATTTGTAGGTGTCGGAGCCCTTGGTTAGAGTTCGCTTGGTGGATGGGGATAAAACCCCAATGGGATATCTTTATGAGGCCATGGATAGGGCCAAGGAGGCAATAAGAAATTATTATAAGGGGGACAGCCTCAAATTTGATCCCATTTGGGAGATTATTGACAGGGGGTGGAACCATCAACTCCACCAACCCGTCCATGCAGCAGGGTACTTCTTGAACCCTCATTTCTTCCATTCAAGCACCTACTCAGATCCTACTAGAGAGGTTATGGAGGGCCTCACTAATTACATTCAAAGGATGACACTCGAGCTTGAGGTGATAGACCTCATTGTTAATGAATTGCAAAGTTATAGGGAAAAAACGGGTGCACTCTTCTCTTCAGAGCTAGCAAAGAGAGCAATACACAATCAACCACCAGGTATAAAATTTTAAATTTACAAGTTACAAATATTGATAATTTGATAAAATATGTTTTCAACTTTTGACTTTCCTTTCTAAGTTTCTAACTCTTAATTTGTTTTTTGTAGATTTTGGTGGTCAAGTTGGGGTGGAAATACCCCACATCTGCAAAAATTTGCCCTTTGTATCTTATCACAGCCTTGTGGTTCGTCCAATTGTGAGCGCAATTGGCGCTTGTTTGAGGCCATCCACAGAAAGAAGAGGAACAAACTAGCTCAAAAACGCCTGAATGACCTTGTAAATGTGCAATATAATCTTCAGCTGGACACAAAAAAGGTTAAGGAAATATCAGATAATCCAATTGATTTGGATGAGATAGATCCATTCAGTGATTGGACATGGCGAGATGAGCAGCCTCCATTGTTTTCCGAGGATGACATCTATGACTTAGAGCGACAGGCAATGGAGGAGGGGGGTGGATTTGCATTCTCATTGGATGGCATTGAGGATGATCCTGAGGAGTCATTGCCAATGCCAATGCCACCAGCAGTAGGATCTACATCCACGATGGAGGTTGAGGAGCCACAACAGAGCCCTACGATTACACCCTCTCCCATAGTGAGAACTAAACATGGCAAGAGGAAGATGTAAATTTGTAAAAACTGAAATGTATTAATATTGTATTTACTTTCAGTTTTACAAAAACAATTTGCTATTTTCATTTTGTTTCAGACTATCAGTATCAGCATATTTAGCATTCCACATGAGGATGTGATTTTGTATCTAATTTTCTTTCAAATCAATCAAAAATAACTAGACTCAGCTTGTTTCTTCTATGTACTCATTTTATTGACTCATTGGATGCATCTTATCATTGAATTTTGCAAAAAAAAAATGCGTTTTTAATGAAGTTTAAGCAATTTTTTAAGTTGCCGAGTTTTTCAACTATGATTATTTTGTTTTTCAACTATGATTATTTTTGTTACCAAGTATATATACTATGGTGTAATATAAATTTCTAAACATTCCTCCATGCTTATGTCCATTCCAACGAAGTCTGTGGATATGTCATAATGCTACTAGAAAGAATCTCTTTTAAAACAGATATGAAATTTTCCATTAAATTTTTAATAATCTAAAGAATTTTAGTCTAACCTGAGAAGCAGGGAGTTTTATCAATATAGGTGAAGTAAGCCAGGATGGATAGCTCGGCATTGCCCAAAAAACTAGGAATCCCAAGGACTTTCACCTTCTCTTCCACTTTCACAAATGTACTACAAAAGACTATCGAAGGAGCATACAAACAAGGCTTCATTTGAGTGGTTCAAATTATTGGAAAAGCCATTTTCCTAGAACTTGGTCTTTTATCCATTAAGCTAGTAATTCAAATCTAGATCAAAACAATTACAAACATTTGTATGCCTAGTTAACTTCTCGGCATTGTAACAAAAGAGATACTCAACTGCTTGATGCGATAACTACACAAGGCAAGTCCTTTTCTAACAAATGGAAATTGCCCTTCTTTGGGAGTTGTTTTTTCCAACACTTCTAGAGTTTCCATATAATATAACAAGTGGAATTTTCAAAGAATCCTTTGAAGAATTAGAAGCCATATTAGGTCCCTGCATTAAAACCTGCAGAAAGGATATTCTTGGGTCCATTGATAGGAATAAGAAAACTTCGATGACAAATAGAGTAACCTTTTGAAAACGTGTCAACATCATTACACTTTAAAGGTATTAAGACACCTTCAGATATGTTACGTGAGAATATAAGGACCATTGATAGGAATCAGTGAAATTGCAGAGAAACAGGACATATTTTGAAATTGCATCAACAGCTCTATGCTTGGAAGGTATATATGATACTTTCAGAGATGTAAAGTGATAATATTCTTCTACCAGCTTGGTAGAATAAGACATTAGTAAAACTAGAAAAAAGACAGATGCACATCTGTTTTACCCTTATTAGTGTGCAAGAGATAGAAAGTTGCATGCAGTAGGCACAGATGCACTGCTCAGAGAAGACAGACCACAATGCAAGCTTTCTTCAGACAAAGCTTGGATGTTGTCCAAGGATGGGAAAGCAAATCCATTGCAAGATCACCAACAAATACTTTATAACCATCAATAACTTTTAATTTGAGATTGCAAACTTCCTCCCAAGCAAGATGTGTGCACAGTCAACTGGATACTGCAACCTTTCCCATTCTTAGTATTGGCTAACACTAACTAATAGAAAGTAATAATATTTAATAGAATGTTCAGTGAAAAGATTCATAAAGGTAAAGCATGAATTTGACATTTGCAATAAAGAAAGTAACACCAAGTACCACCCTAATGAAAAGTATAAAATGTAGGATAATACATCAATAAGAATAACAAACAGAAATTTGGTTTTAACTAACAACTCACCAAGAGCCACCATAACAAAGACAAAGTCATGCAAAAAGTAGGAGGTGGCAACAACCAATGAATGTAAGTTGATGAGTTTGTTCGAAAGAACAATTAGAATTGGCAAGCAAAGAGTATGATGCTTGAATATATCAGAGGAGTTCAGTTACTGTGTAAGCATACAACATGCAAACAAAAGAGAGCATACAAACATGAAAAATCATAAGAACTAATAAACAATATCAACATTTAAAGGTTTGGTTTGGATTGGTCTGCATACTCCTAACAAAGCAAAGGTTAATAATCAATGGATAATGAGGAATAATATGAAAACCTGCATAGCGCCAGCTCCAAGAACAAGCTGACACGTACGGGTGTTGAAAAGCTTCAAAATGTCAACAACACGATGCACCACATCAGAAGCAAATGCTGATAGAACATTGCTAATGTCCATGTACTCAGAAATCATCTTTAGTAAAATTACACCACTGCAAAGTAGGTAAAAGAGATCATTGTTAGCACAAAAAAATGTAATGAGTTATACTTACAATCCCTGTGAACTTAATTCACTACCAAGACTAGTCTAATGTGCATGGTGTTCACTCATTTGACACAGAAACTAAGTGGATGTAAACAAAAAGCAAAGCGAAAGGGAACTAAACCTTAAATGTAGGGAAATAATAAAAGGTCCTATTATAAATGGCATAGAGGAAAATATATCAAGGAAAGTCACAAAACACTTCAGCATAGGTCATGATTGTATTTATTTGTTGAATAGTGTCAAGACCTCATGATGAAATAGTCGAGACCAACACATACCAGTTTACCATGTGATATCCCACACCTCTATAACTTATTGTCTTTATGTTTGACTTTTCACGCCCCTTTCTGCCCTTGCTACCTGTCTCTGGTACAGCATCTTTCACCATATCACGATTACTACTAGTGCTCCCTGTTAAGTCTTCTGCTTGTCTCAATTGATCCCTAGCTGTTGACAATTCCCCTGATGATTTAACATCTACATTTTCATGCATACAATGATTTGAATTCTCTGTATTGGTTAATTGGACAACCGACTCCTCACTTATAACACTAGTTTCAGTAAATGTAAGGGAATTGACAATAGCTTGAAATTCATCTGGAACATCAACAGCAACCCATGTTTCTTGGTCCAGAACTGCACTAAGCTTTGCTATCTGCAATAACCCCACACAAATATCCTTAAAACAGCCTCCATAAGTAATAAATAAAATAATGGAAAAGATCAAAACAAAAGAACAGCTCTTAAAAAGATTTTTCCAAGATAACAATAGCATGTGTTATGCAAATACACAAACCATGGGGTTTAGCAAACATGCTCAACTCTCTACAAGCACAGAAGTAAATCTCATACATTTCCCAATTATACGGGTTAAAGATATCTGTTGGAAGGAAATGAACTTACGCGAGAACTATGCTGATAATCAATAAAAGCTTTTGATTGTGACTGCAAACTCCCTCTGATACTATAGCCCAAGCGACCACCAATCTGTTCCTTGTGATCTTCTCAAAATTAAAGTGATGTCCACCTCTAAATGTATGCCATATTATCCTACAATTGTACAATAAACAATGCCACAAGTGATGAAACCAAAAATACCTTTTCAGTTGCAGATATAAAATCCTGAGTAATATTGTAAAGATTTAAGAAGTCTTGCAAGCGTAATTTTGGATGAACAAGTGCACGAACACCCAGAAGCTTGGCCCATCGCCCATGAGCAGCATCACAAGCTGCAAAAACAGCCTCTGCGTTTTCACGAAGTACATCAGCCCTGTAAAGTTACCATGTCACGATATCACTTAACACCTATTGGTGCCAAATTTCCGTCCACAAAATCTCAACATAACAATATGAAAATAAATAACAAATCTTTTAAGTTCAACTGAAAATATGAAGTATGGAATTAAGTACAATATCAATTAGTTGATACTAATCAGACCATCAATTCATACAATTAGAAAACACATCTATCACAATAGTATGTATGACTGTTTGTGTAGTTATGCATTTATTATGCATAGTTATGCTATTTATTATGCCTTAAGTCAAGCTTACTTAGGTAATTTGTTTACTTACATTTAGTTATGCTTCTTTTTCTTGAGAGTGAGGTTTCACCTAATTCCTTAGGAGTTGTGTTTTTTTTTTGGGAGACTGAGGTGTCACCTCATTCCTTATAAGTTATGTATGATTTAGAAAGTGAGTTGCCTTCCTTGTATTTACACACTTCATGAATAAAATAGCTGCAAATTGCCCATTGTATATTGAGTCTATGTTAGTTCTTTGAGCACAAAGGTCGATACAAGCATAGTAGCATAAATCATTCTTGGGAATAACTCAACAAACCAAAAGATTAAGATTTTTTCAAAAAATAAATGGGATTTAATCCAAAAAACTCAGGAATCCAAAAAACCTAGAAAAAAAGACAAAAAACTGTGCTTTTAATATTTAAACGCAATTTCATTGCATAGAGATATAGAGTGAAGGGAAACAAGATTTTAGACCATGAACTGTGGAGTATATTTTTTTTTCATTAATTTTTAGATCATGGATTACAATGCACAATTCATATCACATTGCTATGTTGGCTCAGCATTGGTACATTGCTGAAGAGCTCCAATAGCTGTCTGACTGTGACATCTGTGAATAAGTGCTGACAATTCTCAGTTGCAGTTTTCTTTTAATGATTTTCTGACATCCAGCATCATCACTTCACAGGAAGTTTAGTTCTACAAGTTTCTTATAAGAATGCAAGGGTTTGTGTCTTTTACCTCAATCCTAAGGTGCATAAGGAACCTCTTGCTGAAAGGCCCATCTGCTCCTATTCTGGTTTAAGGCTAGAGCCCACCTCCAAATGGCCGCATCACACTCACACTCTGCTCCCCAATTTTCTTCATCAAAGAAATAGCCTCGTGGATTCTCTAACTTTGATCTACAATGTTAATGATATTCAATTTCATCAAGATGTTCTCATCTTTACCTTCAATGTGATAAACCTATAACCCAGCATTTCTGCTGCCACTGGAATTCAGGTTTGTTTGTCAGGATGTGTTCCCTCTTGCAAAATGTGGCTTCATTGCTTATCTAGCAGAACTAGTTCACATGCAGCACTATTTGGAATTTAACAACAGATTCTTCCATCAACAATCGGAATACAGCAATGCACAACAACTTTGTAGCTGATTGTGAATGTTTCTTTTTGTGCTTTCTGGAGGTTCAAATTGCTCAGTCTCTTTGCTTAAACCGTCTCTTGTATTTCAAACAGTTTATAGATGATGTTGTGGGAATATGGAATGGCACTCAACCTAATCTCAGCAAATATATTTTGACGCTTACTCCTCGCACTTTAAAAGCATCAAAATTAATTGTAATGTCTTAGAAACAAATGTCAACATTATGGATATCGTCCTCTTTAGGGAATTGACTTTGCTGAATAAGGTTTTTTTAAGCATCTTGTTGGAGAAAGCAAGAAACAAGGTTGCCAACTGTTGAAGCACTCTTTCTTCACCCAACTCCTTGCCAAAGGTTGCCCTACAAATTTCTTGATTCCCTTGCTCAGGTCAGCTTCAATCAGCATCTTACTTTTCTCACTAAAGCAATCCAAACAATTCAAGATAGGAATAGTGTTAGAATAAGGTTTACTCCCTCGGTTTTTAAGTTGGACAATTGTTATTTTGTTTGTAGGCTTCACAAAGGACAAGATGTCATTACCCCTATGCATGACCTTCCAAAAAATGGCATTCAGCTCTGTTGCATTCCTAAGTGTTCAGTCTGCTCAAAAAACCTACAAGCATCCTAAGTTACTCATTTCACAATAGGTTTTAACCTCAATTCGCTGGGGGTTGCACAGCAGGTAAATTTTTCGTAATTTTCTCTATTTCCCTAAACATTAGAGACTCAAACCTCACATTTGGTTTTGCCATGCCAGTTAACTTTTTGTATTAATTTGGCCGTTGAGTGGCTTAGACCTCTTGATTTACACTCTTCTCTGCCAACGAGATTTTAATGATTGGATCTTCTCCTGTCTTTTTAGATTTGATCCTTCCTCACCCTTAGAGATGTTCTAATTCAGATCGCTTGCATATATCACTATCTGTTACAGTGTTGATGAGCACTTCTGATCAAAACATGTTTATGGTTTATCTCTAAAAGTCTCATCTCTTTGCTCGTCTATAAATTTAAAATACTGCTAAGCCTTATTTATTGTTTTCACCTAATCCTTAACCCTCAACCCTATTGTGCATTAAAAGCTTGCCTAAAAAGGATATTTAATCTCAAAAAATGGCTATAAATGACCCCAAAAGAAACTGCTCTATTTAACAAAGAAGTTGCACCACAATGAAAAAACATGAAAAAATTAAATTAATTTGAAAGAAAATCAGAATATACAATTTTTCCCAATTTTCTCGCCAAAAAATCATGCTTTTATTGGTTAAAATTGCATAAAAAACTGTTCAGTCCAACTTCATGGAAACCCCACAACTTGTTTAAGGAAAAAATCATCTACTTGTCCAGATTTCAAGAAATTGCAATCTTTTGTCAATTTTCTAGGTAGAGATTTCATGCAAATATCTATAATCTTACATGCTAATAGAGTAAGTTTGTATTTAGGCTATTTTCATTTCCATTATGTAAAAGCTTATCTCTGGGTATTTGTAAGTGACCTTTTGCAAGGTTCCTTTTTGGGAGAGAATGCTAATGCAAATCTAAGCTCACCATTGTGTCCACAGTATCTCAGAAAGGTCATTTAACTTCTCATTTCGTCCAAATTGGGCACTCAAAGGCCAAGCTAACAACATTTAACGCTTGCTTGTTATTTATAAATATTTTTGCAGGTAACTTCTTCCAAAAGCATGTTGAAGAAAAATTGAGCTTGCCATTGCATTCAAGTAGTCAAAAACCTAAGGATCATTCATCAAATCATCCAAATTGGACAACTTTTTTAGAAGCCCCTTGTTTTCCTATGTCTATTCATAAAAACTACATACAATTTGAGGTTGCAAAAGAGTTTTAAAATAGATAAGTATATTATGAATGTGCAGTGCCTACACAAATTGATGCCAATGTAGCATAGGCAACTACCACTTATGCATCACGAATGTGTAACATTTGTCACACCAGCCACACTACCTACAGCATCCCATCCACTAACTAGTCTGCCAACAGAATATCATGAGGAATTCAAATATTTCAATGACTGGAAATTATTTCTGGCTAACCATTGCAACACCACCCACTCTCAGCCCATGCTCCATCGGACTACCACCACTACATTGCCTAACCATTGCAACCCCCAAGCACTACCATTGCACACTGTCCCCCTAAAAACTACCCCATTAGTTCTCAAACTTGTGTTTTTGCCCACAAGGAAAGAGAAAAAAATCAACAAAGCACAACTTTGGATTCGTACATCAGATTTTGATGTCATTATTTTCACCCTAGCTAATTTTTCACATAAAATCCAAATCTTGCATCAAATTTAAGTTAATCTCTTTTATTTCTGAAATGGTGTACTATAATTGTGGAGCTAAGCACATGGTTAGGGCATTCTGTAAATCCACTAAATTATAAAGTACCAAAATCTTGCTTTCCTTTTTTTTGGTGGGGAGATGTTGGAGGCAGTTCACTAGGGGGTTGCTGTTTTTAAAAGGATCCTCTTTTTGCTGTGTCTTTGTGTTCTTTTGTTTATAATAACCCAAGGAAAAAAATTACTTCTTACAGAAAAAATAGTCAAGTGGTTTAGCAAATGAAATGAAGTACATGGGTTCTTATGTCTAGATATATCTTTGGATCCTATCTTTCACTTTGATAGTTTAGACTTTAGATAAACTTAATGAAATGTGGTTAAGTTAGAATCTTTGTTTGGCAAAGCAGATGAAATATAAGTCATCAACTACAAAATGACCTTAATAGTACTCACACTGAGAACTTCATTTGATAATTTAAAAAAACTCACTGAAAAACTTGCAAAACTCATAGTACTCATGAATCAAAAACCGCAGTTACTCGCCTTAAAACTTGCTGGCAATTTTTGATAAAAAATCCACAATAAATTGCTAAAAAATCATTATTTTTCATGAAAAACTTGCCTAAATGAGTATAAATTCGTTTTTTTCATTTAATGTTAAAACCTTTATATGATTTTTGCATTTCAGGCACACAATTGGCGATAATTGGTGGCGATTTAGGGCACACAGTCCTAGGGGGACCCAAGGGCCGCCTCAAGAAAAAACAAAAAAAAAACATTTTTATAAACAAAAAAGTACCAAATACCTAATTTCACCCTTACAAAATTGTGAAAAAGAAGTGTGCCATGAAGGCTTGTTTGGTTTCAAATGCCTTAATTTGGGCTTGGTGGCAGTGTTTCCTCCAAACCTCCATGAGGGGTGGTACCCCTCAACCCCATTGAGGTCTCCACTCCTATAACCCACTAGTTATTAGGATCTCTTGTCACCTAAATAGCTTGATTACAATGAGGGGGTGACGAGGAATTGGGACATAACTCTCAAGTGCACTAACCTAGACATTATTATCGCACAGCTTGCCAAAAATATATTTAGATGAGGCAACTTCTCAATTTGACATGGCTAGTGGAAGTGGCATTGTAACTCACTGTTTAGTCTATGATTTTAATTTTGATGTATATATGATGGAAATTAATAATATGTTCTACAAACTCGATAATGTGCTTTTGAATAATATTTTTAAAAATGTATCAGATGTTCAATAAATTTGCCAACTTATTGCTGAGTTTATCCCTGAATTTTTGCAAAGTCCTGAGTTCTTAAAAAAATTGGGTTTGCCAAGTCCGAGTTTTTCAACTATGATTCAAATCAGTAAGGCTACAAGTAGAGGACTACAGGATCAAGAAAGATGATGCACAATTAATTATAAATGTACTCTTTTAATAAGTCTGTTGAAAGACTCTTTAAAGTACAGGACAAATTAATTCAAAAGGGTGCACTTAGTTTTACTTTTAAGTCTTCTAAATCATATGCTTTGGTTGCAAACCAATCTAAAAAGGTTTAGAACATCTTAGGTAGTTCAAATAAGAAGCAAAAGAAAAATCCAACTTCCTCCTCTACTTCATAGTAAAAATCACAAACCTCATATGTTTCAAAGGCAAAGTCACAAAAAAGGGGAAGGTCAAATATGGAAACTATAAGAGGGGGGGATGGGGGCATGATTAGTTTAAATGTACAAAGAATCAGATAGACTAGTTGACTAATATCATAAAGAAGAATAACATCAATCTTGCTAATTCTCTTTCTAAGGGTTCTTCCTCCTCTTCTTCCAAATCTATTAAAGGAAAAGGTACAACACCAGTGGCCACTATCTCTTCCTCTTCTTCTAAAACATGGATTCTTGACTCTAATGTTTCGCATAATATGGCCTCTTCCAAAGTCTTGTTCTCCTCATTAGAGCCATGTTCTATGCCACAGATTCTCATGGGTGATGATTCTTCAATACATGTTTGTGGGTATGGATCCATTGATATGGATGATGGAACATTCAATAACATACTTTGCATACCCTCTCTATCAACAAATCTCCTTTCTATAAGATAACGCACACATGGACAAGAAAGAGTGTTGAAATCCACTCTAGATTCGAGAACTAGAAGATAGTACTCCAATTGTAATGGGAAAGCTTGATCAGAAGTCTAGATTGAACTCCTTTTCTCGCTTTGTGCCAGAATCACCCTCACGATAACAATGTGACAGGAAGCCCTCCATCAACAATATTCATGCTTTCTAGAAATAAAATGGACCTCTGTCAATTTTTTATGCCAAATACTTTAATTAAAAAATTATTTTCAGCAACCTGTATTCAATGGATTTTGAACAGCCAGTACCATACCTAATTATAGACCAGTATTTGAGCATTAACCAATTTATAAAAAATACATTTCAAATTTCTTTGTTTTCTACCACACTCGATATTGGACCTGCACAACACAAATTTAGAGCCACAAACATCCTGACTCACTGCTGCACCCAGAAATACCATTTAATTTTATTTTGAACAAAAGGCACGTCATGGTTTGATCACTAGCCCTTCACATAAATAAACTGAATGCTGATTTGTTTGCCTATGTTTTTTTTCCTTTAATATTCCAACAATAACATCAAAAGGTCTGGTTCTCTGCAAATATGCTTTATATATTCTGCCTTATGTAAAAGTATATTTGCTTTCATTCTACAACTTGCATAGGATTGGCCAAGTCGACTTATTTACTTGTTTGTACTGCACACACTGCATTTTGCATGGCTTCATTAAAATATAAAACTTTTTTATCATATCTAATTTATGATGCACATAAGAACAAATGCTAACTCTAACGTCTAAGTTGGCAACAGCTTCCATGGTTCTGATGGGTCATTATATAAGAGCTGTCTGTGATTGTTAAAGTGTTAGTAGTAGAAACTAGAAAGGACTCAAGGAGTATTGTAGAAATTCAGCTGCCCAAAACACTAAAATCTAATGTTGAATCAATTTTGTCTGGGAATGACTTTTTAATATCAATATTGACACAATTCCAAAAAAGTGATCACTCTGAATTATATTGTGTTTTATATATTTCCTATGCTATCATCTGTTTGGCAAAGGGACAGTTCCACCCAAATTTCAGAATGAGAGGACAATTCCAAAATCCAAATTCAAACAGGGAAAATGATAGGAAATTCCTTGGGTTATAAACCAGCCCTGTTCAGAAACCATGGTGACACTATGGCTTCTTAGTTCTTACAAATGCTTTTGTTGAAGAGAACATTGTGAACATACAACAGATATATATTGTGCTTTTCCATCTTACTTGCCTTCAATTTGCACCAAAAATATGTCTTTATTATATTGTGCATATTACTTCAGCATGGTGATAGGTATTAAAGGCACTGAATTTTACCTGAAATTTTTAGAAACGTTGGAGGGACTTGCAGCTTCATTTGCCTTTCCCAGTAGCAAGTTACCATGAGAGGCATTATGGGGAGTAGAAAAAAGAAAACGAGAACCAAGTAAAACATCTGATTCCTGAGCAGCTTCTGCAGCAGCAGCAGCCGCTGCACCTGATGCAAAGGCTGCAGCAACAGCATCTGCTGCATAATAACCATCAAGCCCCCCCATAATCCACTCTATCACCTTCTTGACCTCTGCTGCTTGTAATAGATGCACCTACAAGCACAATAAAGCATTCACAATTCACATTTACTTCTCTGTTTTGAATCATCAATGACAGGAAATTGATGACAAACAGCATGTCCTAAAAGCAAAAAGTGTAAAATATTAACTATATTAATCTGAGAATTCACTGTAAATGCCTTTCATAGTATCCATATTATCCCTACATGTTCAAGTTAGAACCATATTATCCCTTACCTGACAGCGAGAAAAATATCACATGGACACAGTACAAATATAGTATGACAAGAGTTTACATTACATAAAATCTATGAGATATAAAGAACATCTACAGTTAATAATTTTATCACCTGCACCAACTAGTAATTCTATTGTCCATTTAAAAGGGGTCCAAGTTCTCAGAATAGTTTTGGACCTCACAAATCAAACTATAATGAAGTCGAATCCATATGTAGATATCAGCAAATATTCCTACAACAAATGGAAAAAGACACTATTTACAATGCTGAAGCAACCTGTTGTACCCAAACCGAAATTTTTGCTTCATTAAGGCATTTTGCTTAAAATGGTCTAAACCTTGTAAAAGTGGGGTCAAAACTCAGTTTTTGGGCAAATAAAGTATGAGCTTTTAGTCAGTGTGATGCCAGGAAGATACTGGCAAAATTTGAAAATTTTGAAAATTAGGGTTTCTGAAATCTATTTTTAGCTCGAAACCCTAAAAAATAGAAACTTGTCAGAATTGGCTGAAATTAATTTTGATTGACTTATTTCACATCACAATCACAGTGGTGAAGTCAGTTTCAGTTAGAAGTCAATTTAAGGCTGGTGGGTAGTTTTCACTTTTTCGGGAGAAAAGTTAGGATCTTCGGGGTCATCAATGGCAGTCGGCCAGTACCAGGTATCAATATCTAAGCCTGAAACTCAAAGAGGAACGCTCTACGATAAAAGATGTTGGAAATAATGCTTTTTGATGGAGGGGATTTTCAGATTGGCAAAAAGTGCTAAAATATTCTAAGTCTGGGAACTTTTCACTATGTAACATAGTAGACACTTGCGCAATCAACGTGCAAATCAACTTTATAGTGTCCGTACATGTGAAAATGATGAAGTATAGTCATCCACACACCTCAGCAGTCACAACGCTTCGACATGGTCAACCGCAGTGATGGATACAGCGTTTGCAAAGCATAAAATGGTGAAAATCAATGAATTCAAAACAAATCCGCTCCCCTGTAGCCCAGGGGCGCCCTTCCATTTGAAGGTCAAGATTTGAGTGTTTTGGATGAAGGATACATTCATTATGTTCAGTTTTCAGTCAGCTTTCCGATTAGCCATGAAGCAAGATCATCCGAGTTGCAGAACTCCGGCAAACGAAGACAGAAGCAGAGGTTGCGAAGAGTGTTTTCTCACAAGGAGGCAGTCTAGAAATGCAGATCCGCTCCCTTCTAGCCCAAGGGCGATTTTCTTTTTGAAGGCCCAGATCTAGATGCATGTGTGTTTTGATGGTTTCAGTCTTTGCAGAATTAGTTTGGCTTTTCAACGAGCTATCAAGCGAAAGCGTATCCAGTACAGAAATCCGGTTATCAGCGTTAGAAGTGGAAATTGCAGGCAGGATACATGTCAGAAGAAGTTTTTCAGAATGCAAATCCGCTCCCCTGTAGCCCAGGGGCGATCCTGAATAAGACCTGTTTGATGGATGAATTTGCAATTGAGGTCTTCCTGAGATCTCTTCCAGCTCAGTTCAGTTTTGCAGTGTATCCGTTCACAAGACGATCCGATGTTCTGAGTAACTGTGACAGAGGTCCTACCGAGCACGTAAAACAGAGGATGGTGAAGCGTAGCTACACAAAGCTGCACAGCTGTAGGCTAGGGGCGATTCTCCTTTAGGCCTGCCAGACGGGGTTATTTGCAATTACAGTCTTCACAAGACTTGTGTGCAATTACTCAAGCTATCCAACGAGTCTAGCCGACAGCCTCCGGGATTTGGCGAATGCTCGTACGTGCGAGGTCAAGATGATAATGCTGTAAAGAAGAGCTGATTGAAGGCAATTCAAAAAATGACTAAGTGTAAGAATATAATTTTCTTTGAAAAAGGCGATTTTCTTTTAGAGGCCTTAAAAGCAATTTTTTGGCTTCATCGTCTCCAAGAACATCTCTTGCAAGTTGACCAAACTGTACATCAAGACAAGTGGCACGCATATCGGAACATTTTAGTTCCCGGTATCAAGGGTCAAAGTATGGTGTTCAGATGAAAATCACACTTTTGTCAAAATGGTGTTTGAGCTATCACAGAATAGGGACGCTCATTCTTTTGGGGTTCTTAATGCAATTTTCAGATCCCTCACATACAGTCATTGGATGCAGAATACTTCTAGTCATGCAATGAATCCATTATTCAATCAGTGGAGTTCATTATTCATCGTCAACGGCAGTTTGAAGCATCAGAAGGAAAAAACAGAGAAATGGCTACGTCTGCAGTCAAAACATCAATTTAATCAGAGGCGCCTAATTTTCTAAGGTATCAGATGATGATTTTAGCAGTTGTTGCTCCCAACAGACATTTCATCCTTGTCATGCAAGCTTCGCGGGGGATATCTCAGCACGGTCGCAGGATCATTCAATCATCCGGAAATCAGAGTTGAACAGGGTCAGTTGTAACTTTGCAGTCAGCTACAAAATAGGAGATTCTCAAAAATCTCATAACTCTTGCAAATGGAAGCCTAAAAGATCAAAATTTGACTTTTTAGAATCAAGGAAGTGTGTTGAGCACAGCAAGATGCTATTTTTGGCAAAAATGAAAAAAAAAAATATTTTGCATGCAGAGCATTGAAAAATGACGAATTTCTTCAAAGATAGATATTGGCGCCATTTTTAGTTTTTTGCATGTTTTAAAATTAAAATATTATTTTTAGTCTAAAGACTCAGAGACAGCAGCAGTTCAACTGGTAAAGGGCCAATCAGATTCCTTCTTCATAGTTAGGGTTTGAGCTTGCCGTCTTGCTTTTGTGGTACCATTTTGCTCTAGTTATGCAAGCATGGCATTCATCATTTCATTCATCCAGCTTGAGCAGAGGTGAATTCTTTCCAGAGTTGGGCGAATTTCTTCAGCGGTTAGTTGTGAAGGCATTAAAAATATTCTTTTGCAGGTACAAGTCAAGATTCATTAGCAGAATTCAAGGCAGAGTGGCGATTTTGACAGAAGAAGATATTAAATAAATAAATATTAAAAAACATCTTCCTTCTTCTCTAGATTTCCTTCATCTTCTCGTCTTAAAATTTTCTCACATGTTTGAAGAATTGGCGTTTTTGGCAAAACAAATCATCTGGGTTGATTCAAAATTGCTTTCTCAGCAAAACCCATGTGCTAGAATTTTCAAGAAAAATTTGTTCCAGAGCATCAGTTCTTGAGGCTTTGATTTTCTGAAGTGAAATTCCTTTGCATGGTGGAGTAGAAGTCGATATTTTTCGAATCTAACGTTGTGGGTTGTCTTAGAAATATCTTCTGGACAAAACCCATATCTCAGATTTTCTCGAGAAAAAATGTCATCACAGCCCCTCAGATCTCAATTGAAAACCTTTTGCATGCGGGCCTAAATCACATTTTTTCACAATTCTGACATTGTGGGCCATCTTAGAATTTGATTCTACATAAAACCCACGTCTCAGAATTTTCTGTGAAAATTGCCCTCCGACAAGCTATTTTTAGCCTCATTAGGAGAGATTTTTGGTTTTTTGGAGAAGTTGTCAGAATATAGCCATGTTCACAATCAACAGGCGAGTTTTTCAGGATGTAGTTCACGCAGAACGAATTCAAGACCAAGTCAGTCTTAATTCATGATTTCATCAGAAAAGCTGACATTGATTTGTATCAAGTGCATCGGAAAGGTTGACAAGAGTAGTCACTCAAGTTCACATGGTTTCATGTCTCGTATAGCTGATTGTCTTCCAAGGCCAGTTTAGAGGGTTGATACCGTTGGGTTTCTGTGTATGCAGCATGTTCATTTGTATTTCTCACAACCAAAGAGTTCGCAGTTTCATCATGCAACACTCTTCCATAAAGAAAAGCATGAAAAACGTGAGAAGCATCAAGCTGCAGAGGAAACAGTGGCCATCACTTCAGTTACAAAGCCGCCATAGTTACCAGCCAGTGAAGGGCCAGTTTAAGTATACAGAGATTTTCAGTTTTGCTTGAGTTGCTAAGAAGCAGTGAATTGACAGTTGAGACATGTGACGACCTTTAGATGGTGATGCAGTCACTAACCTCGTGGAGGGGTTACTTGCTCGAGATCAGGGTCAGTGAACTTCAGTTCAAGGCGTCCCACCTTTTCCAAGATAGACATTAGACACAGGAGTTAAACTCGAGGCTTCTTTCCGAGTTAACTGGTTGTTACACATTGCATGCATGTCTTTCTTGGAAACATCTACATATACTTGGAGATTAGATTAGATTTTTCAGTTGACTGATGATAGCATTCCAGTTGACTTGCTTTCAATAAGGACGTGCATATTGCACCTTGTCCATTTAGATTAGATGTTACAGTTAACTGATGATAGTTTCTCAGTTAACTGTATAGTTTCATTCAATTAGGGTTTAGGAATAAGATCTTGCATGCATTGCAAGACTTTAGTTGACTCAAGGTGATTTTAGGGTTGCCTACACCTTGAAGTCTATAAATAAGAGCTTTAAGCTCATTTGTAATTTAACTTTTGTTTGATAGTATACATGCTGCGCCTACCTTGCCTGTAGTATTGTTATTATTGTATCTGTTCAAAGAGTAATTGCTGTTATAATAAATTGTTGCGCCTACCTTGCCTTCATATTATTGTTATGGTGTTTATTCGACCTTAGTTAAATAGGGTTGCCGGTTTGATCGTTATTGCATGCGTGTTGCGTCTATACAATCTACTGTCCCAGTTGCTTACCTTTTGTTTTGTTTATTATAAGCCTATTCAGAAGAGCAAATAGTTGCGCCTACCTTGCCTTCATGTTGCGAAACTGTACTTAAAGCTTATCGTGTGATGTGTGTGATAGTAGACTCATTCAGCCAAGCAGATAGTTGCGCCTACATTGCCTTCATGTTGTGAAGTTGTACCAGGTTTACCGTTCATTTGTTTGTTTTAATAAACTTCTTCCCAGATTAGCAAATAGTTGCGCCTACCTTGCCTTCATGTTGTGAGCCCGCACCTGGAGTTTATCGTACAATACATTCCTGCTCCATTTCCTCATGCTCTGTTTCTTGAGGAAATTGGATAGATTTTAAAGATGTTAGCTTAGTTGTAGTTACATGATCTGCGAAACCAAAAAATACTTAGCTGCAATGTTCTAGGTTTTCTTAACCTTGTGCCTCTACCAGCTGAGAACAAAAAGATAGGACATTAGTTTAGTTTTCTATTTCATGCATTCCAGCACAACGAGGGAGCTTCCCCTCCTAATTTGAAGAGCACTCATTGTGTAGTGTGCATAGCTGTACGTACAAACTCACACTCCAGAGGTGTTAGTTCTTACGCCAACACAACCTATACTGGAAAAAACAATGATAAAGCATTTATCACATCACCAATTTTCTGATTAAAGCAAATCATCTTCAGCCTCTAACCACAATTCTAACTTAAAACAATATGAAATGTCTTCTTCCAAGTTGTGGCAACAGGGATCCACTACTAGTTGTGCTAATAAAGAGAATATAAGTACATATTGCTACAATGTATCTTACTAAGTGACTCAGTTTTAGGGATGGAGACTGTATTCCTATACCTTTAACCACATCTCCAGTGACTATATTTGAATGTAATATAGTCATACCCTTATTCACACAATATTGTACCTTATTTCAAGATGATGTCCTCATAGCCAAATCCTATCATCTCCAAGTGAAGTTTGACAACATAAATATCCATGTCCCATTGTTGTAGATATCACCCTTCTAATCTTAATAAGTCAATAAAATATTACTTCATGTTAAATCCTTATGGATTTTCACATAAAAGACCTTTCAGTCTCTTTTAAATGTTATCAAAGCCATTACTTCTAAGACCTCTTTTGCCTGTTATAGGTTAATGACAACCTCTATCTTCTCCTCTTTTAAATATTATGCAAAGAATTTTCTAGCATCCAAGACTTTTGGAATGTTAAAGCAAAGTCTAATCCATATCAAATAGTGTGTAATTCACACATTTAGTTTCAATTAAAGTTTATATTAAGGGTACACATCAATATGCGAATATTAAAGAAGCAACAAATGCTGAAGCTAGAACAATTGCCAGAATAGTAATCAAATTTTGAAGTGTCCAGAACTTATCAGCCATCTACAAGACAAACCAAAATTCTATACAAGGAAAAAAATTATGTTGAAGTTGACAAATGACCAAAGTACCAATGTGACTCAAAAGCAAAAACAGTTACAATAGAGAATAACTAGACCAAGAAGACGATATGCAATGAAATTACCTAAACAGAAATTAAAAAAACAAGAGAGGATATGTTGAAAAGGATTAAAACCTCCTAAACACATCATCTACGTACAGTTATCCAAGCATGTGAAGTACCCCTCAACAAAGCAATGGATAATGCCAGAATGGAGCTAAGGAAGACCAAAGCATATGACTAAGGATATCAAAAATACCATCCATAAAGAAGTTGAATCAAAATATATTCGTTTGATAGCTACCATATGCCTTCAGGCTGAGAAAAGTGTCAATAAATGGAATCATGATGATTGTCTTTTTTCACCAGATTATTCTTTAGATGACCAAGAGATGACTATTAATCAGGTACTATAGTCAAACTTATTGCAAGGAAACGCATTGTGTTCTTTATCTTTTATTTTGTAAATGATCATATTTCTCTTTTATTTGAAACCAAAGAAAATCTTGTGAGACATTAAAAGAAGTGGTCTTGAGCTCATCTCTGCAAGATATTAAAAAATATTTTATTTAAAGCAAAGCACTTACTCCAAGTGTTGATGTTATATAGCAGCTTCGGTCTGCACTTCCATGAAGAAGACAAATTATATATGTAACCTTGAGCCGACCTTATGTTTCACATTTTCTTTGTATTAATCTTGAGCCGACCTAAAGCTATTTCTGTTTTATTTTATAAAGGCCGACCTAAATGTAGAGGCGCCTATGATGTATAAGTACAAGGTCATTATCCTTGCAAAAAGTAATTCGAATTCAACAAGCAAGTTCGCTATTCCATTAAGAGCAGAGATTCGCAATTATCATTAAGAGCAGAAATTCCCATATATCATTGAAGAACAGAAATCGCATTTGCTACAGCAGTCCGATCTCAAGGAAGGACAGATTCATTTGTATCTTGTGTATTAAGGAAAAGTGCGAAATCATTGTGACTCTCTATTAGCCATTGTTGGGCTGTGTTGTAAGCAGATTTCTGTCACTGTGTTATCATATATATAAGAGAATCATTTGCTGGGTTTTTCTCCCTCAAGAGGAGGGTTTTCCCAGGGTATCTTGTTGTGTTCATTGTCTTATGTGTTGCATTTCTATTGAGCAATTTATTATCTAATCTGATCTAAGAAACTCTAACACCAAGAACCTACAGCCTTCCAAAGATTCACAAGTCAGGTGCTTACTTAAGGGCTATTGTAGATACACGTAGATCTCCAACCTCTCTTCTGGGAGCATTTGTTGCAAAAAGCTAGAACTATTGGTGGGTAAGACTTTTTCTTCAGAAACATAGAGGATTTTTCAGATTTTGTGAAACACAAATCTATTGGGGACAAATTAATAATTATTGAACCGGTCTCAGTTTGCTGAGCTTTGTCTTAGAATAACATTTTTTTCCTTTCGAGATCGCTTATTTGAACAAATTGAAGGTATGACAATTGTTTCCCCTCATATCCAGTTTTAGAAAATACATACGTTGAAAATTTTGAGGAAACCATTATCCTCTTTAAACTTACAACAAAAATGGGGGAAACGGTATGTAGATGATATTAAAAGTCAATGATATCCTATTCATATTTGTATCATTTATCCTGCTGGTGGTCCACAAAGGTATTGTCCTGAATGTCAATTCCTTTAAAAACTTGTTCCCAAAGTCTCTTTTGTTTTCTTTTAAAAAAATTGTGAACCTGTAGGTATCTTCTTGTAAAAAACATGATAGTTCATTTGTCAAAATAAAGTTCTATGATATTTGTACAAGAAATCCATGGCTCTCAACACAAATCTGAAACTCATTGAGATGAACATTGAAATCCCCTAAGATAATCTACATGTTTTTAGAGAATATGGAGACTGATTTGGACTCTACAATGTTGCACATCACTAAATCCTTCTTCTTTTGACCATCACCCAGACTGTAGATGGCAAACTCGCAGAAAACTCGCCGAGTAAAACAGATGGCGAGTTTCAGTGCCATTTACTTGCCAAAGGAACTTGCCAAGACTTTGTCAAGTACTCACCAATTTTTTGGTGAGTACTCACTAAAGCTCGGCGAGTTTGACAAAAAACTCGCCAAATACATCAAAAATGTGAAACACAAAAAAACTGCAAAAAAAAAAAATTTTAAATCAGAAAAAATAGTCAAAAAACTCATGATTTTCCCCTATAAATGCACGAATGCCCCTCACACTTCCTCACATAGCACTTGGAGAGCAAATATACTTGATGAAAATGTGCCAAATACCTAATTTCTCACTTAAGTGATAAAATTGTGAAAATAGCATGTGTCGTGAAGGTTTGTGTGGTTTAAAAGTCCTTAATTTGTGCTTGGTGGCAAGGGTGGTGCCCTTCGACCCCATTGGGGGCATTGCCCCCAAACCCCCACGAGGGGCGCTCCTTAACTCCATTGAGATCTCCACTCCTAGACCCCCACTAGTTATTGGGATCTCTTCTCATATAAGAAATTTGATTACAAATGAGAGGATTTGGGAGTGGAGACTGGAATTGACAACTTAGACAACTAGGATAGAGGAAGATGTCAAATGTTGTAATATGCAATTTCTGAATTATGATGATGATTTTCAAAGACAATCATCATAAATTCATAATAGTTACCAAGTAACTATTGTATCAGGATTTCGCATGATGATGTGATTTTGTACTAATTTGTATTCAAATGAATCAAATTTAATAGAAAACACTTTTGTACTCATTTATGGATTCATTGGATACATCTTGTCAATGAATTTTGCAAAAAAAATGTGTTTCAAAAGTAATTAAGGCAATTTTTAAAGTTGCCGAGTCGAAATTTTTGGACCTGCCAAGTTTTTGTCGAGTCCAAGTTTTCCAACTATGACAGACCATTCATTCTGCCCTCTTTCACCCTTCTCAAAAATCACAAAAATTGGATCTTGCATCGTGGGAAAAAACCAATTACATTATTGTGAAGTAATTGAAAAATGGCCCATTTTAATGCAAAATTGCACCAAGAAATACCTCTGTATGGCCAAGAAAAGGCCTTCAGAAGTTTCCTTCAAAACTGAAAACTACAATGGAAGGGGGGTCATTGTCCCTTGTGGCTCATCAATGGTGGGCTTGTGGCACCACTGACAAATGCAGCAATCAAGCAGCACCATTGCTGTCTAATTGGTAATGGTTTGAAACTTTGAAGACTCCTTCGTGGAGCAGTGGTGGCATGCTGAGCAGAGTGACTATGGCATACTAAGCAATGGATCACAAGAGGGCCAACAGCAAAGCACGCTGGGTGTCAAATTTGGGTTTCCCAACCAAAATCTTTAAAAGTCATAAGTTTTGCATTGACCAGCACCGGATTTTGAATTGAGGTGAGCACCATTGCCACCTCACCTTCCATGGCAAGTGTTGGCAAGGGGTCAAGCACTCCCGCATACCACATACCCTACTCACTATAAAATAAAATAATTCTCCAGTGCACAATTTTTTTGTTTTTGTTTTCTTTTCTTTTACTTTTGTTTTTTATAATATTTCCAAAAAAAAGCATTACAAATATCAGAGCGCAAAAAAAAAAGAGACTGCCCAAAAATAAATGTCAGTACGTATGTCAACCGGCAAAAGCGAGACTTATAGCCACAGGTTGCGAGCTTGGGCTAAAAAAAATTTGCCTTTTCAATCAACTTCTCCAATTTGGATGATTTGACAAGTATTTCTAGAGTTTTGAGCCTTCTAGATGTGATAACAAGGTTAGATTTGATCCAAAAATGTTCTAGCATACACATGATCTATGGATGCTCAAAAGAATACTCCTCCTCCAAACCCTTGCAAATCTTGCCTCTGAAGCCTAATCCAGTCCAAGTGATGAGCAAAATAGCAAATTTTGTACTTTTTTATAAAAAGGCTGCCACCCTTTATTTCAATTTCTACTTTTAAAATTTTAAAATATCAATTAATAAGAAATAAGAAATCATGAATTCAAAACTAATAATTATAATTAAAAATGACAGATAAGCAGAATACTGGATCTTGACATAATAACTGGTCCACTCACCAGAAATGACCATTACAGACCCCGATATGCAGCTAATTGACATACTGACAATGGAAAATGATTATCATCTAACACAATCGAGTTTCAGATTGGATACAACAACAAACCCACCTAGTTAGGTCTATAGTAGCTAATACAGGCAGTTCCTCTCAAACCAAATGCAAATTGATACTTCAAAATGGAGATAATTATATGAATTATGGAAAAATAACAGGCAAGGTCAAGGAGGTGAATCTGGGAATATAGCATTTGCAGAATTGTGTAGACACCACCACCAGGGCTCTTAGCATTCCTCTTCCAGCTGTCCCATGTTAAAGGCCTGACTCTGATGATGAAAATGTAGAGAGATCTAAGTTATAATTTCTAAACCTACATATCACATAAATGTTGATTAAGATTTTGTAGCTTTTCATCTTGGATTCATTAAGCTTAAAACTTTTATAAACTCCTATTGTAGCTGTTCTCCACCATAATGGTTTTGTAAATTGATGTTCTGCTTATATGTTTCTCTGCAATTTTAATGAATATATAAACTTTTATAGATGGTGCTTCTTCAATTTGCTTCTTGTGGTTTGGATGATGCTGCATTTTATTTCTCAATGAAAGAGTTAAAGAGGAGAGGTGGAGTGAGTCCAGTTTTGTTCTTTCAGTTTAATGTCTGCTGCTTTCATTTGCTTGTTAAGTGAAGGGCTTCTTTTGGGTCATAGAGAGAGGGGATGTTGATTTTTTTATTTTGATAAGAAGTGGTGATGGGGAATGGCCAGATATTTGTCAAGAAGATTTTTTTTCCATTCCTGAGAAGGATAGTGTGGAGAAGATAATTGTGCTGATTGTCTACGCTTCTCTTTGGATCCATTGGTTTATCTTTGCTGCTGATTTGATGTGTGTTCCAATAAAATATTTACTGGGGTGGTTGTGCATATTCAATGGTAAATTTGGATTCAATCATTCTCAAACTCTGCATTGGTACTCCCACTGTGATCAATGACATTTTTGTATGCTCCTCCGTGTCTTGAAGCACAGTTGCTTGAGGATTTCAGTTGCTCACCCAGATGGTCTTCTTCTGTTTATTACCTTACAAGTCTTCCCCCCTCCTCTTTTATTATTGTGCTTCCTGGGAATTTACTCCTTTTTAAGGTTTGCCCCCTCCTGTGTTTTACTTTTGTCTAGGAATTTCATTTTTCCCTAGGCCATTGCTATTGCACCTGCTGTACATTCCAATTCCATTGATCTATTTTTGGTCACTAGTGGATATTTATGTACTTTCTTTCTTTCTTTCTTTCCTTCTTTCTTTCTTGCGGGGAGAATTCTGAGATCCATGTTTTAAAGGAATTGCCTTCTTTTTTGAAACGTATGGATTGGTATTGTTTGGGTTGGTTCACCCTCCTTTCCCTTCTCTTCTCCTCTGTTTAGGGGAGATTTTATTCTTGAGAGTAGAGATTGCCTGAGTTCAGTTTTTGAGATGGACCATACATTTGATTTCTCTTCCTATTCTGCTATTAGTAAAAACTAAAATTTTAATGAGAAGGTTGAAGTTACACTTGCACTGCCAGTTCATTTTATGTTGTTCGTTATATTTTGGAGCTCATGTGACAGTCTTCCTTGCATAACATGAACCACAAAAACAAAAAAAATCCAAAAAATTTGAAAAGTAAAAAAGAATTTATGTTTCTAGCAAATAGACAACTTCACATAACAATCTTCAGCAACATATTTCTAAGCAGCATTCAATAGTACTTTAACAGCAATGTGAACCCTGCTGACAGACATTTAGAAGAACCCAGTGCTTATGCCTAAATGAGCTCGGAAGGATAAGTAATTACTCAGACAATGCTTTACACAAGACCAAAAGTTCTTTGCAAATTAGAAAATTCTCAAACATTCCTCATATACAGCATTACCTGTACAACTCTGAAAATGGCAGCCAGAAGTCGAACAAAACTTTCAGCAGAAAGACTTCTCAATTTACTTGCCAGTGAAAATCCCCCACCTGAACCATAGATCCATTAGCTATATGATATCACAAGGCATACATTGAAATTATTACTAAATGGGAAGGTCTAGTGAAAGATATGGATCATGAACATTGAAAACAAACAAATGAACTGATAAGTATGTCTAATAGAGACCAGAATATAAAATACCATCCAAATCTGCTTGTCGATCTCCAGTTGGCAAATCAGAATCAAGTGGACGGGTGAACAGGACAGGAAGTAACTCTGCAACAGTTGTTTTAATGGAGCCCTTGATGTCTGCGATCAGAGTGTCTCTGTAAATCCTCAATACAGCTGGAAGTTTTGCCTGAACAATCAGTAAATTTATCAGAACACAAAAAATAATACCTCAATTATTTATATGTAATGGAAGTCAGTTCCATCTGGTAATTGGAGTAAAAAGGAAGAAGATAGCTGTATTTTACCACTATAAGAAATACCATCTATGCAAGCTCCACAGGCAATCGGGATTCAAAAATGATTACAGTTAAGTAAATGACAGTACCAGTTCAATATTCAGATTATAGAAATTGAATGCCAAATATGATTTTGATATTTTCAAGTCTATCACATACAGCTGCAACCGAGCAATAGATAATAGCAGGACATATCAAATGATCAGAGAGCTGAATGGCAATAAAAATCATAACAAGAACATGTGCTATCCATTAGAATCAGAGACCTCTCATTGAATTGCTAGATCTTGCACAAAGAGGATAAACAAAATATACCAATCATTTTTGCTAATAAAATAATAACCAACCAAATGATCCAGCAATAAATGTTTGCACAACAGTGAAGCTACTCACAGTTCTCAGCAAGCCAATGACAAGTGGCAAAAGCCGATCACGGAAACCAGAACACGCTTCATCATCTAATTTAATCTGCAAAAGAAAGGAATTACCAGTTACTACTGGAAAAGCAGAAGAATCAGATTTCCCTCTAATGTCTCAAATGAACCTAAATTCTTATAATTAGAAGACAAATGATAATAACAGTCTTTCTCTTCACATTTGGGGTGGTGGTCAAGAGCAAATAAAAAATGTCTGAATAAAAAGGACATATTCACATAAAATAATCAATTTGATCTATTTTGTGCTGAAAACCTAAAAAAATGTTATCATTGATTTAATACGAGTTCTCTTTCAACATGAGTTCTCAGGGATACTGTTGAACCATAACTAGTTTCTTGTAAATGTCTAACCTGGACTGTAAACAAATTGAAGTGCCCAGCAAACACTAATCATAACTGTCATGTAAAACTTATACAGCACTCTTACAACATAGTAATTAACTCTTCTACAAATAGATCTCCTTTTGATTACCCCCTAGTCCGTTCAATGTAGTGATGCAATAGCCACAAAGGAAACAAGAAAGGAATCAGAAATCTGTGAAGTTGATATCTTAATGAGTAAAAACCTCCAAGTGCATGAAAGGTTGAACAGGTCTCAAGCCAAGCACAAAGAGACATGACCAGCATTGTGTTGAGCACAAATTTCAACTTGGGGACATGGTATGGCCATACTTGCAAAAAGAAAGACTCCAAGGTAAAGCAAGGAAATTGAAACAACCTAAGCATGGTCGACTTCAAATCCTTAAACAAGTGGGCACTAATACTTTGAGCTTAGATTGCTCCTTATATGAAGATACATTCAATTGTAAATGTTAAGAATTTACATCTCTTTGAGCCTTCCAAAATAGATGCCAAAGAATACTATTTACCTTCTATTGAAGACCTTGCTTCCAGTGCTCGAGAAAAATTAGTTAAGGATAATATTTTGTGGAAAGAGGTGTGAGCATCAAGGAGAGGAGGTGTGATCCAAAATTGAAACTTGAAAGAAAGTAACAATCAACTAAGTGACTGTTCTCATTGTTAGTTAAATCAACTAAATGCAATATGGAAGCACTCAAATCAATCAAAAATAAAGAATAACATTTGTACACACGTCTTAGAGGTTGCAGATGGTTTTGAGGTGATCTAGACATCTCATGGTCAAATATAACTGAAGCAAGTTCCAAGAAAATAAATAAAATAATTGTGGAACCGCCATGGCAGTTCTACCAGTAAGTGGTGGTTTCACCCTATTGAATCTGATAGTTCTTCCAAAAGGAGCTGAACAATCGGGGCACAATTCCAAACAATATCTTTTCTGCTTTCTTGGCTTTCGGGCTTCTATTTTCTTAGCAAGCCTTGTTGAAATTGTATAAATATCTTGATGGAAATCATTATAAAACAATCTAGAAGTAATCTAGCTTAGTCTAATAGAGAAAAATCAGTCAGCTCTTATTTGTTAAAAGCACAGAGAAATGAATGTAGTATAATTGGGTAATTTTGAGCAAGTTGCAAAGCAATGCAAGTGTTTGTATACTAGAATTTTGCAGATTGGTGTCCATAAAGAACTTGAAAAGGCAATAAGGTTACAATTCTTATGGAGATGGTGAGTAAAGAGGGTTGATTCCCTTTCTCTTCTAGATTTTCTTCCCATGTTGGATTTGTTGTACCCATAAAAAAAATTCATATGAAAATCACTCTTCGTGTCAAAGGAAAGGAGACAAATCCAGCAGATTTGAAGTTTTGTTGCTAGCAGGATTTGTCACAGAATTTCTTCAAGGTTCCATTGCAGACTCCTTCCACAGATTTCGTGTAACAACTAGGGTTTCAACGTTTTCAGCAATTCACATGCAAGTGCACGGGAGAAACAAAGAGTTGTAAACATCTGAAAAGAGGCAAAAGAAATGGAAAAACCTTCCTCACGAAAACATTTGGAGATTTCTCTTCTTCAGTCATTCTCCCCAAGTTCCATTTAAGGTCTTCCTTTGTCTAGCTTTGGCAGGATTTTCAGCAACTTTCATTTCACGTTTTTGAGTACTTTTCAAACATTTGGACTCCACTGAAAGTTTTTACAGCTGTTTGCAATCATCCAATAACATTGTACAAGGTATCTAAGGTTGTCAATCTCCTCTTTCATGATTTTTGTGACACCTAGGTTTTCAAAAACAGATTTTCAGCACTGGGAAGTTGGTCAACAAATTTACGGCTTCCAAAAATACAGATACCTTATATTGCTGTTTTCCAGGTACCTAGGGTTTTGTCTTTTCTTTGGCATCTATTGCAGGTTCCAACATCAAAAATGACTATACTTAATTTTCTATAGTTTGGAGGTTCTCTTCAGCCAAAAAAGGAGAAAAGTGACTGCAAGTGGCAACAACAAACAGATCACCTGAAAATATGCAAATATACTATATAGAAAATGCCATGATCAGAAAAAGTGGACACCGTGAAACAGACCAAGAAAAAAATTGAAAATGAAAAACTGTGAAATGAAACCCTAGCATGTGTTTGGGCACAATTTGACCAAATAAATTAACAGAAAAGTGGACAAAAGTTCCAGTAGCACATGCCATTAGGATTTTTGGGCTGAAAAGGGGTTAAACATGAAAAGTGGCCGAAAATCCCTAGACATGCACTATAACCCTAACTGGGCAAATTTCAAAAACTCATAAAAATGACCATATTCTGCCCTAGTGCATGCCATAACACCTACTGTCCCAGACTAGTCAAACATAAAAATCATCCATTCTAAACCCTAGTGCATGCTACCATGAAGGATCATTACCAAATGTTAAACATCAAAGACAGTCATCCTCATGTCTAAGACCATGCCATGACCAAGATTGTCCAGGTTTTGAAGTCATCTCATAAAACAGGGGAAGGTACAGGAGACGCTCTGGTTTACAATAGAGATTGAGAACATACCGTTGTGTGGCTTCCATTTTTGTGACAGTAATCTACAGCAGCATTTGAGGTTTCCAGTCATTTGTGCAAGTTTTGAAGTACTTGAAAGTTGAAAATAGCATCCAAGGCATTGGCATGAGCCAATACAAGGTAACAACCAAAACTAAAATGCAAAGCGAACACATAGTCCTATAGCATACTTCTAGTCAAGGGATGAGTAAGGTTTTGAACTTCGAAAAAGTGACAGGCTATCCCAGGTGTGCTCAAGCAAAAAGGTAGCAGATTATTGAAGTGTCTGTCCAGGAATTTAAGTTATTGACCAGTAGCAGCAGGTTTCTGGTGTGTTATCAAGGGTTACAGTAGCAGTTTTCATCTCCAGCAGGGTGATTACAGGTTTTTGAAGATTTTTCTGGAAAATCATCTTGAGGCTTGTACCTATCTAATGTTCTGAGCAATCACTTCCTGGAGCCAAACGATCATATCCATACAAGCTGTGCGGAGGCCATGTTAGCAGAGCATTTGGTGTCATATTCAGAAGCTGCGGTCTGAAGCTGCAAGATTGATCTACCATCTGATTCACTGAAACTGTATGCCTCCAGTGGGAGCATTGAATATGGTCTGATAAATGTAATTGTTTGCCAGAGGTTTAAGCATATCTCTGTATTCATTTGCTATATGAAAACGGTTTCCAGAATTGTGTAGTTCCAGTTCATGTTTGATTTGCGTCTCAGATCTTTGCCAGTAATTCAAGTGCAGTGTGTGCAGTGTTTCACTGTTATCCAGTAATCAATTATTTGTGATCGGTTCTGAGCAATTAACTTTCAGATCTTTGTTTATTTACTTCTGTTTGGAGGTATTTTCCTTACCCCTTTTGAGCAAGCACATTACAAATTCCCTTCATTCCATTTGCTGAATCTTGTGTGTATAATCAGATTCCAAGTATTCTGTTGTACTCCCACTTTCTAGTCTTTGCTTTTAGCTAGATAGTGTTGTTAGAATTAAGCTGATATCAAACTTGCAAATCCTATGTACTCCATGTGTCTTCAACACCTTGGAAATGAGCACATGGACACCTACGGTGTGTTTGGATGAATCATTTATAATTTTCTCTCCATTGACTTGTATATTGCTTGTAATGGCTTTGAATAAGGGAGGTTATACATTAAGAGAGACGTTACTTCTGACAATGGTGGTTATGAAGTGGTTTGACCTCATTTACACCACATTCTTGATTTTGGTCACTAGGGAGAGAAAATGGAGCAATTTTGTTATGATGGATGGGTCCTGCATGAGCTGTACTCCTGGAAATGGAGCACTACTTTTGGGGATGTGTGCCAAGGGATTTATTGGTCAAAGATGCTGCAATTATGGTTTGAAATTCTTGAGGGCATTGAAGAATTAGCACATGGGGGTGTTGGGTTTTTCCATACCACAGGTTTTGGTAGTTTTGGTTTTGAAAAACCATTCACGATTTTCCCTCTCTGGTTCTCTATATATTAAATGCCTTAGATAGTTGTAATATGAGCCTTTTGTAGCTAAGCATTGCTACGCTGCCAAAATGTTGTCAGATTGAAGGAAGAAAATTGGATGTATTGTTGTAACACTTCTACCAAATTAATATAGAATTTTAATCTTTTAATAGCAAAGCTTTTTCCTGAAATGGTTTCTCCATGTACAGACAATGTTACGAGTTTTATTTTGTGTGCTTGCTGATTTTATTGATGCTATTGCTGATTATATGTCTCTCCATGATATTTAAATAGTTAATCACAAGTTACTTTGATCAGTAAATCAGATTTGTTCACTATTTGTTGAGCTTTCATTTGTAGTAGTTTACCCAGTTTTATCAACAAGTACGAGTGTTCGATCTATGTTTGTTTGTATTGTATACTGAAAACCAATTGTTTACAATCCTAGAGTTTTGTTTTGTTACAAGGGAGCTTACCCTTCTAATTCAAAGAAAGATTAATCCTTAGATGATGTTCTGTTTTGTGTTGTCCTAAAAGGGATAAGTTAAAATGCCAACAGCATTCTCCCAAGTAATCTTCTGTTTATGCTCAATTTCTCGTGATGTTTGAATTGTTTTTGTTCATTAAATTTTCTACATTCTCTAATCAGCTTCAGTACCTAATCTCATTTCCAGCACAATTTTTACTGCTTTATAAACAAAGAAAAACAAGACATCAAGTTAATAAGTTAAGACTCATGTTGGTGAATTATTAATGCGATAGCTATAATTATTATAGATCATTTACTTTGATAGCAAAACTCTGGAGCTAAATCTGGCTAGTGAATTCTTCTTATCAGTTACCTATAATATACGCATAACATAACATAATTAGAAAAACAGTTCAAGAAACAATGATGTAATATAGTTCCTAGTAAGAAAATTATCTTTCCTTAGATTGCCATACCATATATGTGCAGACCCTTAACATTCTTATTATTTTGTATACAATAAATTGAACCTTGGACCGATTCTCTATATAACTAAGAGTTGGGGTGTCAAGCAGAGGTTTATTCAACATGAAGGCTACCTCTCAAACATTTATTTGCAAGGGCTATGCCTCTCTCTTTGTCTTGAACTGTTAATGTTTCCAAATCCCCTTCCAATATATCCCTTCAAAGATACGTCTTCTCAATACAATCATCAAACCTAAAGTTCTATATGGGTATGAGATTTGGGCACTTAGCTTGGGGTCCATCCTCTAGGCCCATATGGAGACGATTTAGACTCTCATGCTATAGTGCATGATCAATTCAAAGCATACTATTTCTCAAAGCATCGTCCAATCCAAGTTTGCTGCCCAACCACTACATTTCAAGTATATCTTCCAACTTACTTTATACATCCATAGACATAGATCCATGGTGGAGTCAACTTCTAGACATGAGAGGTATCCATACTTAACTCTTTGTTCCTCTGAGCAGATTGCTTCTTTGGGCTCTATTAGATGCTAAAAGTGTTAGTACTCAAGAGTAGCTTGTTCCCTTCTATCGACAAATTTATTGATAGACTACTACCTCCTTTCATGTGTTGCTTGGACACTCCTTTTCAGCTCCTTACTTTGAAGGAGACCATCACTAGAGCTACTAGAGAAGACAAAAAAATCTTCAGAGTGCTCCACTATAAATGCTCCCTACTCAAAGCAGCCAGTGCTCCTTTGCCTTGGGCATTCCAAGATACCCTAGCATTTATTTGCAACTCATCACAACACTATTAAAGGAAAGCCCTCCTCTCTCAAAATATACCACAAACTCTTGAGATAGATCTTGTACATTCTTCAAGGATAAGTCATTGCTACACAAACCAAATACGCACAAAAGAAACAATCTTTTGCTTCAAGTGACTAAAACTTGTCAATATTAAGAATAAGCCAAATAGTGCACCTTCAAGAAACTTAGTGTCAAGCATCAACAATCATACCCTTTAAGATTTGACTATGAAGATAGCCACCGAACATCAAAAAGGCATAATGAAAAGCACAAAGAACTCAAAACATCAGTATGCTAAGAATAAATTGTATTCTAATCAAAGGATCCAATCAAATGAATTAAATACAAGAGTACATGAGGTAGGTATATATAGGATACACCACCAAGAGATGTGAATGTACAACCAATGTGGAATAAAGGAAATGTAGTCACATGTGCACAACATCTCCACCAGATAAGGAAGTACAAGTCACATACAAAAGTACAACCTACCCAAGTTGATACCCACCTAAGTAAGCTTATCCTATCCTAGGTGCATAATATACGATGAAGTGAATAATCTAAATACAAGAAAATAAAATAATACACCAACACCCCCCCATAAGTGCAACTCCTATGGGTATGCAAAGATGGATATGTAATGTCCCTATTTAGGAAATTCCTGATTTTACACCTGCAAACAATATTAATCGCTAAAAACCGATATTAGTAATAATAAGTAACAGGATATTATGATAATATCCAAATCCCATACATCAAGGCATCATACTATTTAGAATCTAGATCATTAAATCATAACATCATTAAAATTTGGATCAATGCGTCACAACATATTCCTTGCAGCCAATCACATCATTAATTCCTTGGAAATGTTTGCAAACCGGCAATTCTCAAGATTGGCCATCCTTGACTTGCCGAGACCATGGAAGGTTGGTCGCCCTCCCATCCCTCAATCCACCTTGGAGGTTGGCTGTCCTCCTTGATCAAGTCAAAGAGCATGGAAGGTTGGCCATCCTTCCAACTCTTGTTTCAAAAGCATAGGAGGCTAGCAATTCATCCCACCTTTTCTCCAACTTGATAAGAGCATGATAGGTGAGTCATCTCTTGTGAACTTGGAGGACTGGTCTTCCTTCCTATTTGCAAAACAGTTCCTCAAATTCAGACATGATTTATCAAGGAATTTGCTAGATTATGTCTAAATAAATACTTCTTGATGAAATAATAAATTTATTCCTAAATGGCTGCCACCAATTATATTTCTGAATATTATTAATTGTTTTCCAAATAGATGTCTTATGTTTCTCAGTTTTCCCTTGATGCCTTTCCCAAATGATTTGTTCTCCCTTTAATATCTTCTATGGTGGGGGGCGGGGAGTTACATCTTTTCATTAACATTGCCTTTTCAAAGAGTTGTACCCCTTGATTATTGAGCGCTCCCTTTAGACTCTTAGTTTATTTTTATTTTATACCTTTTGTGGATTCGATGCTAATAGCCTTCCTTTAAACCATGATCGACCATTCTAAGAATTGTTGTGATTACTATTAAACTAGAATATATTAAGTTGTGATCATTTTTTCTCATAAGGTTACGATTTTTCTTCATGGTAAGGTCATGATAGGATAAATGAGCTCGAAAAATGTGTAGTCATGTTAGGTACCCATGAAAAAAATGATCCCCCCAAAAAGAAGAGAAGAAAAGAACTTGTAAAAAAACCACGACCCCCAAGAGAGCTTGCAAATAATGGAACTTACTCTTAGTGAAGCATTTGGTGAAGATATTTGCAACCTTCTCTATTGTAGGACAATACCACAAACCAATGACTTGCTCGTACATGAGCTCAATAAGGTGGTACATGTGGGTCTTGATGTGTTTGGTCTACCGATAGTGAACAAAGTTCTTCAAGATTTGGATAGCTCTCTATTT
The DNA here is from genome assembly GCA_007115665.2 of Sequoiadendron giganteum. Classification (NCBI taxonomy): domain Eukaryota; kingdom Viridiplantae; phylum Streptophyta; class Pinopsida; order Cupressales; family Cupressaceae; genus Sequoiadendron; species Sequoiadendron giganteum. The sequence continues at coordinate 261,967,983 of CM021108.1, forward strand.
GTCATCAAAAAGGACAAATGGCCAAGGAATGGGAATGACAAACTCAATCAAAATATTTTGAACCAAATAACTTCATTTGCAATATTAATAACCCCTTGATACTCAACCTCAGCCAAAGAAAGAGCAATTGCATGTTGCTTCTTGCTCTGCCAACAAATGGGACCAAAACCAGATTGAAAGTTGTAGCCAGATCTAAACATATGATCATCAAGACCGTTTGCCCAATTAAAGTCCTATATCCAACGAAGTCTAGACCAATAATTGTTTCATAGTGAGTCACATGTCTATGAATGTCTTGTATATAATGCAAGATGTGTTTGGCCGCTTTCCAGTGAAGTTCATGTGGTTCCTACATAAAGTGTGAACGCATGCCAATTACAAATGAAATGTTGGGGCGAGTTTAAATCAAATAGATGAGGCTACCAACAAGTTAACAATACAAAGTGGCATCAACAAATGGAGTGCAATGCTTCACCTTATGGTTGACTCCTAGAGGAAATAGAGTTGGTGCAAGCTTACCAAGCTCAAGGGGCCTATTTGAGGCCATAAATAGACTTCCTCAACCTACAAACCAAAGAAGAATCCTGAATAAACCCCTATGGCTGCTCCATGCAAATCTCTTCCCGAAGTCCCCATGTAGAATGCACTCTTCCCATCCATCTACTATACAACACATCATGAGCTACAACAATAGCAAGAGTCGAGTGAATGGAATTCCCAATACAAAGAACATGTAAGAAACCTTTGGCCACAACTCGTGCTTTCAACTTGCTAAGAATTCCATCCACAACATATTTGGTTTGATAGATCCACTTACAGTAAACCATTTTCCTTCCCTTAACAAGGGGGACAAGATCCCATTTTTTCCCTCATCAAGGAACTATTCTCTTCCTCCATTGCTAAATCCCACTCAATAATACTTGATGCTTCATGAAAAGACTATGGATTTGAAGCAAAGGCGATGTATACATGTGGAAAATATTTGTGATGTTATCAATTCCTCTGAGTGTCCAAAGGATCCCCAATAAATTTGTCTATAGATTGTAGAGTTTATCAATCCCATCAAGGCAATGAAGAAGATGGGGATGTTGGAGTAGAGTCCTCAACCTCCAAATGTGAACCCGACAGAGGTGAAAGTGAACTCTCATGATCAAAATTGCAAGTCCAAGGCGAAAGAGAATTCTCCAAGTCATTTTCATCTAAGTCCAACATGGAGGGAGTGTGAGAAGACAAGCAAGAAATTTCCTCGAAATGAACACTTCTCTCAATGAAGTATTCATGCATCTTAGGATCTAGGAGTTGATACCACTTAACAATATTAAGATATCCAACAAAGAGGCAAGGCTTACTTTGTGGTTCCAAATCCTTGCGCACTACTTTGAAGGAATATATGCCCATGCAAGGGAGCCAAAAACTCAGAAATGTTGCACAATAGATTTCCTAAAACACCAAGCTTCAAAAGGATTCATACTTTTCAAGGCCTTGTTGGGAATTCTGTTTTGAATGCGAGTAGTACAATTAATGGCTTTAGCCCAAAAATCTAGAGTAAGAGAAGGAGCATGAATCATGCAACTAGTCGTCTCCTTCAAGGACCCATTCTTCCATTATACAAAAGCATTCTATTGTGGTGTGTATGCAACTATATGCTAAAGATGAATCCTCTCAAGCATCCAAAATTGCTCGAAGTGATGGTTCACACATTCCTAGCCATTGTTAGTGTAAACAATCTTGACTACTTCTCAAGTTGCTTCTCAACAAGAAGCTTGAAGTCTTGAAACCTATCAAAGACTACACCCTTCTAGCGAAGGAATAGAGCCAAATATATATGGAAGAGTCATCAATAAATGTGAGTACATAGCAAACCTTGCTAAAGACAAGAATGCAAAAGGCCCTGCTAGATCAGTATGAACCAATTCAAGATCTTGTAAAGCTCTCTAAGACTTCCCTTTGTCAAGTTTCTCTTTTGGACAATTGCCCATGCAACAACCTGAACATACCCCATCTGTAAAACTAATATGATGGAGTCATGTAACCATTATGTGTGAGTTGAGCTGTTGAAGATAGCGGTAGTTGAGATGGTTGAACCACTCATGTCATAGTTCACTTACCGTCTGAATTAGTATGTAAAGTTGCAGAAAGAGATTTAGCCCGTTTAGGCAATGAGAGAATGCATATTACTTGAGAAGGACAGCATTCCCCACTGCAATCAAGGTATCATCTTCAAGGCTAGGAACATCAGCCAATGAATCATACCTATGAGAATATGTGGCATAGAACAAGGCTCCGTAGAAGAAACCTATTTTCAATTAGAACCCATATGGTTTGAAGCACCTTAGTCAAGTATCCACTTTTGTGAAGAATTTTTCAATGCAACAAGTCCTTCCCTTGATTTGAAATAAGTGGAAGGAGATGATCCCTATGTATGGGAAGATGGCAAATCAATGTGAATCTTCTAAAAAAGATGTTTCAACTCATCAATTCACTAAGCATGACAATGATGCTTATTATGACCAACATAGATCTGTCTAAATCTTGTAGACATATAAATTCAGCCTCTCACCCTCACATGCAAGGAAATAGGTAATCTTACCAGTCTGAGCATGATTATAATTTGTTGCAACACATGACAAAATGCTACATCTGCTAGAGTTTATATTATTGATACCCGTATCTCAAAGGGCACTTCCATACTCTTTGATCAGTAATTCCAAGGCATAATGATAATTCGTATAGATATCATCTGAGTTAAAGGAATTCCATTTTAGCACTTTATTAATAGTTGTCATTTCTGCTTTTATGTTACTAGTATGTTTTGCTAATATTAAGAAAGCAATTTCTGATGTTAATCAAAATCTGTGTTAGCTAGTTGTTATTTGGCCGTACAAAGTAGTAAGAATGAAAGGGAAAGCAAATTCTGAGTGAGATGCATTACATGTTTCTTGTACTTCCATGGTATTCTCAAAATAGAAAATATTCATAAAACAGAAGCTTCCCCATAACATAGGTCTCCTAGTTCACAGGGTGAAATAAAAAGTGATTGTTAATACAAAAGCTCAAAATACTGAACTTTGAATATTACAAGCTAATCAAGAATGTCAAGTTCCAGATGGCTTTACAAGGCTTATTTCTTAGCATACTAGGCTGTTTCCAGGAAGCTCTGCATTGCTTCTGCAGAATTAGGTCAGTTGTGTAATTTTATTTATATGATTCTCTGGAATTCTTACAGGAAACATAAATATACTGCATTTAAGAATTCAACCATTTCCCTATCCCTATCTATAAAACATGTCTATCTATAGTTACCTCAAAAAACAATTCTTTTCCAGCTATTGGGGGATCCTTCTCTCTTGTTTGGAATTTGGTCAAGATGGTAGACTCCATATCTTTCACGTCATGAATAGCTGCACGCACAAAGTCTGCAGCAAGAATGCTGCCAAGCATCATGAATTGTGAGCAGTCAAAATTAATTGACACCAATATAACAAAAGCAAGCCCAATGCAGAGATAATAATAACAAAAAACAACTACTACAATGTATGCAAAATGAAATGTAATGTCATTGAAACAAAAAGTCAATGTGGACAAACATTAATGGAACAATTGAAAGGTCAAAAGTGCATAAGTTATGTTGTGTCTATATCATCTTACAAGAGAATACTAAATTTCATATTGCTTTCAACTCACACTCTTGTGCATACATTTCTGTGTTATTATTAAATATATTTGCATATTCATTTATAGTTGATTTGCACACTTAGTCTTGAAGTTACAATTCACTGTCTTGAATTCAAACAGTTATTCATCCTCTTGTTTACAATAACTTCTGAGCATGTGTCATGTTGATGTTATAGCGGCAGGTTTATCCTTCACCCGATTCTGGACATTAAATAATAAATATCGAACAAATAAATAAAGCTGTGCTACTTATTTATTTGTAGCCAATCCAAGTGAAGAGGTGCTTCACTTAAAATAATATTTTATTTAAGCAGACTTTACTTAAGAGTCGCTTCCTCTAGAAAAGACGCCACCTTGTGTAAAGTCGTCTCACTTTGTATGAGGCCGACCCTTCATAAAAGGTCACTTCAATATGTATATAATCAAGGCATCTCCCTCTCCATTTCACATTCGATTTTATTAGAGACAAGTTCGCACATCTTCAGCAGGCCGCCATTTTGCTTCAAGGAGATAGATGCTAAGGAGAAATAATTATTGCTTGTAAATTCGCATCTAGGGAGGTGCTATATTGTTTGTATCAAATCGGCCTTGTGATTGGCCAAGTTGTAAAGCAGATTTCTGCTTCTTCATTCAATATATAAGTGATATATTTGTGGCTGGGTTTTTCTCCCTCAAGAAGGAGGGTTTTCCCAGGGTATTTGCTGTGTCTTATTGTTCCTAATTCTGTATTTCTGTTTATTTCATTTCTGATCATAAAAATAACATGGTATTAGAGCAGGTTTAAACTAGATCGGTTCAGATTTGTTTTAAGCAGCAAAGTCTTCTCCTCTTCTTCTCAGCCAAGAGGGTCTATCCAAGCATCGAAAATGGTGAACGGAGTCAAGGTTGAAGATAGACTTGATGGTGCATCAAACTTCACCTCATGGAAATTCAGAGTTCTTATTGCACTTGAAGAAAATGATCTTCTTGACTTTGTGGAGAATGATGTGCCTGAGCCATCCGATGAGGCTGAGATAACTCAATGGAAGAAGAATGGCACTAAGGCTAGGAAGATCTTGATAGATTCCATGAAGGATCATCTTGTGCCAATCATATCCAAGATGAACTCAGCGAAAGACATGTTTGAGGCTCTACAAGGCTTGTATGAGATCAACAACACCAGCAGAGCTCTTGCCTTGAGACAACAGCTTCATCATACAAAAATGGCTAAGGGAGATTCAGTCATCTCCTTCTTCATGAAGATTACTGAGTTGAGAGATCAGCTATGCGCCATTGGAGATAGAGTTGAAGATAGAGACCTAGTTATGTTGGCACTAAATGGTCTCCCTCAATCTTGGGAAATCTTTATCCAAAGCATTAGTGGAAGATCTAAAGTACCCAAGTTTGATCGTCTTCGAGCTGATTGCATTCAAGAGGAATCCAGATTGGCAGCAAGAGGAAATGGGCGAAGCTCTCATAGAAGAAAATCATGTACTTACTGTTCAAACTCCCAAAAGGAAAGGAAGAGAAGGAAGAAAAGGCAATTTCAAGAGGAATAGAGACAAAAAAACAGACTCTGCTCCTGAGCCAAAGAAGAAGAAGGATCTCTCTCACATCCAATGTTTCAGATGTGACAAGTATGGTCACTATGCTGGAGATTGCTTAACAAGACCAAAGCAACATGCTTCTACTACAGATGTTGATGTTATGTCACCTCACAAGGAATCTAGAAAATAATTAAGGGGTTTTCTATTCATCTCTGCTCTATCAAGCAATGTTCCAACCGATAGTAGCACTTGGTTGATTGATAGTGGTGCTTCTCGACACATTACAGGATATACAGAGCATCTTTCAAACTTGGTAGAAAGAGAAACCAACTTAAAAGTGATAATCAGAGATGATGCTTGTTACTCTGTAAAAGGAGCTAGGACCACCTCTCTTCATCTAGATTTTGGCATCCCTCTTCATTTGAGTGATGTCTTGTTTGTACCAGGAATCAAGAGAAATCTTGTATCAATTTCAGCTTTGGAGGACAAAGGGTATCAAGTTGCATTTTCTGAGGGAAAAGTTCTTGCTTGGCCGAAGAACTCTAGCATCAAAACAGCCTGTGTGATTGGTGTTCGTCAAGAGAGTCTATACAAACTTTCTATTCATCCAATTCAAGCATTGTTGCATGATTCTACCAATTCGAGTGAGCTATGGCATGGGAGACTTGCCACCTACATTTCAGAGCTCTTCCATCCATGGAGAAGATGGTTACTGGTCTACCGAAGCTCAGTCAGGAGCATGATGGCACTTGCAGAGGATGTGCAATGGGTAAGAATACTAAGGGTCCTTTTCATAGTAGTGAAAGTAGATCAAAAGGAATTCTAGATCTTGTTCATTATGATTTATGTGGTCCAATGTCTGTGGCATCTTTGAGTGGATTTTGCTATTATGTGATTTTCATTGATGACTATTCCCGAAAGACTTGGATTTATTTTTTGAAGTCTAAGGAGTCTGAAGAAGTACTTGATAAATTCAAAGAATTCAAGGCTTAAGTTGAAAATATGTCCGGAAAGAGAATCAAGGTTCTGAGATCTGATAATGGAGGAGAATACACTTCTGGAGGTTCCTGTAATTTCTGCATTGGGATAGGGATTAAGAGGACTCAGCAAAACGAAGTTGCAAAAAGGAAGAATAGATCCATAGTTGAAGCAGCCAAAGCTATGATTCATGATCAAGACTTACAAACCTTCCTTTGGGAAGAAGCTTCCAAAACTGCAGTGTATGTTCAGAATCGAAGCCCTCATCGAATATTGGAAAACATGACTCCTAAAGAGGCCTTCATAGGTGTGAAACCTGAGATTAGTCATTTAAGAATCTTTGGTTTTCCTATGTATATTCATGTGCCTAAAGATAAAAGATCTAAGTTAGAACCATCAAGCAAGAAAGGAATATTTGTGGGATACAGTGAGACTTCCAAGGCCTATAGGATCTACATTCCAGGGCAGAAACAGATTTAGATCAGCATGGATGTCACTTTTGAAGAAGAGGTTGCATTCAAAAGATCTAAAGGTTCTTACATGGAGATAGATAGTGAAGAACAGGAGTTACCTCATGATATGGACATTTCTCTTGATCATACTCCTGAGATTCAGAAGGAGTCTACTGAACCAGAAGAGGCTAGTGATCCAGTTGATCCTATTGAACCTACTGATGGGCCAAGAGATATTGCTATAGGCCGAAAGAGACCTCTATGGGCTAGACAAATTATGCAAGAGGCAGAACAGTATGCAGCTCCTCGAGGTACATTTAGAGAAAGCAAGAGACCGCAAAAGTTTCCAGGCTATGTAGCATTGATGAGTCATATCATTGAGTCTGAGCCTTCCAGTGTTGAGGAGGCATCAGATCAGCAGGTACGGAGAGATGCTATGACAAAAGAATATCAATCTATTATCAAGAATGATGTTTGGGATGTTGTACCAAGACCTGAAGGGAAATCAGTTGTGTTTTCCAAGTGGCTTTTCAAGATCAAGCATGCAGCTGATGGTAGCATTGAGATGTACAAAGCAGGATTTGTGGCTAGAGGATTCTCTCAGAAGGAGGGAATAGATTATGAAGAGACATTTGCTCATGTTTCTCGTTATACATCTATCAGGACTATCATTGCTATTGCATCAGCTAAAGGATGGAAGCTACATCAAATGGATGTAAAGACAACATTTCTTAATGGTGTGATTGAAGAAGAAGTGTACATTGAGCAACCAGATGGGTTTGTGATTCATGGGAAGGAATCTCATGTATGCAGAGTGAAGAAGGCCTTGTACGGCCTTAAGCAAGCACCTCGTGCTTGGTATGAAAGGATTGATCGATACTTGATGAGTTTGGATTTCTCCAAGAATGATGCAGATTCCAATCTTTACTTCAAGGTAATTGATGGTGAGGCTTTGATATTGGTTCTTTATGTTGATGATTTATTTCTCACTTGTGCAGAGTATCTCAATGTCAAATGCAAGAAAGAGTTATCCTTTGAGTTTGAGATGAAGGATCTTGGTCCTTTGCATTACTTCCTAGGACTAGAAGTGTGGCAAAGACCTAATGAGATTATCTTGAGTCAAGGGAAATACATTATAGATATCTTGAAGAGATTTGGGATGATGGACTGCAAGTCCATGTCTACACCTATGGAGACAAATTTGAAGAAGTTGAATGACTCTGCAGCTGGTTCAGATTTGGTAGATCCCACCATGTACAAACAATTGATTGGATCATTGATGTATCTAGTCAATACTAGTGTAAAATACCCTCTCAATTTTTTCTTGATTTTTAATATCAAATACAATGCAACCATGCACCCGTTAAGGTTAACTCCAAAACCAAACTGATGCGGAATAGTAACTCTAACCAAGAATGCGCCCTAAGACCCGATGAGGGAGGAGGGGCGGGCATATGGTCAAAGGATCCCTAGGATCTAATTAACTCAATAACTAAAATGATTACAATTGAGAGAGAGGAATAAAACTCAACGCCAAGAATGTTCACCAAGATCCTTGGAAGGCGAGGTGATAGCATATGACGGAGTACTAATTACAAAACTGAAATGAACTTAGGCGGTGAACCAGCCATGAGAGATTCCACGCTACCACTTAAATTAGTGGGGGGAAAGAGCATTTAAATTTCAAACTAATTCATCCGATGCGGTAGGCATCCACTCAATAGTGGGAATTCGCCACTTAAACAGTGGGTGAGATAGAAACATACAAATGTTTATTCTTCCACACTAGCGGTAAACCATCCAGGGGTTACAATGTGTGAATTAAAACACAAGTAAAAGCAGAAATATATATGACTGGATTAGTACTACTAATTCTCAACCTTACAATGTAAATTATCTGCAAATTACATAGATTTCCAATAGAAATCTGCTCCAAAACAGTTGCAATGATGACACTATATTTCTTATTACAAATAAGAATGAACACACCCAAGAAATATAGCACGAAATGGAAATAAGCAGGTCTGATATACAAAACCAGCAAACTGAATGTTCAGACTAGCAAGCTAGGAGATCACTAAAATGCTCATATCTCCTTCGATACTCAACCAAATAACACCAAATCAATTGCAAATGAAAGCTAGATGAAAGGCGACCAAGAACAAGTCATTAAACAACTTCAACACCCTTCTAATTATTAAGCACGCATCCCAAGAAGAAATCTGGAAATGATAAACCCTCCTGGACAAGGCGACCTGCTCTAGAAAATTGTAGACATCATAATAAAATCTGAAAATGCAAAAGAATGATCGCCTATAGCATAGGAAATGATTGAGAAAATACCCATATGCAAAATTAAAATCACTTCAAAAGCTGTAAATGAAAACTCGTTTCAGCCATACTTGAACCAGCAAGCACAAAACTGGAAAATCTCACCAAAATCTTCAACATTGATGCACAATATGCACTTCTAATTGAAGCACACTCACAACTGACCATCTAGGGAACCATAGTTTCAGGCCCGAAGAATGGAGTAAATTTGCTAAGCTTTCCCTTAGCCGGATTCTAGATTTCAAACCAGCAACATAACTTCACAATATTTTCCAAAGATGATCAATGAGAGAGTAAAGGCCTTCTTTTATAAGTTTTGAGGTGACCCTTCAGCTTCTCCATAAAAAACTCCATTTTTTGCTCTTGAAAATATTTTAATTTTTAAAATATTTCTTCCCTCTTATTTTGGCATCCAAACTTTAGGGAGATAATAAACTTTTAATAAAATAATAACCATCTCCAAAGTGGCGTCCCATCCTTAAAATAATTAACTGACTTTAGAAATTTTAAATATTCCTTTCATGAGACGTCCTCCCTTTTATGACCACTTTTTAAAAACAACATGAAGTTATTATGCTAGGCCAAGGTCATAAAAATATTAAAATCATTAAATGATTTAAATAAATCATTTATTCACAAATGCACCTCAGAAAGCCAAATTAGGGAAAACTCAACTGCTCCGCTCAAAGTGAAAAGCTTATTGTGCTATTGTCGACTGGAGTCCTGCTAAAAATAGAACTTACTAAAAATAGTAAATTCTGAAAAGTTGCTCTGCTCACTTTGCATGTCACACCATTGCGAAGCTCTCAAAAAACCTAGAAAGAATCCCCACTCCAAATCTCAAAACTCCAATGTGCTAGCTAAAAATAGCAAGTTTTGAAAAAGGTTGTCTAATGGAGATGCATGTCACACCATTCTGAAGCTCTCCAAAAACCCAGAAAACATCACCAAACATGCATCAGAAACTCATACAAGCAAACCCTCAAAATTGCTTCAGAATCCCAATAGCATAAGAAACCCTAATTTTACCTCTGACAAACCTACGGGCTTCCAAAAATAGGCTATCAGGCATTGAAGGGCGAATAGCGAAAATGGGGACATTACAACTAGACCTGACATTTGTTATGCAATGAGTGCGCTCAGTCAATTCATGTGTGAACCAAGACAAATTCATCTAGTTGCAGCAAAGCATATATTGAGATACTTGCATGGCACAGTGGGATATGGCTTGAGATATACTTCCTGTGAAGATTTGAAGTTACAAGGCTATACTGATTCTGATTGGGCCGGGAGTGTAACTGATAGGAAGAGCACTTCTGGATGTTGCTTCAATTTGGGGTCTGCCATGATTTCTTGGTGTAGCAGGAAACAAACTTTTGTGGCACTAAGTACTGCAGAGGCTGAATATATTGCAGCATTTGTAGTAGCTCGAGAAGCAGTGTGGCTTTGAAAGCTCCTTGCAGGATTGTTTGGTCAAACATTGGAGCCGACTGTGATTCATTGTGACAATCAAAGTTGTGTGAAGCTCTTTGTCAATACGGTGTTTCATGATAGGACAAAACATGTGGAGATCAAATATCATTACATCAAAGACATGGTGCTGAGGAAAGCTATTCAACTCAAGTATATTTGCACTAACAATCAGACGGCTGATATTCTCACCAAGCCTCTCTCCAGAGTGAAGTTTACACATTTTCGAGACAAGCTTGGAGTTGTGGAGAATGTTGCCCTTGCTGAGAGGGAGACTCACCTTCAGTGATCTTTGCTACTTGCTATAATGCATATTTCTCTGAGACGGAGAAATATGAGGTGAAAGCCCTTGTCCATCTTTGAGACAAAGATGTGGTTCTTTCCACACATGGGAGTAGCCATGGTGGATGTCATGTTGAGAGACTCCATGACAACATCACATTGAGAAACTCTATGATGAATCTTTTGTACTTGTGTTTTTCCACACATGGGAGTAGCCATGGTGGACATCATGTTGAGAGACTTCATAATGACATCACGTTGAGTGATGTGCACTTGTGCAAATGTTCCTTTCCACACATGGGAGTAGCCATGGTGGACATCATGTCGAGTGACTCCATGATGATATCACGTTGAGAGACTTTGTGATGAACTTTGTTCCACAAATGGGAGTAGCCATTGTGGGTGTCATGTTGAAAGACTCCATGACTTGGATATCTGGAAGGATACCTCCCTAGCTAAGAGGGAGTGTTGATGTTATAGCGGCGGGTGTATCCTTCACCCGATTTTGGACACTAAATAATAAATGTCGAACAAATAAATAAAGTTGTGCTACTTATTTATTTGTAGCCAATCCAAGTGAAGAGGCGCTTCACTTAAAATAATATTTTATTTAAGCCAACTTTACTTAAGAGTCGCTTCCTCTAGAAAAGACGCCACCTTGTGTAAAGTCGTCTCACTTTGTATGAGGCCAACCCTTCATGAAAGGTCACTTCAATATGTATATAATCAAGGCGTCTCCCTCTCCATTTCGCATTCGATTTTATTAGAGATAAGTTCGCACATCTTCAGCAGGTCTTCATTTTGCTTCAAGGAGATCAATGCTAAGGAGAAATAATTATTTCTTGTAAATTTGCATCTAGAGAGGTGCTATATTGTTTGTATCAAATCGGCCTGGTGATTGGCCAAGTTGTAAAGCAGATTTCTGCTTCTGCATTCAATATATAAGTGATATATTTGTGGCTCGGTTTTTCTCCCTCAAGAAGGAGGGTTTTCCCAGGGTATTTGCTGTGTCTTATTGTTCCTAATTCTGTGTTTCTGTTTATTTCATTTCTGATCATAAAAATAACATGTCAGAATCTAGAGATGTTAAATAGGAGTATTGAGAGGCCAGCAGACTTTTTTTAATTAGGTGAAAAATTATTCATAGGAAAGGGTGAATTTCCATAAACAGCTCAGCTCACAGCCATGTAACAATGGAAAGCTTGTGCTCAAAGAAATCAAACAGGATAAGGTGCCTGCTTCCATCGTTTCTTTTAGGTGGAAAAATTTAAACAGATTTAGAACCAACTTCCTTTTATTCTTGACTATGAAATTCACATGATAGCATGCAGTTGTGACATACAAAAAACTCTTTACAAGCCCCATCGATGTATAAGGTGATAGGAAGCTCCCTTTGGATATAAAAGACATAGTGAAGTTATATGGTTTCCGTAAATCTGCTGTAACCACTCAAACAACGTCAAAGGGAAAAGGAACTCAAGCAACTTATTCTTATATTAATAACTCCAACACTTACTTCGGCCACTTGACCAATGTCCAAAGACAAAATTTGCTGAGGAACTCAACCCCACCTATCCTTGTATATGTTACTCATTGGAGTTAATGAGTGACTCCTAAAGATATAAGGTGCTGTAAATAAACAATAGGAATTTTCTTTCTTAAGGAGGTGTAAGGTATTAATGTGTCTTAAGGAAATAAGGCTGTATTGGAGATATATTGTGTTTTCTCATAATAAAATATGCATTTGTTAAAATAGAGTGACATTAGTTGACCAATTGTACAGACAAACACATAAATGTGTGAATTGGAGATCATTTTCTAACTCTTTCGAATGTGTTTTCTAGATATTGTCATTTGATATAAGGGAAAGCACTCTATAACATGAAAGTATACACAATAGAGTAATTAGTTATGCACACAGAAACACCCATTCAAGTTTGCATTTGAATTCTCATTGGAAGCATACAAAAAAACTGAAGTCTGACAAAAGCTTGTTCATAGTACATTTCAAATTGATTCAAGCTGTCAAGTGTTAAGTTAGTAAGCATCATTTAGTTGAATCTTTTTAAGGGGCATTGGGATCCACAACAACTAGATAAGCCTAAATTGGATGATGACTGAGAAATGTGTAAATCTAGACCAGACGAAGGCTTTTCACTGGTCAATTCATCATTTGATCATATGTAATTATTGTTATAATTTATTTCCACACTCCAAAACAATAGTTTAACATTACAAGATGCTTCTACAGAATTAAAATATTTTCCAACAAGAAGATTCTGTGAATTTATCTAATATGTTCCACTTTAACATATGGATAATCTATGTCATTGCTCCTCTTGCTTGTAGCCGATGCAATTATTCTCATTCATCTCCTTTCTCTTGACTTCATTTTTTTTAAGAGTAGGTTTTTTTTGCAGGACTGTATCTTAATGATTGACCCTTATTATATGAATTTTTTATATACTACTTGTCTAGGATTTAGACATTTGGATTCAACCAACCCCAACCCCCTATTGCTTCTACATTACTTCCTAGTTTCATTTTTAATACTTTTGCTTTGGTTTTTGAAGCTCCTCTTGGAGTGCTTATTAACTATACTGTAACTTACTACAATTTTCACACAAGATATGATCTTGTCTCTTATTTACCGAATGGTGTGCTCAAAAAAATATAGTTCTTGTAACGATTGCAGATGGTAGAAAAATCGATGTTATTTACATTAGAGATGAAATCTCTTTATAATGTACAAAGATTACAAAGAATTGCAAGTTTCTAAAAAGAAACTGCAGAAGATCAAAGAAAAGATCTTATCTACAATATTATACAACATTGAGCATTAATTAAATAAATACTAAATATTATTTTAATACCCTCCCTTAATGCTCAACCTGCCAACTACACCATGATGGCCCCTGAATTTTACAAACTTATTTGGACTGAGCGACTTGGTGAGAATATTTGTTGTCTACTCCTCTGTCAGAACATACAGCAACTAAACTGATCCGTCTTCAACAAGCTACCAAATGAAATGACAATGAGTTTCCACATGCTTGGTTCTTTCATGGAAGTTTGGATTTTTGGCAAGTTTGAGAACTCCCTGATTGTCACAAAACAAGGGAGTCGGACCTGCTTGAGATATTTGCATATCCGCAAGCATCCGACGAAGCCAAACTGCCTCACAAACTGCCTTAACTGCTCCTCGATACTCTGCTTTTGTCGAGGAAAGAGCCACTGCCTGCTACTTTTTACTAGTCTAAGTGATTGCCACCAGATCCCATACTGAAAACATACCCAGATGTTGATTTTCTGTCATCAACTAAACCTGCCCAATCTGACTTTGTGTAACCAATGAGTTTAGGATCGTGACTCCTAGTGTAAAGAAGTCCATAATCAGAAGTGCCCTTCACACAACGCAACACACACTTCGCTACTACCCAGTGATCAACCTTGGGGGCTATCATGAAGCGTGAAATGTAGCTCATTGCAAAACTGAGGTTAGGCCTAGTGGCAGTAAGGTAGATGAGGCTGCCCACTAAATGCCTAAACAAGGATTCATCCACTACAGGTGAGTCTGATTTAGCTGACAACTTCAGCCCTTTTTCCATAGGTGTGGAGGCAAGTTTGCAATCCTGCATTCGAAACTTATCTAGTAGACTTCGAGCATATTTGGACTGGGAGATGAAGATACTACTTTGTGTCACCTCAACACCTAAACAATAATGCAAAAGTCCCAAATCTGTCATGTCAAATGTGCTACACAAATCCTGTTTGATCCCATTGATCAAATGTGTCGAGCTGCCAGTAATGATCAGGTCATCCACATAGACAACAAGAATAAGAATATCACTACCAGTGTGTTTGACATACAGATTAGAATCAGATGGACTCCTCTGAAAGCCATGATTTGTGAGGTACTTGTCAATCTTGATGTACCAAACCCGAGGAGCATGTTTCAAGCCATAGAGTGCTTTCACCATTCTGTACACCTGGTGTTCTTTACCAGCAACCTTGAAACCTAGAGGTTGCGTCATGTAGACTTCTTCCTTCAACTCACCATTGAGGAAAGCACTCTTAACATCCATCTGATGGACTTTCCAACCAAACTGAGCTGCGAAGGCAAGGATGAGCCTAATGGTACTCATCTTGGTTGTAGGAGCAAAAGTCTCCTCGTAGTCAATGCCTTCCTTCTGTAAGAACCCCCTAGCAACGAGACGAGCTTTGTACTTGTCAAGGGTTCCGTTAGCTTTGTATTTCACCTTATACACCCATTTGCAGCTAATGGGCTTCTTCCCTAGAGGAAGACCAGAAAGGACCCAAGTGTGATTCTTCTGAAGACTATGATATTCAACCACCATAATATTTTCCCACTTAGGAATTCCTTTAGCCTTTGACTATGTCTGAGGCTCATAAACATTGTGAATGTTGGCCATGAGAGCAAAATTAACTGTATGTTGTTGTTTGCTCTTGTTTCTAGACGATCTACCCTCAATGAGCTTATCATCATGAAGATCACAAATAGTCTTAGCCCACCATTTAGGTCAGAGAGGAGAAGTGCCAACATCAGATGTAACAAGAGGAGGTGGAACTGGTAGTGGATCTGAAACAAGTTCGTCGGGTGGAAGATCAATATCATCCAGAGGAAAATCGGGTAGAGCATCATCAAAAACAGAATTAGCATCATCCCTCCCATCAGGTGGACCTAACAAAAGACGAACACCCAAATCAAAAGCCTTCAAAGGCTGATCCTCATAATATTGCACTGACGAGGAAAGGAGAAAGGGTCCTCATTCCTCATCAAAGACAACATCCCAACTGAAGACGAGACAATCAATGTCTACATCAATCAATCGGTAAGCCTTATGGTTGTCACTGTACCCTATGAACATAAGCTTTTGACTCTTGGAATCCAACTTTGAGTGCTTGGCATCTAGAATCTATACATATGCTAAAGAGCCAAAGATTTTCAGATGATTGATCCTAGGTGTTAGAACTAGAAACAAGGCTAGGCAAATGTCATATTCAGCTGAAGGAAGGAGCCAACAAAATTAACCAGCTAGGGTTCACTATTCTAATAAACGGACAACAAAATTCAATAAGTAGTAACTAACATATCATTCTGCTGAAAGGAAAATATTTAACTGAATTAACTGAAAGGAAGAAGTCACCACTGATTACAATATCAGAAATAACAACTTAACTAACTTTTAATGCTTCTACAAATAAGATCACTCTGTTCAACCTTAATCCAAGTAACTATTTCAAAATTATGAGAGAGAAAGAGGTTAACAGAAATTTACAAATTTAAGCGGAAGTACTTGATCTTGGCACTGGCTTCAAGGAAAAAGAAGTTATCATCAGGGGCTTTGCCACCCAGCCGAAGACCTACTGGTCTCCCGTGTTCCTTCGAATGAAGGAACCCGTCCCTTCACGAGGGTAGTTAACAAGGGTCACCTTAGGATCATCATGCCTCTGAGCCTGGTGCCAAGGACCTATATTTCCTGATCGAACCTTACGATGGGTACCTCCCATTTATAAGATTTCTCTGATCAGTGATACATCTGGTACTTGATGGCTGACAAATGTTGAGTCAAGCATCGTACTTTGGCCAAGGATTACATTTTCTTTTTAAGGCACTCCTGTGCCATCAACACTTTCTCACCCTTGCTCGGCATTCTGATTTCCTATCATCTTAATTTATTTTTCCAAGATTTAAACTTTTCTTTACTTTCTGACAGTCATGAGATTTTACCTTTAGCATTGTGGAGATAAGTCAGAAGTTCATAGTTCAGTTCAGCTTAGGGCTACCCACAGTCAGATTCGATTCAGAGTTGAGTTATCTTATTTAACCAGGAAGCTACCAGGAGACTTTTAAACAGAAGAGGGTAGCCGGAATTACGAGGAGAGGGGTACCTTTGGACTTCCCAATACATACGTTTATAACAAAGAGAGGAAGAGAAAGTATTCGACAAAGACTCGTAAATACAGACAAGTAAGGATTTCAAGACTTAGTTCTTAATTTAAATTCCTGAGGAAATTCCGAATACAAGAAAAAGAACAATGATTTCCCATTTCACAAGCCGAGATGCTAATTACGAAAGCAACCACATTTAAGACCAAACATACATGTATGAAACTGATGATTCACGAAGTGAGAAGAAGCAGAATGTTCTCAAACAAGATTAAATAAGTACAACCATGATCACGTGCCTGGAAGAGAGAGACAAGGATTTGATGGTGCCCCCGGATTCTCCTGCGACTGGAACAGAGCCTTATTTGGTACCACGAAATTCCCTAAGACGACTGGTCGTCTAGGTAAACGCCTTCTGCTTTCACGTTAAGACAGGAAGCACTCTAAAAGAGAGATGAAAGAGTCCAATCAGATTGAAGTGATCCCAAGCGGAGGAAAAAGAGAAGGAAGAAAGTTGCAGAAAGGGAAATGATGTTCGCGATGGAGCTAGAGACGGATATCCCAGAAAAGCCCCTCTCCCACCCGCGCCCCGAAGGAAATGAAAAATAAATTAGAATACATAAAACTCCCCCCATAAGAACCTCTGGCCTCTACTAAATGTGGACGCGCTTGCATGGCTTCCTTTCTTTGCCGTTTTCTCCCAGAGGCGAGATGGCGGGGATGAAATTGCCGTTACACAAACCCATGATTCCTCGAGAATTAATTTGATTTTCCAAGTTTATTCGAATAACTCCAGTGGTCGGCGGTCAAGGATATAAGCAACCACAAATAGAGATTTATTAATAGACATTAGGAAATCTCTATATAAGTTGACTATTATTATTATTTATATATATATTGATTTGCTAAGGTCGACTTGAAAAGAGAGATAATTGCATTTAATTACTCATGGCCAAGTTACCACTTTGACATACTGCCTATTCTGACTCAAGGCCTAATGATAAAGTTGTCCCTTGTTAACATATCCTCTCCTTGATGATAAAGTGGTCGGCGGTCAAGGATAATTCAAAGAGAACTCAGACGACTTCAAATGCTCCACCACGCAAGGAGAGAAATCACGCACGAAGCCGAAATACAGAGACGTGAGTAACGCAAGATCATACACAGGAAGACAAGTCGCATTGAGCACAATCACGCACAGAAATCCCGTCTATGAGGTCGCTCCACAAAGAAATCTTGAAGCCTTCAGAGAGAAACGAAAAAAAAAATGCTCGATCGCTTGCACTCGCTCTGATACCATGTAACGAATGTAGATGGTAAAAAAATCGATGTTATTTACATTAGAGATGAAATCTCTTTATAATGTACAAAGATAACAAAGAATGGCAAGTTTTTAAAAAGAAACTGCAAAAGATCAAATTAACAATCTTATCTACAATATTATACAACATTGTGTTAGAATTTAGTACATGACATAAAATAGTTAATAGTTAAATAAATAAAATAACATACTATTGTTAATCTAATAAATAAATATTAAATTTAGTTTGAGTAGTTATATACCCATAAATAGTTTTATAGGGGAACAATGGCTTTATAATGTCAATACTTTGTAATAGTTTGTAGTGTAATGTGATTGACAGAATTTTGATTCGAGAGCAATCTTGTTTTTTCCCCTTTCATTTCAATTTGGTATCAGCGCAGGTTTCTTCCCGGACCTCTCTCTGATCTCCTTCCATTCGTTTGTTTTCATCCAAAGCAATGTTTACAATGGTACTGCAGTGAGGACCACGTGCAACTGCTATTGTTTTCTTCCATTCTTACATTCGTCAACAGGTGAGCAATGTAGACCATGTGCAAAACCCTTTTGACTCCATCATTCATCTGCATTTCTTCTCTTTCTCTCCACTGTGTTCATTATTGCCATTGTTTGACATTCCATTTTGTCCATTGTTATCATCCCAAAAAAATTTAAAATAAAAATTATATACCCCAATCTGCTACGAACATATGCGTTGAAAATCATGCTTCTCCATGTTCTTTTTAGGCGCAGTATTCATTAGCAATGCCAGGCATTTGAGAGGCATTTTTTTGATATACAGAACGGTTTAATGAAGCGCACCATATCTGCAAATAGAACATATAGATACGCGGGCATTTTGTATTCTACATTCTGTATTGAAGCGCTGAACTTCACGGGCATTTTGTATTCTGCATTCTGTATTGAAGCGCTGAACTTCACGGACATTTTATATTCTATGTTACTCATATATTTAGCCGCTGCCAACAGAGTTTTTAGCCACAACAAAAGGCAGGGAGAAAGCAAATAAGGTGAAAAATATTCGTCAAGGCGTGCAGAAAAGAGGCGGTTAGGGCACGCTGGAGAAAGCGAATAAGGGTTACTAGTGAAGAAATCTCATCTCACAATCAAGTAAAGCATCAGTGCAACGAAAGATCCGCCAAAGCATTCTAGATGAGTATCCAGATCTGGATAATCCCCTCTTATAGTTGAAAAATGTCAAAATCATCTGAATTTGGTTTTGGTGAATAATGTGCCTCTTTTTTGCAATGTGCGGGATAGTCCTTACATGCCAACTCTTTGCTTATTACACCAGTATCTGAACATAATGAAGAAGCTGCAGGTAGATAGAGGTGCGATCAAATTTGTTCTCTCTAGAGCAAATGTCATGTGTCCTAGACTTACATCCCCTGGCAGTGCTTTGGATGAAGAAGTTCCAGCAGATTCACCTATGGCAATAATGGCTGAAGCAAAGGAGAATGCTCTTGCCATTGGATTCACAAAGATGTCAGCAAAAGATATTAAATCTATCAACAAAGGAATAGGTGTGGATAATACGCATTACCTGAATGATGGCCTTTGGAAGACCATACAGCTGAACTGAATACAGAGAGCACGGGATCTTGCAAGATAACACTTTGATAATTGAAGGAAAGGACCACACTTCAAGTGATGAAGAAATTCCACATCAAAGTGATGAAGAATATGTGTTTTAATTTCTAGTTTTCCTCTCTGTCAGTACTAAGGGGGGTTGTTAGAATTTAGTACATGACATTAAATAGTTAATAGTTAAATAGATAAATTAACATACTATTATTAATTTATTAAATAAATTTAGTTCGGATAGTTATATTCCCATAAATAGTTTTATAGGGGAATAATGGCTTTATAATGTCAATACTTCGTAATAGTTTGTAGTGTAATGTGATTGATAGAATTTTGATTCAAGAGCAATCTCATTTTTTCCCCTTTCATTTCAATTCATTGAGCATTAATTAAATAAATACTAAATATTATTTTAATAGTTCTCCCATTTGGAAGCCAAAATGCAAAACTTATATGGTTAGAAATTCCTAATGGAACTGCTTGAAAATTATTAAAGTAGTGTTTTATATTATAATGGTCAATTAGCTTTTAGGATAGACTTTAGGAATCTTCTTTAATAAAGTCTTGTTGATTTTAGATATTTTTCTGATGAGTTGTCTATTTTATCCTCTAAGGTGTGAGTCTTATCCTTTGTGGATAAAATATTTGTAATCCTATATAAGGAGGCTTTTGCTCCTTAATTTTTAATAGATTTTTATGCAATCTTGGTTAACTTTTTGTGTCCTACTTTTGTAATATGGTATCAAAGCTCGAGGTTTGTAAATTCTCGAAATCGATGAGCATGTGAATTCCACAAGTTGTGGCAGTGACAAATTGCACGCACAAGACATAAAAGAACGTGCCAAAAGGATTTTATTCAAATCAGCAAAGGAAGGAAAATCACCAATTTTTTTGGTTGAAAATTTTTGACAAGATTCGTGGGTTTTATTTCTACAAATCACAGGTGTTTTCTATGAGAAAAATCACTCCCAAGTTTCTATAGAAATCGTGTGGGTTTTTGTTAGCAAAATTTTCGTGGATATTTTTACTGATGCAAATCGCATGCCATTTTTTTCAAAATTGTGGATATATGTGTTTGTAAAATTCGCAACCTAATTTCCTACACAGTTTTGACGATTTTTTTCTGTAAATATCGAGGGTTTTTTCTGCTCTAATCACATCGTTTTTTGAGCAAAACGTGGGTTTTTCCCTGAAAATTGCACCACTATTTTCTGCTCAAATCGTGCCATTTTTTTGAGGAAAATCGTGACTTTTTTCTGAGTTTTCCGGTGTGCCATAGTTTCTGCACGGATTTTTAACAATTTTCTCCCAAAATTGTGAGATTTACTTTTTACGCGATTCGAGACCTGCATGATAGATTTGTTCAAAAAACGCAATGGGTTGCTGAAAATCACACAGCTAGGGCACGTTTCTCTGAGTGACTGAATGCAGCTAACAGATTTCTGCATTCTTTTTGGCAGTTCCAAGACTTTTTTTTCA
This sequence comes from Sequoiadendron giganteum, assembly GCA_007115665.2. NCBI lineage: Eukaryota > Viridiplantae > Streptophyta > Pinopsida > Cupressales > Cupressaceae > Sequoiadendron > Sequoiadendron giganteum. Next base: position 261,988,992 of record CM021108.1, read on the forward strand.
GATTTTTTTATAATTTTTGAAAAAAATCTTGATTTTCCAGAATTTTTTGGTGGTGTCAAGTTTTTGGGCAATTTTCAGATTTGAGTGTGCTGGGCTTTCCCTCTTTTTGGTGATATTTTGACAAAATCATGGCTGCCAATGTTTTTTTGACTTCGGGTTTTTGCTGTGACAGCAAGGCTTTAATATTCCGTAATATTTTTTTTGACGATTTTTTAAATCAAACCCTGGTTCTCCTGCCCAGTTGGAATTTTTGACAATTTTTCTAAAATCATGGCTGTTGTGTTGACTGGGATTTGACCTACAAGTAAAACAGCAGAAAGTTTTTTCATTTTTGATGATTTCGGATAGCAGGAAGGATGGCTTCATTGCCCAACATCATGTTGGAAGGCAGCCAAAGGTTCACTAGCAAAACTTATAACACCTGGAAATAGTGGATGCTCACAATCTTCGAGTACAAATGCCTTGATCAGATCATCCTTGACACATACACTCGTCCAACAACTACAGGTAAAGACCAAGACAAGTTTGATGAGCATAATCGTGAAGTCAGTATGTTCATTAAAATATCAATAATAGATGCAATGCTTCTAGAGGTTCCATCAGGTAAAACCTCTACAAAGATTTCGATGTACCTGCAAGATCTGCACGATGCGTCAAATAAAAGCAAGGCCTTCTTCCTTAAACATATGCTTTTCTCGATCATGATGGACAAAAAGATGTCTTTGCAAGATCACTTGATGAAGATCAAAGACATTCGCAATCAACTGCAAGCCATAGGTCGCTCGATGGAAGAAGAAGATATGGTGGTTATAACACTCAAAAGCTTACCACAATCATATGAGCATTTCATAGAAACACTCAACATCATCTACCAATGTTGACCTCAAGTTCAATGATATGTGCAACAAACTCTTGCATCAGGATAGATGGAAGAAGCAGTTTGGTAGCAACAGTGATTCACCAACTGTGGAATAGACCTTTGCAACCAAGGACAAGGGCAAAAGTAAGTAGCCTCAGAAAAAAGGTCAAGGGAATTATGATGATAATTTGAAGAATTTGAAGAATTTGAAGACTATCACATGTCATTATTGTGGTAAACTTGGTCACATGAAGAAGCACTGCAAAAAGAGGTTAGTTGATCAAAAATCCAACCAAGAAGGATCTCAACAAAAGGCTCATGTCGCAGAGCACTCTGAGCAAAAGTAGTCAGCCTTCTTTGCTTTCATGGCCAAACAACCAATAGATCACTCCAAGCCTTCTACATGGTACATCAATTATGGAGCATCTAGATATTTCACACACAGGAAGGATTAGTTCACTGAGTGTACGGCTTGCCTAGATTCAATGATTTTTGATGGTGGTGAGTATACAGTTGTTGGCAAAGGCAATGTTCAGATAACTTTTGGAGGGAAAAATCTTATTTTCCTAATTGTATACTATATTTCGGGCATGGAGCTCAATTTTCTCTCGATGAATCAAATTATGCACCACTATCCCAAGTTGGACATTATTTTCAACACACAAGTGCCATATTGTTGACAAGGAATCCAATAAAACTATTGCGCTTGGCATAGAGGATCATGGTTGCTTGTTGATACTGGAGAGGTTCAAGAGCATGCATTGGCAGCCAAGAGTTCATATGCTATCAATACTCTTTGGCATAAGTGGTATGGGCATCTCAACCTTTCTTATCTCTCTCAATTGGCTTGAGAGAATATGGTAGAAGGTTTACCTGAAATCCAGCAGCAAATACAGGGTGTTTGCAAAGCTCGCCAAGCAAGGAAGCAACATAGAACACCATTTCCAAAGGGACACACCCAGAGAGCATAAAGAGTTCTAAAGCTATTTCATGCAAATGTGCGTGGACCAATAGGGAAATGTGGGTTTTTTTCCTAAAGCAAAATCCGATGTGTTTAAGGAATTTCAAAAGTTCAAAGCATTAGTAGAAAAAGAGTTGGGTTGTTCAAAAATCACTCTTAAGTTTGATAATGGAGGTGAATTCTATTCAAACAAATTCACGAACTTTTGTGCTAAACACAATATCAAACGTCAACTCACCACACCCTACACTCCACAAGAGAATGGAGTTGTTGACGGAAGAAACTGAACTATTACGGAAATGGCTCAATGTATGTTGGAGAACAGGAGTGTTCACAAGATTTTTTGGGCTAAGGTTGTTTACGCAGTTGTTTATCTTCTCAACAAGTCTCTAACATAGGCAATGAAGGAGAAGACCCCAAAGGAAGCATGGTTGAGCAAGTTATGTTGATGACAGGAAGTCCACTTCTAGATATGTTTTCAATCTTGGTACCAGTGCAGTCACATGAACTAGTGTGAAGTAGCAGGCAGTAGCTCTTTCCTCAACAGAACCAGAGTATCAGGGAACCGTCAAAGCAGCATGTGAGGTAGTATGGCTTTGGAAGATGCTTTCAAACATGCAAATGTCTCAAGCAAGGCCTTCACCCTTGTTCTGTGACAATCAAGTGGTGCTAAAGCTTGCCAAGAATCCAATCTTCCATGAATGTACCAAACATGTGGAGCTTCATTGTCATTTCATCAAGCAACTTGTAGAAGATGGATCGATGATGTTGCAGTATCGTCCATCTAAAGACCATACTACAAACATTCTTACCAAGTCCTTGAAAACTGACAAATTTGTAAAATTTTAAGATAAGTTTGGTGTAGTTAATAGAATGACCATTAGGAGAGGGTATTAAAGTAATATTTTATATTGTTATGGTCAATTAGCTTTTAAGATAGACTTTAGGAATCTTCTTTAATAAAATCATGTTGACTTTAGATTATTTTCCTATGAATCGTCTATCTTATCCTCTTAAGTGTCAATCTTATCCTCTATGGAGAAGATATTTGTAATCCTATATAAGGAAGCTTTTGCTCCTTATTTCTTAATAGATTTTTATGCAATCTCAGTTAACTTTTGTGTCTTGATTTTGTAATAAAAACATCATTTTCACATCTTAATATAGTCAGCAGGAATCTAATCTTACCAGGAACAAACAAATTTTCTGTAAAGAACATTTATCGCATAGTTTGCAAACTTGGTGAGTCAGCAAGTACTCACAATTTTTTTCCCAAACAAGTACTCTAAAGGTGTACTCGCTGATCTGAGGTGGCCAAGTTTTCAGCAAGTACCGACAAGGAAAATCAATGAGTACTCATTGAGTTTCGGTAAGTCCAACAAAAAACTAACGAGACACAATTCAAACACTAAAAAGCCTGCTTTTTTTCCTATTTAACCCTACACACCATAGCTAAACCTCACACAACAATTGTGCATCCTTGAAAGCAATTTGAAAGGAATTTTAGTGGATTTGAAGGTTAGATTTGAAAAATTTCAGTTTCCAGGTTAGAATTTGTTTTCTTCTTTTCTTTCCAAGCAAGCTACTTCTAGCAAGTTAATAAAAGATTTGTAAAGATTGTTTACAATTTTATTTGCAATGAATTTGTTTTTGAAAATTTTATTGCTACTTTATACTAGTTTTTTAATTTGAAATTGCTGTTTTTTTTCTTAAACAAAGAGTTTTACACTTATGAGTTGAATAAATGATTTTTTGAATAAATTAATTTTAATGGCATGACGCATTACTATCCAATTAATGTATTAAATTTGTAATGCAAGATCTATATATGAATTTTATTTGATTTTTCGTATTCAAATATCAATTTATTTTAAAATGTTTTTTTGGTATTTAAACATGTTCTAGGCTAGATATGATGGCATATAGCCAAGCATCAATTACGAGAAGTAGTTCCATTGGGAGCAAAGACACTGCTTGGAAATATACTATAATGGGACCAATAGTAGGGAGTGTGATTTGCATGCTATGCACAAAGAAGCTTAATGGAGGCAAAGACACAAGGAGCCATAGCAACAACCATTAATCCTAGCATGCAAGCAAAAACAGACGAAGATATGACAAGCATTCTAGGCTCAAGTAATGGTCCACACCAACAAAGCACATTAGCCTTATCCAGTTTGAGTAGAGTGCAGACATGATGCCTTTTTGTGCCTAGAAACATATATGGAGCACAAGCTTTGCTGCAAGATACAATGCGAAACAAGGGCATGCACTAGGAAGCAAGAAAACATATGCAATTTTTTAATTCTACAACCTTCCCTTCAATGTACTGAAATGCCCGTGCTAAGAGAATTTGGTGAGAGCATTGACAATTGTAGAGAAAGGGTACAAGGAATCCTCTCCAAAAGACATAAGAGGGAAGTTGCTCCAAAATTATATTGAAGATGCAAAGTTAATTCTAGAAGAACAAAAGAGGCAATAACGAAATTTTGGATGCACTATTCTTGGACGGATGTAAAGAACCACACCATTATAAATTTTTTGGCAGCTTCAAATGATGGGATGGTCTTTTTTAAGTCAATTGATTCCTCTAACAAAATAAAAAATACAGAAACTTTGAGTCTCATGTTGGAGTAAGTTGTCTTAGAGCTGGGTGTAGAGAACGTGGTGCAAATTATTACTGACAATGCAACAAAGTGTACGGCAGTTGGGAGATTGCTCCATCCATCACCATTTTGGACCCCTTGGGCAGCACATTGCTTCGACCTTCTTTGATAATCCATGAGTTTTATATACATATGATAATATTTGTAATTTATATATCTAGCAATATTATTTCCTTCAACTAAAATCCACATTTATACTCATCTAATCAATGTAGTCTTGGTCAAATCTGGGAAGGGAAACAAATCCAAGTCCAGTTTAAAAATTACCTTTCTGAGTTCAAGGCAAGTCCAAGTCTTATAGCGTTCAATGTTTGAGAGTCAAACCTGGCTAGACTCACCATATTCAAAGAAAAATGATGGAGAGAGGGCCACAAAAACAATTTTTGATAATGTCTCTACGAAGAGAGTTGTAGAGATCATCAAGGTAACCTCAAAACTTCAAATTAAATTTCAAATTGAATCCTTTATTCTTAAACTTTATAAGTGTTTACTAATTTACTTTCATTATAAATTTGTAACTTTGATTTGTTTGTACTTTAAGAAGTCAAAAACCTTGGAAATTGTAAAATCTTGTAATTTTGTAACTTGCCTAGATTTGCAATCTATGATCTTGCCTTTAGTTATCAGCTACTTATTGTATCCGCATGGTGATGCGATTTTGTACTCTATTTGTATTCAAATCTAATGAAAACAGTTCCCTGACATTTTATAGATTCCCTGGATACATTTTATATCTGAGTTTTGCATAAAAATTGTGTTTTTAAAGAAATTTAAGTAATCTTTTAGGTTGTCGAATCAAAAAAATTGGTCTGCTAAGTCTGAGTTTGCAAACTTCAAATGGCAAAATTGGTACTAAAACATATTTTAGTAAATAACAACACCAAAACCCAGTATATTTCACTCAAACACAGGTTTGATAAGTATGGTCTTTTTTTTTTTGGCAATCTGTTTTTTTGAATTTAAAGTTCACTGGCCTTGGCAAAGCTCTAAAATTAAGAATAGAGTTTGTCTTTGATAGTTATTTAGATTTTGGGGGATTAAAATGTAAAAAATAAGTAAATGCTACTTAGAGTCCTCTCTATTTTAAGAATTTAGAAAGTGCAAATTTAAAGTATTTAATTTGAATCAAACTACAGGTCATTTAAATAAAACACCTTATTAGCACTGTTGTTGATATGCTCCCAAATTTATGATTTACTACTATCAGGTCTTCCAGGAGCAATTAAATAATAACTTCTCTATTCTAAAAGGAAATTAAATAATAATTTGTCTACACTTAAAGGCACGTTCCTCTTTAAAGTTTTCAACAAATGGGATATTACTTCGTGTACAGCATCCTGTGAAAAGACAGACATCGCAAAGTCTTTCCGGGTAAAAGTTAAGCCAGGCCATAACTAAACCATCGACTGATCCCAAGTGATCAGAAAGCATTGCCCTGCTGCTCTGAAAATGAATTATCTAGCCAAATATAGTGTAAACATAACAGAAAATCCTATTAAAAGAAACATCAAGAGTAGTAAATACCTATTCACAGAATCTAAAGATGTGGTCAGTTGTTCGCCAAGGTGACGAAAGCAGTGTAGTCCAACAAGATCATCACCACCCTAAAAAACAGAAAAATATTGCAGTTCACTCAAGTTAAAAGATCATATTCATGAGAAAAGAAATCATAACTGTCCTAAAAAGAGCCCAAATTGCTCAAATCATAAAATCAAGCTTTCACGATAACCATTGCATATAAAAAGGAAACAAGTACAAATAAATATAACACAAAATACTATATTTTTGAAATATGGCTCCTCATTATATCAATACATAATTTTAAGCAGGCTGTCAAAATGCACTTGACAGATTTTTTGACAATACATGTATAGACCAAATGAAAGTTGCAAAAATTTCAATAATGTATAAATGCATGGCAATTCAAACTTACCAGCAAATGTTGTAAATCATCAATAACATCAAGGGCGCCTGCACAATCTGCTGCTGCCACAAGCTTTTGAGATTTCAAACATAGAACACAAGAATGAAAATTCAGTTTCCTCTTACCATATGGGCAAATACCAAATCCATTCAATTTACAAACATATATTCAAAAACTACCACATTTTGCTTCTTAAGCCAGAAGGCTATTCAATAAGTTAAGAAGTAATTTTTTAAAATTTGAAATGCCAATCCAAACTTTCAAGTTTAGATACAGAGAAGTACGTAAAGGGTAAAAAATACAAATAGATAACAATCAATAACAATGACTTAATATGCACATTGACTTAATATGCAACTAAACTGATGTAATCAACTAACCTAACTGTTTACATGCCAGCTTCTACTGCATGGACTACTGCCAATTCTTCCAGATTAACAAAAATGAAAAAAGAGTTGTTAAGTGTCGAACTAGATGAGTTGTAACTAGATTTGCGGAAAAAAAAAGTGTGTAACCACTAGATTTGTGATAAGGAATTTTTTTTAAGCAGGGATGTAAGCCATGCAGAATCCATCAAAGTCTTATGAAGTTGAAAGCAAGTTTCAAAGTGAAAACATAAGGGAAATTGCTCTTGAAGATCTAAAAATGTGCCTTGAAGAGAGACAAGAGTAAAAGCAAGTCCAAAATAAGAAAAGCACTATAGAAATATTCACCTTATCTTATTTTGTCATTGTTGAGGCAAAGGTCTTAAGGAGAGCACCACGAGAGAAGGTTTTGCAGAATTCACATGAGTGGACATCCTATTTCTGTTCCTCAAGCTCCATAGCAGGCATTTCTCTGATCTTTGGTGAAAACGTAAGTGTTCATAAGGCTGATTTGTTGCAGTTTACAGCAGTCTTCATGGCAGTCTTCTACCATTTGTAAGCACAAAGCAGCAATCTTTGCATATGCCAAAGGGTGCCCAAATATATAACAATTACAGAACACCTAGGTTTTCGAGAGATAAGATATGAGATTTTAAAATTGGAGCATGACATGATGAGTATGGTTTCCACCTACAAGAGCTTCATAGAAAAACTTACAACTGCTCCTACTCTTAGATCCTTGAAATTAGTTGAGGTGGCTGTAGTGGCAAGTGTCAGAGAGGATCAAACATTCACTTCGTCACAGCAATATAAGTTTCTAGTTCAACTTCATGGTGAAGTGTGAACCCATCACCATATTGGAGGACCAACAGGGTAAGTTGGATGAAATTAGACAGACAGCCACTTCTTTGGTGAAATCTCTCCCATGTACAATTGCCAATGAGGATGGCATAGTAATTGAGCATGATAAATTACAGGCTGAATTTCAGAGACTAGTAAAGACTTAGGGACTCAGTATGTGGAGAAAATGGATAAGTTGTCCACCACTGCTAGAAATGTCAAAGATGGTGGCTGAGATTGATATATTGATCGCAAAGAGCGGCTTCATCTTAGATGTTCAGGTTATTCAGATGGATTCAGTGCCAATGGTTGACAGATCACAGGTCCAGAGTTTCATCAACAAATTTCAAAGGGTAGATGATACAGAGGATGCTGCTCCCACTATTGTGCCAGGCCCATTGGGTGGGGTTCCAAAATAGCTGTATTTAGCTGTCTATATATTATGATTACCATTTTTTATCGTGTTTGGTTTAGGTCAACTATTTTTTAATGACCTTCTAGAAGGTCTATATGTAGAGGCTACATATTTTCAAATGAAATTTATTTTAAGATTTTTTATTTTAGATTTGTATTTGATGATAAATTTTTACTAGATATTTTAGGGGTGACTCAAATGGTGTTCTGGTGGCACAGCAATTAGCATATATCAGGCCCTATTTTTAGTATTTGTAACTATGGTTTTAGACAATAAATTTTGTTCCAAGTTTAAGCGCTTTTATTAGTTTATTTGAAGCATTGTTTTTAGCTACTTTTAGGCACTGCTTTGTTCATTCTCTGCTTTATTCCAGATGGACAGCAGTGATATATTTTTACAGATTTCTTTGAGATTAAGTCATCTAAAATTAGGCATGGTTTTCTTTATTGGTCTTTTGATCACCCAAGTTGGAATCTATTTGCATCAGATCGGGAAATAAAACTTAGAATATGATAAAATATTCATTCAGGCGGCAAGTGTTATATTCTAATTTCGGTTTTTATTTATTTTTTTTCTTGTATTTTAAGAAGTTTGTGCATGCAGGTTATAGAGTTCTAAATTATAGGTATGATTGAAGTTTCAGTCAGAATTTATGGAAAACCCTAATAAAGTGCAGGATCTACATACCATGTGCTGAATTTTATGTGTTACCAATGGAATATGCTGCTGCCTGTGACAGGGAGTTGTAGGCAGATTTCAATGCCTTAAGTGATTTAAGCATCCTGGACCTAAGAAGGATTGTTGAGAGGGAAACCCTAGTTGCTTCAACGTTTGGAGTATTGATCTATACCTATGCTAGGATGTTGATCTAATTCACTTTCATCTAATTTGTTCAGCTTTTACAATCATGACTAATCTCTGTCCTAGAGAATGTGACCACCTAAAGTGTGCTTCAAATTTTACTCCTTGGAAGTGCAGGTTGCAAATGTATTTACAGCAAGTTGATATTTGGGTCTTTGAGGAATCCATGTTAACACCTCCAAATGGTCCTGCAAAACATATCATCTTGGATTTTATGAAGTATAATTTGATTCCTCAATTGCTGAAAAGAAATCAGCAAAGGAGATGTATGATGCCTTGACCACTTTTTAACAGTGTGAAAATCTCTTATAAGATGTTGCTAAAGAACATATTTAGTTCCACACACGAGTGACACAAACAAAGTAGCCACCTACCTCATGAAAATCACAGATTGTCATGATCAACTTGCAGCAATTAGGGTTAAGGTGGAGGATGAAGAGTTGGTACCCACAACCTTAAATGGGTTCTCTTCATCCTAAAAACTACTTGTTTGTGGCGTTTGTGCTTGTGAGAAGCATCTCAACATTAAGAAGCTTTGGGATGACTTTATCCAAAAAGAAACTAGACTTGATGCCACTTCAGTCAAACTAGAAGATTTTCATAACCAACACATGAGTGACACAAACACAGTAGCCACCTACCTAATGAAAATCACAGAATGTCGTGATCAACTTGCAGCAATTAGGGTTAAGGTGGAGGATGAAGAGTTGGTAGCCACTGTTGATGATTGTAGCTACGGGCTACATACTTCTGTCTTATTGTGAATAATAAATCCATATAGCCTAACGGCTATTCATTTATTGAGTTAATCAAAGTGAAGAGGCGCTTCACTTGGTAACAATATTATCTTCTAATTGGGCCGACCTTCCTTGGAATTCGCATCATTTAATTGTAATTATATTTCTTATATTGTGGCCGACCTTGTTCTTGAAGAGGTGCGACCTCTCCCACAAATTGTATTTATGCTAGGTCATTTCCATTCATTTGATGATGAAGTTCATTCAAGCAATTTGCATTCCTAGAAGAAGTTTGCACTTGAGCAGCAGATCATTACAGCAAATTGATTTCAAAGAGAAATATATTCATGTTGTATCTTTGCATCTAGGAGAGGTGCAATTATTCATTGTATCAAATTCAGCCTTGTGTTGGGCCTGAGTTGTAAGAAGATTTCTGCTCTTATTCCTGAATATATAAGCAATATATTTGCTGGGTTTTTTTCCCTCGAGTTTGGAGGGCTTTCCCAGTGTATCTTGTGGTGTTCATTGTCTTATGAGATGCATTTTCTCATTGCTTTCATTTCTGATCATAAAACTAACAGCCACAACCTTATGGGTTCTCTCCATCCTAAAAACTATTTGTTTGTGGTGTTTGTGCTCGTGAGAAGCATCTCAACATTAAGAAGCTTTGGGATCACTTTATCCAAAAAAAACTAGACTTGATGCAACTTCAGTCAAACTAGAAGATTTTCATAACCAAGCCCTCATTGGGATAATGAAGAGAGGGGGCAAGAAAGGACCAAGGAAGGGTCTGAAAGGAAAGAACCAGAATACATATTCTTCTTAACAAGGGAAGAAAGATTTGAGCTGTATCAAATATTTCAAGTGTCAACAGTTTAGCTACTGTGCTTCTCAATGTCCTTCAAAGAAGGGGAAGGGTAAGCAGCAGAAGTAGTTTGCAACGAGCGCAAAATTTTCATTAGTGGAAGAGCTTTTATCTAGGCTTGAGACTACCTGGTCCACGGTTTCATGTTTATCCACCAGCAATATTTCTCGTGTAGAGTGGTATGTGGACAGCTGGGCATCACAACACATGAACCTTCAATAAGAAGGCTTTCAGCAGACTTCAAAAGCAAAAGACTAGTATATAGGTAGAACTTAGTGATGATGTCACAAGTCTTGTTACCAGGACAAGGACTATTTCTTTCCGCATACTTTCTAATGATACTCTTGACCTTGATGATGACCTTCAGGTTCCTAGATTGAAAAAGAATTTACTTTTAATTTCAGCCATGATAGATTTGAAGTGTGGTTGAAATTGATGACCAACAAGTTATCATCAAAAATCACAGCCAAGAACCTAGTCAAGTGTTGACCAAAAGTGTTTGTGAATAAGGATTTTACAAGCTGATTGTTAATCCAATCAAGCAAGCAGCCATGAAACATGATATAATAAATTGTATGAGCTTTGGCATAAGAGATTAGCCACTTGTACTATAGAGCTCTACCTCTTTTTAAGGATATGATGCTTGGGTAATCTAACTTCAAGGTAGAAAAGACTAGTGTATGCAATGGGTGTGCACTTGATAAGCACGTAAAGACTTTTTTCCAAGCATTAAGCACAAATCAAAAGGAATTCTAGACTTGATCCATTCAGATGTTTATGGACCTATGTCAACAACTTCTTTGGCTGTAAATATTTACCATGTTTCTTTCATTGATTATTCTTCAAAGAAAACCTAGATTTATTCCATGAAAACCAAATATTAGGTCTTTCAGACATTTCAAGAGTTCAGAAATTTTGCAGAAAATCAAATAACTAGAAGGATTAAGGTATTGAGGTATGATAATGGAGGAGTATATCTCCAAGGACTTTGATGTTTTTTGTAAAGATGTAGAGATCACAAGGGAATTGACAATGCCTTACAAACCTCAACAAATTGGGGTTACAAAGAGGAAGAACAAGTTCACTATAGAGACTGAGTTGATTACATTGAGACTTCTGCTCTAGTTGCACAGTATACTTCTATAAAGGTAATTATGTTCTTGCTTCTCATTTTGGTTAGCCTCTATATTAGATGGATATAAAATCAGCATTTTTGAATCAGTATACTTCTATAAAGGTAATTACTGTTCTTGTTATTAAAGTATTATTGTAATATTTAATGGTCATCTTAGTTGTTAGTTAGTTGCTAGTTTACTTTCAGTTAACTTAGTTTGCTTTAGTTAGTTTTAGCAACTTTCAGTTTATTGTTTTTGTTCACTTCAGTTCACGACTGTTTCTTTTTAGAAACATCGTGTCTTGTAATTTTTTATATAAGGAGTATTCCTCTCCTTTGTTTAATAAGGAATAACAATAATCAATTACCATTTCATGGTATTTTTTGTGCAATAAAATTTGTAGTTTTTTCCTAAGAAATTTTTGGAAAATTTTTTAGAAGTTTTTGTTTGATTTTTTAATAAAAATTGTGGGTTTTCTCGACTGTTAAAAATCAAAAGGATTTTTTTCTGAGAAATCGAGGATTTGTCATGTCCCCACCCATGACTAGCCTCTCTTTAATTTTGGCAGGAAAAAAACAGTGTTCTTTAACACCACCATTCTAATATAATATTAATAATAATAATAATTATAGATTTAAATTATTAATTAAATAATATTTAAATTTATTATCTCTAGTTTGAGGCCAACCCCCTTGGGAAGGCATTTAACTTCATATTAATACTAGTTTGTTTCTTAGTAGTTGATCATCACGGATGAGAGAGAAGTCAAACGACGGGTTGTTGGGGACAAAAACCTCCTACAGTCGAATCGCCTAGCGAGACGAAATCCTCTCCAACGATTTGTGATTTCTCCCTCTTCTTTGCGCACTCTGTTCTCTAACTACCATCGCTCATTTCAGGATTATTCTTCTCGCGCTACACAAGGAGACTCAACGAGGGGGATCAAGCTCTTTGGCGGAGCCTCCAAGCTCGCACCTACCATTGAACCGTTGTAGCACATTAAACACTTATCGTGGTCTGAGCAATCAATCAAGTTGTCGCTTATTGAAGCACATCATTATACTAACGGCAAGGATTGAGGAGCTAAAGAAAGGAGAAGCACCACTGAAAGGGCGTTGATGCTAACGCCTATCTCTCACCGGTTCACGACACTCAGAATAACATCCCGACGCCCATGAATTGAAGTGTGACGACTCACAGGTCATCATAGACGCACACATACTCCTGCAATCAGCTTCATTTGAGGCAAATTATAATCACGACTTAGTTAGTCGCTTCCTCTACTGGCACGGGATTGCTGATTTACTCAGTTTATTCCATACACCGCAGTAAGCATATTAGACTAAGGGCGATCACCCACTCTTCCGCATCTATTTGGTCACAGCAAGAGTGCGATCCCTTACACACCCCTACAACGGTAGTGTTCTTCAATTCTAAGTGGATATTATTCTACAATCTGTACTTGGGATTAATTGTGTGAACTCAATAAACAGTATTAAGTCTGGATTTATTGCTTCAGTTATATCCATTGATATTTATAGTTTAGTTCCTATGTTACTATATCGCATATGATGTTTGCACAGTCTTGTGTATGATTTCCTGGCATTAACTTAATTGATTTTGAAATAACATGAGGCAAACAGTGTATGACCTGGCATATTACAAGATTTTTTGGTGAATTTTTGTGACAAAACTCGTGGCTTTTTTACCTAAAAATTTTGGAATAAATTTTAGAAGTTTGTTTTGTTCAATTCTTTCAATAAAAAATAATGGGTTTATTTTTTGAAAATCAAGGGTTTTTGTTGTTGAAAAATTGCGGATTTTTTTCAAAGAAAAATTCGTGGTCTTGTTTTGTAGATTCGTGGCAAGTTTTTTGTTGAAGATCATGGTTATTTTGAAACAAAATCGCAATTTGCTTCTACATCTGGGTTTTCCACCTGAGTCTTTCTACTTGCAAAATATTTTGAATTCATGGACGTGTTTTTGGGAGATTTTTGGTGACATTTTTTTATTGGTTTTCGCTAGAAATCGTGAGCATTTTCTACGCAATTTCAAGGGTTCTTCATCTCCATTTTGCGTCTAGAACAGCCACGCGACCTTCTAGTTACACGACATTTTCTGAAGATTCTTGCATCTTTTTAATTCATTTTTCCTGAAAATCATGACCCGCAGTTGCATCTTCACGCGATCTGGGAGTTCTTTTTTCTACAAAAGTCGCATTTTTGGCGCTTCATGGCTAGGGCTTTTGCAGATGAGTTTTTTAAAAACCATGAACCTAAAGCTGCAAGTTTTTTGAAACCCTAGTTTTTGACAGATTTTTTTAAAAAATTGTGCCTATTCTGCAACTCGCACCTAGGGTTTTTGGGTGAGATTGCATTTTTTGACAATTTTCTTACAACAAAAATTGTGTTTGTTTTGTTGAATATCGTGGGGTTTCGAAAGATTTTTCAAAAATTTGTGTCTAAAGCCGAAGAAGTTCAATTTTTTTCTCAATTTTTGGACAAAATCGTGGGTTTCTGAGCCTCTAATTTTTTGACAATTTTTAAAAATTGTGGGTTTTGTGCCAACTGATCACCTCGAGATTTGTGCCAACTGATTACCTCGGTTTTTGTGCCTTTGGAAAACGGGGTCTATGGCACCTTTGACCAAAATCATGTTGGAAAGTAGCCAGAGGTTCAATGGTAAAAACTATAATACCTGGAAGCAAAGAATGCTCACCATCTTTGAGTATCGGTGTCTAGATTTGATTGTTTTGGGTATAAAAACTCATCCCACCACTGCGGGAAAGGACCAGGACAAATATGATGGTAGTATTCGAGAGGCAGTTATGCTTCTCAAGTTATCAATCACCGATGAGATGCTTCCAAAAATACCATCTAGTAAGATTGTTGCAGAGATCTGGAAACACTTGAAGGATCTTCATGAAACATCAGACAAGGGCAAGGCTTTCTTCCTTAAAAATATGTTGTTATTTATTATGATGGATGACAAGATGTCTTTGCAAGATCATCTCATGAAGATCAAAGACATTCACGATCAACTGGAAGCCATTGGTTGTAAGATGGAAGAAGAGGATATGGTGGTCATCACGTTGAAAAGCTTACCACGATCCTACGAGCATTTCATCAAAACTCTCAACATTTCCTCCACCAATGTTGACCTAAAGTTTGATGACCTACGCAACAAGCTCTTGCAGCAAGATAGGTGGAAGAGCCAGTTTGGGAGTAGCAGGGACACTCCTAGTGTTGAACATGTGTTCACTGCCAAAGACAATGGCAAAGGCAAGTCCACTCAACAAAAAGGACAAGGCAAATCAAAGGATAGCTCCAACAAGTCTTTCACATGCTATTGTTGTGGTAAGACTGGCCATATGAAGAAACATTACAGGAAGCAATTGGATATTAAAGTATTATTGTAATACTTAATGGTCATCCTAGTTTTTAGTTAGTTGCTAGTTTACTTTCAATTAACTTAGTTTGCTTTAGTTAGTTTTAGCAACTTTCAGTTCATTGTTTTTGTTCACTTTAGTTCACGACTGTTTCTTTTTAGAAACATCGTTTTGTTATTTTTAATATAAGAAGTATTCCTCTCCTTTGTTTACTAACGAATAATGATAATCAATTACCATTTCACTTGTTAATGGTAAGGAGGAGGTAGCCAGCACTTCAATATTCTTCTTCAATGTAGTCCAAGCTTGAGCAATACTATGTCAATGACTTACTCTTGTGGCCATTTTCTGAGATAGACCCACATTTTCTGAGATAGACCCACATTTTCATGTCAAGTTAGGGAAGAACACTACCTATCCATCATATATAGAGAAATGGGATTCTAGCAAACACACTCAAGCATGACCTCTATCCAATTGAATGGAGGCCCAACATGGTGGGATAGTTGGTAATGGAAAGTGGTGAATGGTCACATTATCCCATGTAATGTCCCCTTTAAACTTTCCTTATTTTTCCTAAATATAATAAAATGACTCACAATTATAGCAGCACAATTAATTATGAATATGGTATCAACTCTATAAATTGTAGTTTTAACAATTTATTTTAATTTGAATATAATATTTAGAATATATTTCAGAAAAGATGGGACTTATCTTTTGAATCTGTTGTTAATTATCCTGAATCCACAGTGATCTATCTTCACTCAAATGCCATCGAATCATCTATAAATCTGCCTGAATCAAGGTTTTTGTCCACTAACTCAGCAAAGGAAATTAGAGGGAGGTCTTTGTCCTCTAATTTAAACATTGAGAGGTTTCATCCTCTGGTTGTTAAACCACAGTCCACGCTCCACAAGGAATGATAATTAGATATAAATTATATTCTCAATTAATGTCTTCTTCCCCTCACTCGATATCTCATATATAAGATCTTCCACCAATAACCACAACTCTTCTAATGCCCTTTGGAAATAAACTTTTAATTATAATTTCATAATATTGATTAATCCAAGTGTTGCATTTTACTTTGGCAATTTTGATCCATTTTGTCTCTCTTTTTTGTCTTCTAATAACAAAGTTCTATGATTAATTTTTGTCTTGTTTGTTATTGCTGATTTGTTTTGTCTTATTTAGCACCTCCAATCCCTTTGGCGGCTATTAGAAGTCGGTGGTGGTTTATAAAGTAAATCCCCCTTGTCCTATAGCGGCTGCTCTCAACAATATCTCTTTTTCAAACTTTTTTAAATAATTTTTTTTTTTGAATTTACTAAAGCATACTCAAATGATTAGAGGGTATAATCTTAGATTAATTTTAAGGAGGGGCACTACAATCCGCCCTTCCCAAGATTGTTAGTCCTCAAACACTCATAAATTTGGATGCTGAAGAATTTCCACATTCTCGCATGTAGCATCTTCTTCAAAGAGATCTTTCCATCAAACTAGACATTCTATCATTGTTTTATTCCTTAGCTTTCTTTCTCTGAAATTTATAATAGCCTCAGGATCAATTTCCCTTCATTGTCCAGTGGATGTAACTCTATTGAAGGAACAATTTGACTATCTAATGCTCTTTTTAACCAAGAGACTAGAAATATATTATCAATCTTATTGTTTTTTGGTTATTCTAGTTCATACATGAACTCCCCAATATATCATATGATTTTGTACGGGTTATAGAATTGTGATTTCAACTTCTCTACTCCACTCTTCTTTAAGGAGTATGTTTGTTAGGTTGTAACTTTAAGAGGACCATATCTCCTACTTTGAATGTTCTCTCAATTCGACATTGATCAACACATTTCTTTTGCTGATTTTGTGCTCTTTGTAGGTATTCCTTAAGAGACTCCGAATTTATTGACTTTGTTTGACTAGATCTTTTGCCTTGAAAGGTGTCATCCCAATGGACACATGATATGTAGTATTGTAATAATGTTCCCCCAAATAACGTCATTTTATCTAAGCTATTTGATGCTCAACTACATAATTTAGAAAATAGCCTTCAATCCATTCGTTGACTATTTTCATTTGTCCATCAATCTATGGATGATACCTAATACTCAAAGATAATTCAATTCCTGTTAGATGAAAGAGTTCTTGTCTAAACAAGTTGAGGAACTGATTATCTCTCACTATGTTTTTTGGCAATGCATGTAATTTGAAACCTCTTAGATAAAATGACTTTATTTGGGGGAACATTGTTACAATACTACATAGATTGAATAATTCTTTTCATTGTCTTTTAATTCTCACCTTTCAAAAGCTATGGGATGTCTCTTTTACATTAATACCGCTCCAACTTCTTCACCTAAGGCATCACATTTTAGAGCAAAAGGAACTGAGAAATTTAGAATGTCTATTGCACAACATGAACTTACTATTTTCTTGAGTTTATCAAAAGTTTGTTGAGTATTCTCTATCCATGTGAATGCTCCCTTCTTGGTTAAATCTATCAATAGATTGGTTAATTGAGAGAATCCTTTAAAAGATCTTCTATAATAAATTTGTCAATGGGGGCCAATCTAAAATGGCTTGCATCTTTTGATGATTGACTTGCACTTCGTGGGCACTAACATGTCCTAAATAGAGAATCTTTGTCAACCCAAACTCACATTTGGATTCTTTAGCATAAAAAGATTGTTGCTCCAATATTCCCAAAACTTCATCCAAATGTTGTAGATGTTCCTCCCATTATTTGTTGTAGATCAAAATATCATCAAAGATTACTAACACTACCTTCCTTAATTAATTTGTAAGCACATGGTTCATACATGATTGGAAGGTAGCGATTTTATGCACATCCTCTTCTTTCACTTGTATTTGATGATACCCAAACCTCAAATCAATTTTTGAGAAGTATACTACTCCATGTAGTTCATCGATTAACTCATCAATTCAAAAAGCGATTTTATGCACATCCTCTTCTTTCACTTGTATTTGATGATACCCAAACCTCAAATCAATTTTTGAGAAGTATACTACTCCATGTAGTTCATCGATTAACTCATCAATTCTAGGAATTGGATACCTATATTTAATATTTTTCTTGTTTAACACCTTGAAATCTATATGCATCTGCATAGTTTCATCTTTATTTTTCACTAATACATCTAAAGATACAAAAGGGCTATTAAAATAATATTTAGTTTATTATTAATGGTCAATATTGTATTATTGTAAATTATTAGATTAGATTAGTTTCTATTCTTTTCTTCAATATTGTTTCTATTTTAGAAACTATGTTTTTAGAAACATTTGTATTGTAAAATCTATAAGAAGAGTGTTTTTTTCTTCAATTAATACATCGAAGATTTCACAATCATTTCATGCTATCAAAGCGAGTCGAGTGGGAAAATAATTTTCTAAATTTTTTTCAAATTTTCTAAGTCCGTGAGACTTCATTCTGGCAAAAAATTGTGTTCTAGGAAAAGAACTGTCTCTTTACCTACAAATTGTGAGTCTTTAGCATCGGTTTTTGTGAAAATCGTCAAGATATTCTTGTGAAGTTTGCAGGTTTTTGTCTTCCTCTGGAAATTGCGCGGGTCTGTTTCCTTTTTGAGCGTTGGTTATTTGGAGCTCGTTCTGAGCTTTTTGTGGCATCTTCATCTGTTGAAACTTGTGCAACCTAGTTCCTAAAAGTTTCTAAGGCATTTTGCATCTACTAAAAATCACCCCTATGGGGTTTTTTGATACACGATTTTATCTGTGGTTGTTCTTTACCCGCGACTAAGCACGTCTTCATGGTCGCGTTTTTCATTTTTCTAGGCGTTTCTCCTATGCCTAAGACCTCCGTTCAGCAACGGGTTTCCTCCTTTCGTGGGTATTTGCAGATTTGTTTTTGGGTTTCTGCCAGCTCGTGTCTACAATGTATAATTTATGGGTATTTTCTAAAGCATTGGTGACAAGCTTTCAACCTTTCTGGGCAAATTTTTCTCAAAAGTTTGTGGGTTTCCTACAATGCCTCGGATTTTTTGCACAGTTATCACTTCTTGAACAAAAACATTTGTCATTTTTAAGTGATTTTCTGAGTGGTTTTGTGTCTAATTTTTTGGAATCCATGCTTACCTTTTTTTGCCCCTCATATCTGCGCACCTCAAGTTTCAAGCCTTCTATTCTGTCAAATTTCTTAGTTCGAGGATTTGTGTACCTCTTTTCTGACAGATTTTGTCTGTGAAAAATGGCCTCTTTGTCTCATATTATGCTTGAGGGCAGTCAAAAATTCAACGGTCGCAACTACAACACCTAGAAGCAACGTATGATGATAATTTTTTAATATCAGTGCCTTGACCAAATTATTTTGGGCAACAAGACACGACTGACAACGACAAATAAAGATCAAGGAAAGTTTGATGAGCAAAATTAGTAAGCCCTGATGCTTATTAAACTGTCTGTCACTAATGACCAGCTACCTTGGGTATCGTCTGGCAAATCAGCCAAAGAAATTTGGGATCTTCTGAAAAGATCTTCATGAAACATCTGACAAGAGCCATGCGTTCTTTCTGAAAAACATGTTGTTCTCCATCATGATGGATGAGAAGACAACTCTACTGACACACTTGACAAAAATCAAGGACATCCGTGATCAACTAGAGGTTGTTGGTCGGAAAATGGAGGAGGAAGATATGGTAGTCATCACTCTAAAGTGTCTGCCAAAATCTTATGAGCACTTTATTGAGACACTCAACATTACCTCGGCTAATGTCGACTTGAAATTTTCAGATCTTTGCACCATACTTCTACAACAGGATCATTGGAAACAACAATTTGGTAGCGGTGCTAGTTCATCCTCCAAAGAGCAGGTATTTCCTGCCAAGACATTTCAGAAGAATAAGGGCAAGAATCAGCCCTCTCAGCAAACCGGTCAAGTGCAATCTCAAATTCTTCCAAGAAGAAGAATGTTCAATGTAACTATTGCCACAAGTATGGTCACATGAAAAAGATAGCTAGAAACACTTGGCTTCTAAACAAAACAAGCAAGGAGAGTCGAAACCTAAAGCCCATGTTGCAAAGCACACTGAGCAAGAGTCTGCATTCTATGCCTTTATGGCCAAGAGTCCTACAGATCTTGTTAAATCCTCTGCCTAGTATATTGATTCAGGTGCATCTCGACATTTCACACATCGTCAAGATTGGTTCATTAAGTACACACCATTCAAAGATTTTGTTATCTTTGGAAGAGGCAAGGAGTATATTGTTGTTGGAAAGGGAAACATGCAGATTCATTCTGGAGGGAGAAATTTAATATTTCTCGATGTATACTTCGTACCTGGCATGGAGCTGAATTTACTTTCAATTAGTCAGATCATGACTCACTCTCCTCAACTAGGTATTGTTTTCAACATACATACATGCAGCATTGTTGATAGAGAGACTTGCACTACAATTGTTCAGGGACTTGAGAATCACGGTCTATACAAACTTGTTGATTCTAGTGATTCTCAAGAGCACGCTATGGCAGCGAGGAGTACTTACATCAACAACCTCTAGCATCAGGGTTATGGGCACCTGAACATGCAATATCTCTCTCAGCTATCTCGAGATGATCTAGTTGGTGGTCTACTTGTGATTCAAACTCAGAATCATGGAGTATGCAAGGCTTGTCAGGTTGGAAAGCAACATCGAACTCCCTTCTTAGATGGTGACTCATGGCGAGCTTCCAAGGTATTACAGTTGGTTCACACTGATTTATGTGGACCAATGAACACTCCTTCAATTTTTGGTTGCAGGTATTTTTTGTTATTTGTTGATGATTTTAGTAGAAGAATGTGGGTATACTTTCTTAAAAACAAATCAGAAGTGTTTGGTATATTTCAGCAATTTAAGGCTTTAATTGAAAAAGAGTCAAGCTCTCCAATAGTCACTCTTAGGTCTGATAATGGGGGGGAGTTTTGTTCTAATGACTTCTCCAGTTTTGTTGTACATGGCATTAAGCGCCAACTTACCACACCCTACACCCCTCAGCAGAATGGTGTCATTGAACGTCGCAATCGCACCATTACTAAAATGGCTCGTTCTATGCTAGAGCATAGAAATGTTCCTAAGAAATACTGGGCTGAAGTAGTTTATACTGTTGTTTATCTTCTGAACCGGTCACCTTCTCATGCAGTTAAGAAGATGACTCCTGAAGAAGCCTGGTCTAGACGCAAGCCTAAGGTTCCACCTGAGATTTTTTGGCTCTACTACTCATGTGTGGATTCCAGATGCCAAGCGCACTAAGTTGGGTTCCAAAAGCCAGAAACTCATGTTCACTAGTTATAGTGAGAATCATAAGGCATACAGGCTAATTGATGTAGATATAGCTCGTCTCATCTTCAGTCGTGATGTTGTGGTTGATGAAACTACTGGGCCTTTCTTTTTGTCTTCTACTTCTATGAGCCTTGAGGATCAGTCTATGCAAGCTTCTAATTTGGGTGATTGTCTTCCCCTAGCTCCACTTGATGGGAGGGATTTTGCAGTCAAGCACCTCAGCAGAATATTCCACCACCTGCCCCTCCTCAAGACAATCTGGATCCTCATCCAGTTGATTCTGTTCCAGCCATCCCTGGTGATGTTGTTCCTCTTGTTTTAGATATTGGTACTTCTACTCTCCGACCTAAATGGTATGCTAAAACCATAAGTGATCTTCATGCTGATGAATTACTTGAGGGTAGAACTGCTCGGAAAAAGAGCAAGCAGCCAAATGCTGTTAATTTTGCTCTTATGGCCAATCTTCATAGCATCTCTAAGCCTCAAACATTTTCAAAGGCTAAGGGCATACTTGAGTGGGACAGGCTATGGAAGCTGAACATCATAGCCTTCTGAAGAATAACACTTGGGTGATCTTCGAACTTCCACCCGGGAAGAAGCCCATTGGCTGCAAATGGGTGTATAAAGTTAAGTACAAGGCTAATGGAACTCTTGATAAGTACAAGGCTCAACTAGTAGCCAAAGGCTTCTCACAGACAGAGGGCATTGATTATAAGGAGACTTTTGCTCCTATAGCCAAAATGAGTACTATTCAACTTGTCCTCGCTACTGCAGTCCGGTATGGTTGGAAAGTCCATCAAATGGACGTCAAGAGTGTGTTTCTCAATGGTGATCTACAAGAAGAAGTCTATATGACGCAACCTCCTAGTTTCAAGGTTGTTGGTAAAGAACACCAAGTTTGTAGACTCATGAAAGCACTCTATGGCCTTAAACAAGCTCCACAGGCATGGTACATGAAAATCGATAAGTACCTTGTTGATCATGGTTTTCAGAGGTACCCTTCTTATTCAAATTTGTATGTCAAATAGTTTGGTGATGACATTCTTGTGCTTGTTGTCTATGTTGATGACCTTATCATTACTGGCAGCTCAAAACGTTTGATTGAGGAGATAAAACACAATCTCAATCAATCATTTGACATGACAGATTTGGGACTTCTTCATTATTGTCTCGGTGTTGAGGTTTGGCAGACAGCTAATAGCATCTTTATTTCTCAGTCCAAGTATGCTCGCAGTCTGCTTGATAAGTTCAGAATGAATGATTGCAAACCTACATCTACACCTATGGAGAAAGGGCTAAAACTATCAGCAAGATCAGATTCGCCTGTGCAAAATGAATCAGCATTCAGGCAAGTAGTAGGCAGCCTCATCTACCTCACTGCTACTAGACTTGACATCAGTTTTGCTGTGAGCTACATCTCTCGCTTCATGACAGCCCCTAAAGCTGAACATTGGGTTGCAGCGAAGTGTGTGCTGCGATATGTGAAAGGCACTTCCAACTTTGGCATTATGTATCGAAGGTGCAAAGATTCTAAGCTGATTGGCTATACAAACTCAGATTGGGCAGGTTTTGTTGATGACAAAAAGTCTACTTCAAGGTATGTATTTAGTTTGGGTACAAGTGTCGTTACATGGACCAGCAAGAAGCAGCAAGTAGTGGGCTCTTTCCTCGACTAAAACTGAATATCAAGGAAATATTAAAGCAGCTTGTGAGGCAATTTAGCTTCAAAGGGTGTTTTTTGACATGCAAATGTCTCAAGCAGGGCCTTCCCCCTTGTACAGTGACAAACAAGGGGTATTGAAACTCGCCAAAAATTCAATCTTCCATGAAAGGACAAAGCATGTTGAACTTCATTGTCATTTCATCCGCTAGCTTGTCGAAGATGGATCAATGGTATTGTAGTATGTTCCAACTGAGGATCAGACTGCTGATATTCTCACCAAGTCTCTGAGCCTGGATAAGTTTGTCAAATTTAGGGGGCATCTTGGTGTAGTTGATAGATTGACCATTAAGGAAGGGTTTTAAAATAATTTTTAGTTTACTATTAATGGTCAATATTGTATTATTGTAAATTATTAGATTAGATTAGTTTCTATTCTTTTCTTCGATATTTTTTTTGTTCGGTGAATCGCTGCTAAGGGGCAACACCCATATCGCTTTTGACTGGAGCTATGAACCAGTGAGGCCACATTCGGGAGACCTCATCCCCGCCTTTTTACATCTGCCTACATTCCCGCCAAGCTCCCTGCAGGACCCGACATCAATACTCCAACTACTACGCCTGCCTGCATTCCCGCCAAGCTCCTTGCAAGACCCGACGTCATCCCTTCGTCTGCTTCACCTCGCCTGCCTGCATTCCTGCCCAGCTCCTGTAGGACCCAACGCCAAACCTCTGTCAGAACACCCCCGCCAACTCTGCTGCTCCATCATTCCCTCCAACTTTTGACCCCACAACAGCGTATGATCATCTTCCATCCTCCTCCGTCCTCTCGGTGCGCATCCGTCCCACCATCCACCGGTGGGATTTGAACACTAGACAGTAGTTTCACTACTGCTTTCAACTTGTCGTTGCACTACGAGGTCATCCCCTATTCTTTTCTTCGATATTGTTTCTATTTTAGAAACTGTTTTTAGAAACATCTGTATTGTAAAATATATAAGAGTACTTCTCTCTTCAATTAATACATCAAATATTTCACAATCATTTCAAGGGCTGGAACTTGGCCTAATATGACCAATCTCCAAAAGTTCCTTGTTTTTTCAATTTCCTCAAATCTTCTTGGATTCCTAGGAGTAGTAATTATCGGTTTTGTTCCAGTTTCTAGTTCTATTATGTGTCAAAAGACTCAAAACCCTCTTATCAAGAGGCGATCCTAAAGCAATGTCTGTGAAAACCATGCTACGCTTGTCCAAGAGTGTTTGTATATCCACATTATAAGCTTTCTTACTTGTAGTAATTGTAGAAGTTACTAAGCATTGTGTTGCCTATGCTACTTGTCCACTCATAAAACACCTCTCCATTCTTTTTGTTGATATAACTCTAGGACCTCCACTAGAAATGACTTGTAACACTACGTCTTTACCTTCTGATTTGAACCTTAGCTCTATAATTTGATAATTTTGTGTAAATTGTACTCCTAAACCACATCAATTTCTCATATGCCCACCACACAGAAAGTATCTTGCATCTTGTTCCTACCAAGGGCAATCTCTAACTATGGAATTTTCTTAGTGCGTGGAATGGTAAAACCATTAGCCACTATAATATTGAATCCATTGAAATCTTCTATTTGTAACCCTCTTCTAGCAACCAACCCTTCATAAATGAAATTATGTGTTGCTCTACTAGTGATAAGAACTATAACTTTGTACCCCTACAAAACTCCCCTTAGAAAGGATGATAATTAGGAACAACTAACAAGGTTGCAAGCGCACCCCTTTAATGTCCGCCTTCTTATTTTATTTCTGATTCAGGTTCACATTTATCTACTTCGAGCTCTAATTCTTTCTCCTCATCAAACCTTACTTCTATGTAATGTACTTGGCCTTTTCCCAAACAATGGTGTCCAAGTTCACATGGTTTCCAACAAGAAAAACGATTTAGTTCAATGGAGCTCATTTTTAGTTACTTCATCCAAATTGTTTTTTGGTGGTAATACCTTTAATTGAGAAAGACCTTTTTATAAAGGTTTCAAATTGATCCTATAGGAGGGGTTTCTAATCACTAAAGGTTCTAAATTCAAAGCTCTTTTAATAGCCTCTTGAAGAGGCAATGGATTAAATGGCTTATTCAAACCCCTAAAAGGTTCATTTAACCCTTCAATAGAAAGGACAATTAATCTTATTTTTGTAACATCAAGCACCATTACTAATAAAATTTGGATTACTTCTACATATTTCTCCATTGTCCCTTCTTGTTTTAACTAGGCCAACTCTCTAAAATGGACTTCAGGATCCTTTCTATCGAATATGTCGATCAACATTTTACAAAATTCATCATATGTGTCTATTAGACCATACCTTGGGTAACCAACCCATGGTACCACCATTCATGATGTAACGCCCACCTATTACTTGCCCTAAGATATTTATTTTCAGCATTGTATTTTGTATATTTTGAGATACTAGATGATAGATTGATGATCGTATTCCCATGTCTATACGATGTATGTGATATTGTACCCCATTGGGTGTGTATGCATTGCTTTGGCTATTATATATTGAGCAAGTACACTTGACATGTACTCTAAGAATGCAAGATAGGGTATTTTTCCACCTAATTTGCTAGGTCTGAGTTATTCCCCAACAGTGATCAAGTTGGAGATATCACATTGGACCTTGTTCATCTATTGTTCCCTATCGTACTTCAATTGAGTTTGAAGTATGTCATGTGAGGCCTTGTGTAAACCCGGATCCAAATCAAAGGCGATTTGGGATTCCATTCATGTTGTGGGTTACTTGTAATTGTGTGTTTTAATTTAATGGTTTATTCCTATTTGCACATAAATGGACTTGATAAATTAATTTTGCATTTGGATTTGGTTAAACACTTTTGTGAGTTTGGAAAAAGGGAAATATTGTTAAGTTTATTGCTTTAGGAATTATATTTTCATTGGTTGTAATTATTAATTTTAAATTGTAATTATTTCATTGGAATATGAATGTATTGAATAATTTAATTAGCTTCATTTTTAAATTTGCAAGAAAGAAGTTTTTAAGTATTTGATTTTTCATAAAATTCATTGTGGGAAAAAGAATAAGAAAAAGGTGAATATAAGAAATTAGAAAATAAAAAGAAATGAAAAAGAGGATAAACGAAAAGAAATTGGGCTTTTTAGTTCATTCTTGCATTTGGGAAAAATGGTTCTCAAACCCTCACCTTTGAAAATTTGAAATTGGGTGGATTGGGATTGTTTTGGATTGGATGAGCTTGCAAATTGCATCGGATGAAAGAGATGAAGAGGTGTTTGCATTGTGTGAGTGATTCCATTTCTTTTTGGGGCAAAAATTGAAGGAATCATGTTTTGGGTAAAATCTAAATGAAAGGTAAATTTATTCCCTCTTTTTGTTTCCTGCTTCCCTTTGAGTTTTGGATGCCATGCTCACCCTTAAGGTAGCATAGGACTTTCTAAATTGATTCATAAGCAAATAGAGCAGATTTAGTTTTATTTTAGATATTTTCAAATATGCCCAATTTGTGCCCTTACTATGGAAAAAAATTTGAAATCCTCAAAATGTGAATTTTATTCCATGAATTAGTTGTTGTTCATTATAGGATCAAAAGGGTATGTATTGTTTTTCAAAAATGTTAGCAATAAAAAAAAGCCAAGCTTTCATTAATGGAGTCTTGAAGAAATTCTATGGTTTTCTTGGCAAAATAAATTAGAAAATTTTAATTTTAATAGTGAATTTGGAGGAAGTAGAATGTGGGATTTTGTGCCCCCCTTAATGATTTTTCATTGTGGTTGCATTGAAATCATGTTCACTATTGTATGCCATGTTTGTGAAAATCAAGCTTTGATAAATAGAGTTTTGAAGAATTATGTGGTTCTTGTGATGAAAATTAATTAGAAAATTTGAAACTAAAACTGAATTTGAATGAATTGGAATGGGAGAATTCATATCTCCTCAATGAATTTTCCATGTGGACGTTTTAAATTCATGTTCATTTATGTATGCCATGTTTGTGCATTGTTTTTCCTGCCATGCCCAATTGGTCCAATTGAGCATGAAGAACCTAGGATTGAGGTCTAGGGTTAGGGAGGAGTGGCTCTACACATCCCAAGTCTGGATGTGACCTTGTGGCCACAATAGTTCTAGAGTTGTAAATCAAGAGGAACTGTGTAATTAATTAACTGGTAAGATTATGTCACTTGCATAGCTTGAGTGCTTGCATAGGCTTAGTATGACCGACCAAGGGCATGCCACACCTAGATAGGGTGGTGGATGTCTCTTGAGTGCCTCCTTCACCTTCAATGGATATACGTACTCAAGTTCGTCAACCATCTCTTTGTCCTTCGCAATTACACTCCTCGCCTCTCACTAGTTCCCTCATCCTTGTGGTTGTTGGGTGTTATACCTTACGTGTTCCTATCCTTATCCATCTTGTGTTATTGGTGGAGTGATGTGATGAGCCCTGTTGGCTCAGACCTCAAACCCTTGTCTTTTATTTATCTTTATTGTGTTTTACGTTTTTTAGAGAAGAATTTCTAGAGAGAAATAGAAGGGGCGCTCAGCATAAATGCTTATAAAATGTAAAAAAAGCTAATGTAAACGAATTGAAGTTACAAAAGGTAATAAATAAGCTCAACAATGGATTTAAAACTCATAAACATACCCGAAAGCTCCCAAATTATTTATTTAAGAAATGAAGTCCAGTTTGCCAGCCAAAATGGTGAAATCTAGCTAAATCCAATGTAGGAAGCTACAATAAATGTAAACCAGCTCTGAAACTGAGGTAAATGAGTGGTAAATGCCAAACGCCAAGAAAGGTGAAGAGAAACCCTCAAACTGTAAGGCGTTTCTCCAAGAAACCCCAAACGCCTTTGCATAGAAGGCTACGCACTTCAAGCAAACAGCCCAGCTCTCAACTCTGAAGGTACGGCCATGATGTCAACTGCCTGCCATGATGAAAGAAGGACGCCATCTCCACAAACCCTCCTGTCTCTGATAAATAACTCAACAAAACTCTGATAAAGCACAGTAGAACCTTTGTATGAAGCCCTCACAAACTACACAAATTTGGCTGGTCTCCCACAGCCTCAAAAGTGCTCAACACTGAAGAGATTCCGTTCTCCAATGGAAGAATGCTCAAAACCCTGATCACAGGTGAAAGCACAGGATGAAGCCAAAGGCAAAGTCAAAATATTCAATAGATGAATTTCTCATTGCCAAAATGCCTTATATGCAAAAAGGCACGACTTCTAAGAAAGATACGCCCTTATTCATATTTTAAATCTTTTTAAAATATATTTAAGTCATTTCAATAGTTCTGACTTAAATACTTGGGCACCCTTTTGTAATTTAAGTGATTAAAATATTAAATCACCTTTATAGAATAATTAAGTGATATAAAATGTATAAAGTCAATTTGACTTTATAATAAGGCATTAAGTTAATTAATTAACTCAAATCACTTAAAAATCCATAACTCACTAAAAACTCCAAATATTCCCATGCCGTCAGAAGCTGTCAACCCCTGAACTGCTGACGCCTGCTGTGAACCAAACTCTGAGCTCTGAAAACGAGAACGACCAAGCTCTCCAGAAAGTACCACTTACCCTCTAACCAAACCAGTTAGCCCACAAGGGTCCAATAAAGGGCTAACACACTGTTCCCGAGAACTGACTAGAGAGGGGACATCACAAGTGATGCTTGTGTGTTGTGTTATTGGTGGAGTGATTCTTGTGTGTTGTTCATACCCGTTTTGTATGCATGTGTAAGCTTTACTCCCATGTTTGGTGTGTGTACTTTTGGCCCTTGCAATGATCTCCTAGCACAATGGGGTGGACCTAAAGGTATTTTAGTGTCAAAACATGGGTCCCTTGACATTTTCATACTCGTTTGGGTCCTCCTTGTGGATTTTGGCTTAATGTTGTCTTGATTTAATATTGTAATGTGAATAACACATTCAAATTAGGTCTTGGGCCCTTGTGAACTAATGGAATTTAATGGTGCCTTGCTAAAGTGTTGTAACACACTTTCACACTTTTCTAGGGTTTTATCAATTAACTAAGCATAATAAATATAATTTTAATTATAACCAACTTTAATCAAGCCTTATTTGGAGTGTTATAAAGTGTTGTAACACACTTTCACGTTCCTCTAGGCATGTCATTAATAATTGGGCTTTCTCATGCTTTAGTAGGCCCTATTTTTCATCCACAAACCTCATTTATTGCATCGTTTCGAGGATAATCCTGACACCAATCATTGACCAATCATAATTCAGGTGTTTTTGGCTTGTGTGGCCCAAATTTAGTGATCTACGACTCATTTGCCACCTTGGGCAAATGAGTCCCACCTAGATTTTTGGGTCCCAAAACTACTTTTACACCTTTCTAAGCACTTTTGATTTTTGGTCCCATACATTATGCCATATGGGACTCATTCACCATCTTGGGCGAATGAGTCCCATGTGGCCCAAAATCAAAATTAAATCAAATTTTCAACGGGATTTTATTCTCCTAGATCTAATGACGGATTGTAGTGTTGTAATTTCGGGAATTCTTGGATAACTGAGTATAAATACAAGGTTTTTTCTCTCATTTTAACCCCAAGTATTCAGGTATTCATCTTTATAGCAAGTTTGAGTTTACAAGTGCATTCAAGCGTCTTCAAGAGCATTCAAGGGCAGAATTCTTCATCAATTGTTGCAGCAATTCAAGATTCAACATCATCATGTCAAGCATATCAAGCATGTTATTGAGCCATTGTTGTGATGTAGCATTGAAGATCCAAGATCAAGCATTGTTCAACTCCTATTGTCAAGATCAAGATCTACATCCTTCATGGCCATTCCATGTTGAGTTGCAGATTTACAAGACATCAATCAAGGTATCATTGTTCACGTTTCATGTACTATGTTCCATGTTTCATGTTCATCTTTCATTATCTCATCATTTGGTTTAATTACCTAAAAGGGGTTTGACCAAGGCAAACCCCTATTCCCTAACAATCAACAAGTTTTCCCCTCTTTAATGTGTGATTGCAGGTTTGTAGATTGAAGAAAAGTGGATTTGAAGCCTTCAAAAGCACCAAAATGACAAAGTTGCAAATGTTGTCAAAGTTGTCATGAAAAGTTGTCAAGACTCACGGAAACTCAGATCTAGGGCAAAATATCCATCCAATTAGAATGAAATCAGTGGGAAAGTGCTTATTTTATCCATCACCAGAGGCTTGCAAAGTTTTAGTTCAAGATTCTACTCCTGGGACACTTCACGACAAAATGGAACTGATCCCCCAATTGTGGCGAATGAGTCCCACTATAGGATTTTTTCAGAGATGTTTGCAAATTTGGATATCCATTTGGCTGAAACTTGCTCCTACACATAAATCCAGATTTAGGACTGATTCGCCCAGAATGGCGAATGAGTCCCACTAGGCTAGAAAATCTGGTTTTTCAAAATCTCAAAGCTGTTTCCAGTCTTCAACACATTTCCAGATGCACACATTCTGTTATGTAGCTTTCTATTTTATTCTTCTTGTATTTTCAAGTCATTTAGTTCAATTTTGCATCAAACTAGGTTTTGCATTTCATCTTGCATGTCATTATCTTTTCCAAGTTTAAACTTGGTGGTGAACCCCTCTTGTAATCTGAAATCATACCCTAGGATACCCTATTGTCAGATCTTTTGCCTCTATTCCACTCTTGGGGTGAGATCTCTAGGATCATCCTTGAATGTAAAGTATAAAAGATTGTTGCCCTAGGTCCTAAAACCCTAGTGGAGACAAAATTCTATTTTACAGGTACCACATGGTTGGGTGGAGTGGAACCACCACTGGGGATTAGAAGATCCATCTAGAGAGCTCTAGAATCAAGTTCAAGGTTGGAAAAAGCTTTAAATTTCATTTATCAGATTGTTAATTTTATCTTGCAAAAATGTTTATAATAGGAACATTTAAGTCCTCATATCAAGTCATAATAATCTTATGGAACCTCCTAAGTGGATGGATTGTAAACTAACCACATAAGTAGTATCAATACTATATTGCATTTATAATGTATCAACATGTTGTCGAGCACGCATGTCGTTTCTCGTGAAATTTATCCTTTTTGTGATGTTGGCTAAAAGAAACTAGAGCACATTTCAATTTGGGTTTAAAATGAATATAATGCTTAGTAAACATGTATTGTGGTATTCTTGAAAGCTTTGGTTTCCTTTTTGGTGTTTTTGTGTGTTTGGGTGTGAGAACCTGCCTCATTGTGGGGTTGTTTTGGGTTTTCCTTATGGCTTTGGCATGAACAAGAGGGGTAGGACTACTTCCCCTTCATTCCTGATGTCGTTGCTTGAAATGATCCATCGTTGCTCTGGTTTGGTGGGAGGCTTGTGCCTCCTAGGGTGATCTTGTTTTGTAGGGGCCAAACCCTTGTGTTAGAGGCTCTTTGTTGGGATTTATCCCTCTTAGGAGTCGGTTTGTGCACTTAAGAGTTGGAAACTCAATGGTCATGTTGCCTAGTTGAGATGTAGTATATCCTAGTTATCTCGCCAATGTGTAGGTTTCCTTTGGTGTTTGTGAGAGTTTGTAAGTATGTGTTGATGGGGATTCAAGGTTGATGATTCCCTCATACCATCCTTGTGTTGTGTTCACAAGAGAGCCTGATCACAAGTTAGTACCCAATTGTCATTTGGGTGTCACTCCACTCTCTCATTAGGTCCATCATGGTGAATTCATCCCACAATCAATAAGTCTTCCACTAGTGCCACCTTGCTTATAGCAATGGTGAGGTTGTCTTGTTGCTAGAGTTCTTGTGTTGTGGCATTTGACGCAATACTTGTGTGCACGTTAGTGTGCAATGCAACATTTGGTTGTCGTATCTTCATCATTGTTGTTGTTCAAAAAAAGTTGTTTAGTCATCTAATGTCCAAGGTGTGTGGCTTGGGGCATTATGCATGAGTAGATCACTCCAAGTGTAAGGTGGCAAATTTGATGGCACCATCCTCAATCATAGGTTTCAGCGATAGGTATTTGTCTAACTTCTACACCCATGCACGAGTAGTACACTTATTAAATCCATCAAATGTAAATTATGTTAAGTTACCCAAAGCTTGTTGATGATCATTTTGTCTTGGTCAGGGTCTAGGTTCAATTCTTGACCCATTTCTGCCTTTCTTCATATTCATGTAGTTTGTGCAAGACATTGCTTCTCAAATCTTTGCCAAGAGTTTTCTATATTCTTCATAACAAGTGGTGATATCATCTTGCGTTGAATTTTGTGCTTCTCCAATAGGAACTTCTCTCCTTTGAATGAAAGTAGGACAATGAGGTATGTCGATAGTCCCACACTTGGTTCCTTGTGTGAGACTTTTCAGTTTATTATGGTTAGAAGAACTTGCCTCATTATTTTGATTGTTGGAATTATTTTGGGTTTTTCAGTGGTTATCATATCTAACATAAGGTCAAATATTCTGTCGATCTTATTTGCATAATCACAGTTGTCATTCTCTCTGTCCATGTTTGCTTCTTCTGCCTTAAATTCCAAGGGAGTTTGTATCACTTTGTCCTTAGAAAATTGATCTTGGAATTTTCTACATTCTCTTTGATAATATCTATTGGCTATGTCACTAAATTGCATGGTAAGGAAATCTGATAGGCTGGCAAGATCAAAATATGATACCATTTGTCATATCTCCTTTAAATTTTCCTTACTTTTCCTTAAATATAATAACATCTGACTCACAATTATAGCAGCACAATTAATTATAAATATGGTATCAACTTCAGAAATTGCAGTTATACAGGTTTATTTTAATTTGAATATAATATTTAGAATATATTTCAAAAAAGATTGGACTTATCCTTTGTATCTGCTATTAATTATCTCAAATCCGCAGTGATCTATCTTCGCTAAAATGCCCTTGAATTGTCTTTATATCTGCCTGAATCAGGGGTTTTCATCCACTAACTCGTCAATGGAGACTAGCAGGATTTCGTCCTCTAATTTCAGACCTTGGGGGGTTTCATCCTCAGGTTGCTGAGCCACGTTCCACATTCCACAAGGAGTAATAATTAGATATAAATTGTATTCTCAGTTAATGTCTTCTTCCCCTCACTTGATCTCCCATAAGGATCTTCCACCAACAGTCACAACTATCCTAATGCCCTTTCGAAATAAACTTTTAATTAGAATTTCATGATATTAATTAATCCACGCGCTGCCTTTTTTACTTTGGCAATTTCTTTCCGTTCTATGTCTCCTATTTTTTTGTCTTCTACTGACAAAGTTCTGCAATTACGTTTTGTCTTGTTTGTTATTGTTGATGTGGTTTTCTCTTATTTAGCACCTCTAATCCCTTTGCCGGCTATTGGAAATCAGAGGTGGTTTAAAAAGTAAAACACCCTTGTCCTATAGCAGCTGCCCTCAGTTGCGTCTCTTTTCCAAGCCTTTTTAAATAAAATAATATTTTTGAATTTACTGAAGCATACTCAAATTATCGGAGGGTATAATCTTAGTTTAATTTCAGGTACATCCCAAGCTAGCCAGGCAAAGAGAAACAACCAATATAGAGATAAGTCCCTCCCACCACCCATCTTCTCCTAGCAAATATTGATTTAGCAGAGCGGAGAAGGTGGGGAGGCAGGGCGCCTATTATATTAGGGCATTGAGAGAGAGGGAGATAGAGAAACGAAATGTCTACACAATGGATGGTGGCATGGCATTTTTATTAACCTAGGTTACTATGGGGCAGATAGCTACAGCGCCCCATCCAATAGCAGGAAATAATGGGGATGGATGACTGGATGGATTTGTGTGGATGGATAGCTTTGGGGCTCCAACTATCTATAGTTAATCTCCGACCACACATCCAATGGCAGGAACTCATGGGAACAGATCCAAGTCAACTCCGGCTATCTAGCCTGTCCCCAAACTCCCCCCACCCCCTCTTCTATAGTTACCAATCAACCCTATGCGCCCTAGTAGAAACAGGAAAGGAGAAACAAAATGTCAACTTCCAACATTTGTTCCATGGCAGCCAGAAATAACTGCTAAGTTAGGGTGGACTATCAAAGCTTGGGTTCTACTCTGACCAGTTAGATTGTTTGAAGGCACCACCAGAAACAGGAACCAGGAAACAAAATAAAAATGAGCTCAAACTGAGAAATGGAGGTTACATGGTGTCAGGAAAAGTATTTTGGAGTTTTTACAAATCTTTTAACTTTTTATAGTTATACATCCAAGTGTAAATAAACTACAAACAATGCACATACAGGACAACCTTTATTGTAGCATACTTTCAATTTTGACCGAAGACATCCATCATTTGGAATATAAAAGTATAAAATGTGCAGCAGAATATATGCATTTGAAGACTAGTCTATACTAAAGGAAAGCTTGAGGGTGGCAGATCAAAAGGCGCTGCAACCGAGACCTGGGGCAGCATATCAAAAAGTTGAATTATCGTAGACAGTTTTAAAAGAGTAACAAGAAACAGACTTAATTGGTCGTTTATTTCTTTACTTTTTTATGCCTGTTATGGACGGCAGCTTATCGCAAGCCAGAAACAATGGAATGTGATTTTGGACCTATTGACTGCTGGCTGTTAGACAAAGCAAAATAATCAACCAAGCATAAGAAAGCATAAAAATAGTAGGGGGTAAATACCAGTTTAAGTGCAGAAAGTGCTTGATTAACATACGAAATAAGCTTCAATTTCTGATGGAGAGAAAGCAAATCTGTGCGACTCCGATTCAATTCCTGGATCTGCCTGGCAGGCTCCAGCAGATCTGCATCTAGCAATCTCACCGTGGCTTTCAATTCATGAAGCTGAGAGCAAGCCTCCACTATCTTCCCATTCAAATCCTCGAGCTGGCCTTGAGCCTCAAAGAACGAATCCGACCTGATGGAGATCTCCTTCACCAAATGCACTTCCACAGTGTCCAAATAATGAGATAATTTCTCCTGCAGCATTACATTTTGTGGAATGGACGAAAACGGACAAGCCGCCTGGAATGTACCCCCTTCCTCCAGTGCAAAATCTTCCTTGAAATACAGTGAAGGAATTTCCCTTAAGCAGGCAACCAAAGCATCGCCCTGCCCCCGAATTTCTCCATTGGCCGGAGAAGAAGCGGAAGCAATCCGATCGCTCTGTTCACGGCTCGAATGCTCTCTCACATCTTCGAAACGGCCATGGCACTCAGAAATGGAGTCCAAGTAGGCCTGAAAATCGGACTTATTTATTTCAGGAAAAACTTTGGAGACTGCAATCGGGGCTGACTCGAGGGAATTGAGCGAAGCGGAAGGCCACCAGGTGCTCCACGAGGCATCTGAACTATAAACCCCAGACTTCCCAAGGTGAGGATTGTTCAGAATGGAGGCCAGGCTTTGCCCACCATTGTACAAAGCCGAGTCGATATCGAACCCCGATCGAATCGAAGAGCTGCTCTGAGACGACAATGAAGGAGACCTTGAACTCGGGCCAACTGAAAATTTGCGGTTAACTTCTATACTCCTTTTCATGGACTTGCTATTTTCATTGTTATTTGCGTCCGCCGCCCCTACCAGAGGCATGGCATTCATACTTCCAACTTAATTGTTATTCGCTGCTCCTGAGATTCGAATCCCATGCATTCTGGAACCTATGGCTGCGAAATTTGAACCGAAAATGAACCCTGAGATCCCAAATTTTCAAAAGAAGACGCGCAATTCAAACCAGATCTAAAAACTAACCAGCAACATATAAATATAATAAAAGTATTTCATCGCGAATCAGAACATAAAAGATTAAACATATTTTTTATCAGGGTTGAAGATTGAATACTTGCTGTAATTGCTGTGCTTCTTTTTCTCCGACTACTGGATATTTGAAAATCTAAGAGCTCGCTATTTTCGGTTTACTTGGTTTTAATAACTAGTGATGAATCTACGACAGTCGCTGTAAATTATTATTTGTTTCCTTTTATTCGTGAGGTGGATGGATGGATGAATAAAGAGAAAGCGGTGTTCCGTATTTATATAGGGGGATCATCCCAATGCTGAACAGAGCACTTGGGAATGACATCCATAAAGCACTTGTTTTTCCCTCGTATTTGATTTCCTTTTTGAGAACGGAGATCGTTTACATGCTAATAAGGGGAAAAGCTGAAGCAAGTGCCTTGGGTTTTCTCATCGAGGGTTTTAAGCTTTATTTTTGCTTATAAATTAGTTTTGAATTAGAATTTTACTTCGAAAGATATTAATATATTTTTTATTTGAATTTAGTTTATATTTATTACATTATGGAAGAATAAAGTGTATAGCTTGTTTTTAATTTATTTATTTTTCTAAATGTAATTTTTCAATGTTTAATTTGTCATATTTTATGTATAAATTTGAAATATATGAATCATTAATCTATTTCAAGAGTGGTTTGGACAGATTCTCTTTTCAATTATCTTTGTATTCTAGACTATGTGGTGAGCATGGATGTGTTCCTTGGAGAGAAGCATATGTGCAACCCAATCTTCTCATTTCAAATCATTTTTTTCACTTTTCCAAATTGACCCTTTTGATTAATATGATTATTACCCATCAATTGAAGCACCAAATACTTCGAATAAAGCACTTAGGGTCTTGTACTTAAGGACTAGACTTATGTCATTAACCTTAGATCATAATCAATTGAATATTGAATATTTGCATCACATAAATATTCACATTTTGTATGAGCAATTAAATTACAAATATAACACCTTGATTCATCATCTAGGCATATGCATCTCTGTTTGTCATGTGTTTGGACTTGTACATTGATATAGAGGCTTAACTGTTATTGAGCAAGTCCACTAGATTTTCATGTGTTTATGTTAAGTTGTTAAAGCTAATTTTCAGCTACACAAAAATTTGTAAGCATAAATGAATAGGGTTTATAGATTTATAAGAGCATACGACATTATGCATGCCACCAAATCTAATATGTGCTAGGAAGAAACACATCCTAAATAACCCCATCCAAAAGCAAAGCAAAGTCCCTAAGTAGGTTTGTAGTAGCTAAAAAAGTGTTGTTCAATGACAAAACTCCAAAAGCAAGGCAAAGTCCTTAAGTAGATTTGTAGTAGCTTAAAAAGTGTTGTTCAATGACAAAACTCTAATATCAATTATTAGGTACACAACACAACATAGTAGTAATCATTGATTATGTCATATCAACAAATTAAAGTTAAGTACTACTATTTGGTTCTTATAATTTTCTTTTATTATTTTTGCCTCAATTCCCTTATTTAGGTTGTTGCTTATTGAGTGCTTATCTTTATTTAGACCTACAAAAGAATTATAGGTTTCTTAATTCCTACATTTTGGTGAACCTGACTTTTTTAACATACCTTGTGCTTTCCCTTAGAGTTTTACCTTCTAGTTTCTACCTTTTTAAATATATATTTTTGAATTTATTCATTTCTAATTCAAATCTTCTTCTTTTTTTATCCGTTTGTATCTTCACAAAGGAAGGATGTGCAAAATTAGTATAATGATTAGCTTACCCTTTCTTTGTGCACATTCCATTGTGATAGTTTCATTTCTAATAAACAACGTTATCATAATGATACCTCTGAATATTTATTTGGTGATGATTGTGTGTTTATGATGCTCTACTTTTTTACATTTATTGTTCCTCCTCTTATTGGTGTATGCTCTTTATGATGCACATGTATTCTATAAAACTAACTTATGTTTGTGTGATGATGTTGACATATGTGCATCTTCTAATAGATTATTCTTGCTTGTATGTATATGGAGCTAGCTCAAGGTCAAAAATTTCATATACACTTTATTGGACATTCTTCATAATAGTATAATACATGATGTTGATGTGTTTATTTACTTACATCATTATTTATAAGAT
Organism: Sequoiadendron giganteum; assembly: GCA_007115665.2. NCBI lineage: Eukaryota > Viridiplantae > Streptophyta > Pinopsida > Cupressales > Cupressaceae > Sequoiadendron > Sequoiadendron giganteum. Next base: position 262,026,832 of record CM021108.1, read on the forward strand.
GTTTATATATGGGTTTGTTTGAGGGCCTAAAGTGTGTTTGTTTCATGTTTTTGACTCCATCCTGTAGTGCCCATTCCTTTAAACCCATGATATACAATTGTAATCATTTTTTTGAAATGAGATTGGTAATTAAGGTAAAGCTATAAGGGGTTCCAAAATAAGGTCCCAAATTAATTACTTGGCTAACTTGGTTATATTAGTCATGAATTAGAAGATTATAAGTTTTGTCTTGAATCTAATATATGTTCTCAATGACAACTACTTTAATAATAAGTCATGTATTTTCTATCATAATAAAAATTAACATGGATTAAAGTGCAAGGCAATGTCCTCAAAATGATGACTTTAGAGTATGGATTTTCTAGATTGTGTCTAAGATACTATTTTCTAGTCCATGGCCTAAGGGTATGATACTTTTAATTAATATTTATTAGACTCATCTTTCTAGATTAATGATGAAGGTAAACAAAGACTTGAATTAATAATTTGATCAAAATAATTATTGTCAATAAATATTTTTAGATTATCAATTAAAATTTGTTAAGATTAATGTTATCTTAATCATATTTTAGGAAATCATAGCCTTGATTGTGATGCCTCGTAATAAATTTGAGTGACATATTTTTTACTTGATTAAGGTATTTAGATTAATGCTTGTGCATGGTAGTGTTCATGCAAATAAAGATTTTTGTAAATCATTTGTTAATCATAGAAATAATTAGATTAATAGATGAAGGTCTCTCTCTCAAATTTAATTTTCCTTTTAGATAAGAATAGGGAAAGGATATAACTCAGTGGTATAGTGTCACCTTGATGTGGTGAAAGTCATTAGTTCAACTAAATTATCCCTAAACCCAATCAAATATCTCTATTTTTATTTCCATTTTTTTCTTTTTTTTTATCATGAGAAAAATAGGCTAGGAGGTTGACATGAGAGAGAATAAGGATGGTTATACAAATACTTAGACTAGAGAGTGTTCATAATCATGATTATGGGTGAATGCATTTATAACAATGCTCAAAACATATTTATGATTATTCAAATTCATTACTTTAAATGAAGATTTAATTAGGATATGATACATTAGATTTATTTTGAAACATAATGCCTTGACAAAATTATATGTGTGTAGCTAGCACTAGCATAAACAAATTCAAACCTAATTGAAGGGGAGGTACTCTATTTAATGGGTATTTATTGGTGATTAATAATGATGTATGAGTAGGCTATTGCAAGGAAATCATACTAATCATATATCAATCGAGAATCAAGGAATTGAGAGTTAAGGATAGCGCAAGTAAATATATTGCAAAAATTAATAGCTAGCTCAAGCTAGAACTTGGATAATATGTGGGAGTAAATGAGCCTAAAGAATTTTATGTACTTTGAAAGAGGTAGAAACTACCTACCTGATCTTGTCGTCAAGAAAATGGTCAATCAAACCAAGACAAGAACTTGCATGATAGAAGAAATCTAAATAAAAATAAAAAATTACACCTTAAGCATTTCAAGCAATCATTCCACAAAAATATGTCCTGACTTGATTGAACAATAAGGTCCACAAGTGATAAGATGAAAATATTGTACAAATATTAGAAGAGATTACCAAGAGAAGGCTATTAGAACATAAGAAGAAAAAACATGAGCTACAAAAATAGAGGATAGGGATTATCAAAAAAGGAGAAAATATAAGAGGTGTTGATAAGGTATATGCCCAATAATATTTAAAGCATGTGAATATAATTAAGTGTGTATACATGCGTGTGTACTATGTTAATCCCATATGAGTGTGGATATTATGATTTACATGAGTGTGTGCACATAATTAAATGTGTAAATGGGTCGATACCTTGGAAATAGATGGGACTCAATGGCAGTTGTGAATTTTTTAGCATATTAAGTGATGGGGACAAGATTAATATAGTAATTGATGTAAAAAATCTATCAATATACTAAGTGATAAGAACAATTTAATTTTGATAGATAATTGGACAAGGACATGGCAAGCTCAATATACTAAGCAATAGGGACAAGCTCAACATGGAGATCGTAACTATTGAAGCTAGGAGTCAAGAAGATAGTTAGAGATGAGTCTTGTATGTGTGTATATGTGTAATATGTGTGTATAATATTGGTCTAAATTGTGTTTCACATGTATTTGAATTATGTGAAAGAGTATGTGTTGGTAGTAACCTACAAGTCTCATTCTTGAACTGAATGTCTAGTGGATGTTACAGTGATAAGACTTATTAAATAGTGAATCCATACTAACAAAGTCATAAATCTCTAAGTTCCATGCACCTCATCATCACCCCCATGAAACTATACACCCCACTATTAGGGTGGTGTGTGGAAAATTTTGATATTTAGGTTTGACCTCCAGGAAAAGTTGTCTGCATTCTAACGAATATTGGTGATATCTACCTTATGCTTAGTAATTCATGATTAATCTTTAAATATGGTATTTAATCTTGACTAAATTTTAAGACAAATTAATTTATATTCATGAGACTAATGGTCTAGATGAGTCTTGGTTGATGTTGCCTTTTAGCATACATATTGGAAAAAAGAGGTAGAAAAAATACTTGAGACTACGTTGAATCTTTCAAGATGAATCAATAGAAGCAAGTTGGCCTCGAGTGAGCATGGGACAACCTTAAAATTATTATAATTCAATAGAGGGAAATTCAAGAAGTCGCCTAAAGAACTAACTAGTAAGCATATGTTAGATAGTCCATGTATTCTACAAATTTTATGCTATAACTAGTAAATGTTTAATATAAATAGTGTAACATTGTCCTTGACCAAATATATATATGATTTCATAACTGGGACCTAATTATTCTAGATTTATTATTCTATGTTTATGGGAATTGTAACAATTTCAAATTGATGCTTTTAATTCAAATAAAGCATAAGTGATTAATGGTATCTATATTTTGCCTCGTGTAAGTGTGAATAGATCCCACTAGAAGGGAGCTCTAGAACTTAGTAACTTCTATTTTAGTTTTAAATGGTCATATTGCCTAAGCCAAATTATCAATACTATTTACTTCAAAATTTTGGACCAAAAAACTTAAAAGATAGAACTAATAAGAAATCTCAATGTTTTAATAAAGAAAAATTGATGAATGAATACACAATCCAAATGGGAAAAGAAGAGTTGTAACAATAAAAGTGAACTTTGCTAACCTTCGTGGAGACTGAAAAATGTTTAATGGTGAGTGTGATAACCATCAAACTAATTACCATCCATCCTTTCTATTTTGATCAATATGTGAAGAAGAGCACAAGCCCTTTTACAACCACAAATTTGAATATAATGAGGCCTATCATAGGGGTATGGTAAGGGCCAAAAGGTTGGTAGAAGTGGCCTTCCATATAGATGATTATGGGTATAGACATACCAAATGAAGATACCAATATAATATTAACTCAATTTAAAATGTAACATCACAAATCTAAGAAGGAAAACCATGTAATAGTTACGGGATTGATTATAATAATAATACTCCCTACCACACTAAATTTAAAGGTGCACATGGTAGAGGAAGAGACCAAGGCCAGAGAACAAGAGAATATGTCGCCTATTATAAATGTGGTGAATTAAGACCTTATGCAAATGATTATAGGGAGGAACATAATAAATTTGGTGGGTTTTATGATGATGCCAATCATGATTTATTTGTTTGTCTAAGAGTTGTACAATATTAAAATAAATTTAGAGTGGAGAATTATTTGGAACAAATGTGACAAGAGGGGCCAAAATTATAATGAGAATACTTAGAGAAAACTAAATGCTTGAAAATGTCAAAAAGTGTAAAGAGCTAATGAGGAGCACAAAAAAGAAAACCATTTGATAAAAGAATCTAGTTAGAGAGAGAATACTTAGGGAAGAGAGAGTTCTTGAGGAAAAAGAATAGAGAGAAAAAGAACATATCGATGGTAACAAGAGGTGATAAATACACCACAAGAGGAATATTACTAATTCTAGATGATTTAAAAGAAGAAAGTATGGATGATTTTCTTACTATGAAATATTATGAATTGATAGTAGAAAATGCTACAAATATTATTAGACAAGAATAGAAGATGGAAGGTTATAGTGGGGCTTATTTTCCTAAAGAATAAATATTGATATTGAAGAAACTTATTTTGGAAAAACAAAACACACTAAAAAAACTAAAATGATTAACCAAATATTGGAATAAGCATCAAGATATTATAAATGAAGGAAAACACTACAATGTGGAAATATAAATGATTGTTGTAAATATAAAATTTTACTATAGAATATCAATAGATATTTAAAATAATAAGAACCAATAATAAAGAAAATCAAATAATAAGAACCAACAATAAAGAAAATCAACAATACTCAAGAGCAATACATGTAATACATAGATGTACATGGAGAAAACCATTTCAAGTAAAAGATTCACTAGAAAAGTGGACAAGTTTATATTATCTTCAAAGAGATTACAATACATTCAACTTCCTTCAATCATATATCCAATCTAACAACATCTATGTACTTGCAAAATTTTATCACAAACTAGGTCAAATTATTCTTGCAGGCTCTACAATAGATGGTTTGAGTTGTCCTTTCTTTGTGTAACTTGGTCACTCCTTGTGGCCTTTCCTACTGTCATACCACATTCATTACGAGATTTTTAGCTTTCCTTTATATGGCCTCAACCAATTTCATCCCAACGGTTTATATTGATGTTGATGGTGTGATAGCTTTGAACCATTTCTCCTCTGAACAAGTGTCTTAGGAAATTTATGTTGAAGGTATTCTATGAGGTACACCTTTTAATATGCAATGGATGTAGTTCTTCCCATCCCTAAATTTGATAGTGCTTGTCAATGGCTAGAGCAACATACTCTTATTGATTACTTTATAGGGAGAACTCCCCCTGAGAGCATGCTTTAAGATTGGGTAGACAAATCCTCGGCCCCACACGGGGTTTGTTTATAAGGTGTTCAAAACATCATTAAAGGGTTTTTTTTTTTTTCTTTGTTAAAGTTAGTCATTTCCAAGACATTTTGCAACATGGCCCTTGGTATGTTTGGGTGTCACTATTGGTTTTTCAACTATGGACTGGATACTTTGCAGTCTTGAATGATAAAATCTTTGTGTGCTTATATGTCTTAAATTTCCTATTCTCCTCTTGTCTTGTTGGAACTTTTTTCATGTCATTTCCTCTTCCATAAGGAAGTTTATTTGTGTCGAACTAGACCCTTTTTTATTATACTTGGCCTCAAAAATGAGTTTGCATGGAGATTAATTTGTCCAAAGACTTGAAAGAAAGTTGATATTTAGATTGGTAGCCTTCACCCCACTTAGCGAGTGTTATATTTGAATATGCCTAATACTTACATGTGTTGCCAATCCTGGGAGCATAAAATTAAGGATTTCCCTTTGGTGGATATAGGGCCTCTCTGATGCCTAATTAACTTGGTGCTACTAGGTGGACACACAACTCGGAGGATGGACTCCTAACTGAAAAATTCATCATTCACGCAAGAGGATTCATTTAATTATCATCTAGGGGCTTGTAAGCTTTTGATATTTTTGGCACTATATATACATTCATGGATTCTAAACACACCCTATATCAATGGAGTATAGGTGATTACACATGTATAAAAAACTATAAAAGCTAGAAAAGGAAATAAAACGCTAATTTGTAAAACAAGGGAAATAAACATAAGCTGCCACTTTATGCTATGGGCACTTTAACACTCAAGACAACAACTATTAACTTCTAAAACTAGACTGTAACTAATTAATTTGGAGGATGCAACAAAAATTAAGCTAAAAAAATTGATTCAACTACATAATCATATTCATGAATTCCACATGCATATAACTCGAAAGTATCTTAACTAGATTCAACAATATATTAATTAATCTTATAACAAGAAATCAAGTGGATAGAAATACCTCAAGTTTCCCTTGCTTGAGTTGTTGCTTCCACAACAAATGTCAAACACTTACTAATTAATCAATAAATCACGATATTGAACTAACTCCTTTATTGCATGAAAACTTTGAACTCTTACCATTTGACAAGAATCCAATAAATATTTCTTATTCATCAAGACATATCTATTGTTGCAACTAATAACAACAAAATAATTACTGGAAATGATCAACTATCAACTAGTAACTTAGCAAAACTAACTAGATAACTAGCTTTACTCCGCACAACAGATCCCATTATATAGGGTATGTGAGGAGTCTTATTTATTCTAGGACTGAAAAAAAAACCATAATGTATCAGTCTACTCTCCCTCAAAGATAGGGAGAGGACTTAGTTTTGAAACAAAAAACCATAATTGAAAATAAGAAGAGAAAATAAATTGGAACTCTACCCTAATGGTTAACGGCTATGATAGAGACATGTTACCTGGGGAATGTCATGTCATGGATTACTCCTACTCAAAACAGAATTCTTCTTCTTCCAATCATCTTATTCAGTGCATAAGAATGTGCTTATGGTAACTCACGATTGACTATTCAATGGTCACCTTCATTCTCCTCTAGAACTATCATGCTTCAACCATTCTGACTTCTCCCCTATAATTGTCTGTGGTCCTTATGTTGTGGGCTAGAAATATAGTTGTTGTGGGTTATAGTCCTTCTAGCTGCAAGAGGTTAGTTTCATCCCTAAGGCATACACATTATTAACAATCATAATTTAAGCATAGAATTATACTAAATCTCATGAAAATTCATACACTCACACATATAGATGCCAACATATCATATTTGTATTTCCACATACTTAAGTTTGTCAAAGCGCATGAAAGGTATATAAAATATGTACGAAGTCTTAGGAATATCTGTGAAACTTGGCAAATCAAATGATAAAAACATAAACTAATGAAGGAAAAGTAGCCATTAATTAAGGCCATCACTTCCCCCCAATGAAGCTATTTGCTTGTCCCCAAGCAACTTTTAAGGCTGGAGGTTATACTGCAGAGCCATCTCTCTGAAATCAATCACAATGTCAACTCCTTTGCCTTGCTTCAAATAATAGCCTTTTTGGTCAGAGAGCTTCACTAATCTCTTGTTTTATGTTGCTTCTTCTTCCCTTCATTTCCTCCATGTCCAAGAGATCCAACCATTGATCTATTACTACATTTGGATCCACTGACTCCTTCCTAAGTTGTAAGGCAATAGATTTTTCTTTTTCATGATATTCTTGTAGAATTGTCCCCCTTTGATGCTCTTTCCTAATATAAGAGGCCAAAGCTCTTATTTGGATATCTTCTACAAAAATCAATAGATTCCAAGCAGTTTCATCTAAAATAGCAAAATTGTGTAGATAAACTCACATAATTGATCTTGCATCTCTGGTGTGGAGTTGTAAAAAGTGTCTAAAAACAAATATTTCTTGTTCATTACAATAGGCAGATCAATTTAATCAATTGACTAAATTGAAAACATAAAAAATTATCTTGCAAGAACAAAGCATAGACCCCAACAAGTGGCCTACATTTAAGTAGTTGTGTTGTTTTGTCTGTCATTTATTCAATCTTCACTTTCAACTTTTTCACTTATGTTTATTGCTTTTCCAGTGCCTTGGTGTGGTTGGATACTATTTCAGCTCTCTCCCTTGCCCATTCCTTCTCTTTTTGGGATAATTCATGTGTTTTCTTTCATAGTTCAACACCTAGGGACACAACAGTCGATCCAATGGGGGTTTTAAGTGGTCCAATTGAGCTTTGGGGTGTTAGATATTTTCCTTTTGTTTCTACCATGGCAAGCTATGCAATATCTCTAGTTTTGACCCATGCTCAAACTCGTGGAGTCTTTCCTCCAATTCTCTAATTCTAGCATCCTACTCACAATCCTTTTGTTGGTATGTTTTCAACAATTCCTCCAACTATTTTATCCTTTGCATTGCTTCTTGTAAATCTTGATTAGTATTCCTTTCTTCAATGAAAAGTTCTTAATCTTTTTCTAAAAATTGTTTCTCTCCCATTTCACCTGTATATTCACACCCCTTCAAAACAGGGCTTTTTGGAGATCTTTTCCTCATCTTTTTAGCTACAAAATTATTTTCTAAATCTGATTCAGAAGTGGTAGAAAAACATAATGGTTTTATAATTGGTATGTTTACACCTTCATCCTCTAAATCTAAGTTTGTCTCTATCGTAACAACATCCTCTTTTTTATTTTTTCTTGTGCCTCTCATTGGCCCCTTATTCTGTAGACAGTGTGATTGCCTCCTTGATTGTGTGGGCTTCTTCTGCTCCTTTTTAGGTACAGAAGAAGAATCCCCACTCTTCTTCTTTTTTTCTTTCGGTGGCCTCTTACTAGAAATAGGGGTTTCCTAATTGCTTTCTATTGCGAGCTGCTCAGCAAAGGCTACGAGTTGTCTTTCCTTTAGACACTACTCTTTTGGTTCCCCCATGTTGTAGGTAGGTGTTGTAGTAGGGGAATGAAAGAGAATTTCTCCCTCAGGAGTAGCCACAGTAGGCTCTTCTATTCTTTGTTTTTGGACCCTATTTTCTTCATTAGGTAATCGAAGAATGTTGTTGATATTACTGTAATTAAGAAAATATTCCCATAAAACATTTAAGAATTGAACCCTAAGGCTCCTCTTTAGCAATAATGTAACTAAAAAAATGTGATAATGATGACTAATTCATCTTTCTTTTATACTCAGAAGACATTTTTTTCAATGGGTTGTACAAAAAAGTTGGGAACATTCACATGCCTTCCATGGCATAAATGACAACAATTTAAAATGCACTGTATATAGTAATGACTATCTTCCATCACATGTTAAATACTTAATAATATAAGTGGCTATAGAGGCCCAAAGCCAGGGTAAGGATAATCATTTGGTACCTTGTGAAGAAGAGTCCATGTTTTCTCCCAACAAGGAGAATTCATTCCTTGCTATAATTGTGTATGCCCTCAATGGAAGCTCCTCTCCCACTCTTGGAAGACCGAACACTTCAACTACAATTGCTTATGATGTGTCTACCCTCAAACCCCTGACAATTGCCTCATCATTTTGTAGTGTACTAGCAAATTATTGGGTCATTACCTCATTAAATTTAATAAGTCAAGAAATAGTCCAACCAAGAAATTGTGTGTTGTTGGTTCCCTTCTCATAATTTCACCACCCATTGCAATGCTTCAATAATCTATAGTCACTCACTATGCTTTGTTCTGCTCTATTTTTTTTCCACCGTAATTATATTGCTTTTGTTATGTTGTATGTTATATTATTCAAATGCACTTCTTAATTCTACTATTGAGGACTTCTTTCTCTCCTCTAAACTTTTTGTCTCTTGATAACAGTGGAAACTAAAATGACATAAAAAAATTAATAACAAAAAAACTAAAGAATAATATTGAATAACCCTCCCCCAACTAAAGTTTTTAAGTGTCCTCACTTAGTATGTACGGATTGGGCAGAGTCATAAATTAGAAATAGTGGAAAGTTTTAAACATGACATTTCACATGCATAAATGAACAATAAATATGCATAAAATTTGTAATCTTTGATGATAATTATGATAGTTAATGTGGAGTGTATCTGTAGGCATTGTTTGAATTCAAATGCAACTTGTGTGAAGGAGTTGAATTAGCAACTTGATTTGAAATGATGTCATGATTTCTATGGATTGCATGCACTTATGGTTTGAAGTTGAAGGAATTATATGTGTGGCACATGGAAATGACATTGGAATGATGGATGAAAAAGGTTGCAAAAATTATGCTATGGGTGAGGTGAAAGTTATTGCATGATATGATGGAATAAAAAAAGATGGTATGAAGGCTACATGTTAATGGAAGAGATAAGATGCATGCAATGAAGTGAAATATGTATTTCTATATGTGTGGATGGAGTGATGGATAGGAAAGTGCTACGGGCTCATGTAGTAATAGGTCCCTTCTATATTTTTATTTCCTAGGGGTGTGATGTTGCAGGTCTCTATTGCTTTTTCTACTGGTTCAAAAAATGAAGACTATCAAATGTCACATGTACAGTGTGTGCATATTAGATGTGAGATAGAATTATACCTATGAAATTTCAGTGGGTGAGTTGTATTTCTCATCTATTGATACGTCTTAGTAACTACTTGTCAGTTAATTTTGTATTTATGGCTCAAATTGATGTTGTAGTGATAAAATAAAGTTATCATTCTATAATGGTCATTTGTAGAGCTTTAACTTGTGGCCATTAACTAGCAATTAAAATTGTACATCATCAATTATTTGTAACTAAATCACTCCATTTGGAAAGACTATTTTTATCTCATATGGCCCAAGCCATCTAATCTTTAGTTTTCCCTTTGTAATCTTTGTACCTTGAATCATACAGTAGAGCCCGATCACTTGCACTGAATTCTATTGTTTTAATAAAATGGTCATGCCAATGCATCCTTAGTTTCTAAATTGAGGTTATGTAACCTCTCCTTCTGTGTTGTTGATAAGTTCATGCCCAATTTGAATTTTGTCCTCATATTCTTGTATTCAAATTCTATTGGAAGTACTTTCTTTTTACCATACACCAGTTCATATGGTATAAAGCCTATTGTTGTCTTCCAAGTTGTCTTGTAAGCCCAAAAAGCTCCAGGTAACCTAGCTGGACAATCCTTCCTATGGAGTTGCAATGTCTTTTTGAGGATGTTTTCAATTTTTCTTTTAGTGACCTCCACTTGACCATTTTCTTAGGGTGGTGTGGTGTAGACTTTTTATGTCTAATCTCATATTCCTACACTAGTTTTCTGATCAAATCTGATGTAAATTGTGGCCCTTGGTTTGTGAAAATTTCTCTAAGAACACCATATCATGTGAATATATATTCATAGAAAAAATTGGCCATATTCCCATCCCTTGCAAACTGCAAAGCTTTGACCTCTACCCATTTGGTAAGGTAATATGTACAAACCAGTATGTATTCTTTGTTATTTGATGTTGGAGAGATGGGACTAATAAAATCTAGTCCCCATTTATCAAATGGTGATATTACTAGTTGTGGTTGTAATGGCATGTCATCTATTTTTGTTGGCCTCACCATTATCTGGAATCTATCATAACTTCTAGTGTAATTGTGTAATAACCCATTCAAAATTATTACTTAATTAATATTATTGTAAATGACACATGAATATACTCCAAATTAAAAAGACATAACTAGTGGCTAAAGTCAATCATAGCTACACATGCCCATTTAAAATGAGTCAAAGATTCATATATTCACTTCAAAAGTCAAATTACAATATCAAGTTTGACTTGGCTCCTAGGGCACAAATTCATTACATTGTACACTTTACATCAAGTACATGAATGAATTGCATCAAGTTACATCTTAGACTATAATAGTCTTGTGAAAAACTAAGGTTCTTCTTGGAAACTCGCCTCCACTAGTGGAAGAGAACATGGTTGAAGCACTTTATCGCCCAACCACAAAGCTTACGCTTCCCCGGTATTCTTCTGACTTGAAGAATGCCCGACCCTACATGAAAAGTTTAGAAAGAGAACAATCTGCAAGGTGGAATCTGATGTGTGCCCATACATCAACATGCAATTTCTATCTACAAGTTAGAAAAGAAAGTGCAAGATCTATGCTAGGAATGGTAGAGAGTGAAATCACATAGTTCATACATACATAATGAACTATATTGCTTGGCTAAGTATAATAAATGTGTTGCAAAAATAATAAACAATAGGTTTTGGTAAAGCAAACCTATACTCTCTTAACTCCATTTTAGCACCTATCCCAGAAGGTAACTTTCTACTATACAATATCTAATAACAACTATCTACCCTCTACCAACATCTACCCTAAGGTGCTCTAGTCAACTAAGGTATCACTATTTTGTTCAAGTATTAAAATATTCTTTCACAAGTGTCTTCAAAGAAGAATCAAAATACTAATTTACTCTCTAAACAAAAATTAGATTTATGATTCATAAAAAGTAATTCAATAATTAGTCATATCATTCTTATGACTATTTTCTACTTTTCATCATAAGTATTTTCCTTCTTTAAAATGTGTTAAAAATAAAAGAAAGTATGTCACAAGTATGTATATGTACATAGACAAATTCTATGTGCATACACATACATGCGCCTACTTATGTTAAAATTTGTGCATACATTTTGGAATAATCATTAATTTAGATTGTAATCTTAAAATAGTATTCCATTTGACATTTCTTTGTCAAAAAAAATAAAAGAATTAAAACAAGTCTATGCTAACAGTTTCACACATACTGTTATTGCATTCTCACAACTATGATATTCTAAAATTGTTGTTTACATAAGAACATTCATTGTTTAAACAAAACAAGTAATGTTTCCTACTAAACAATCATAAAAAAAGTTTTTTACATATGAAAATTCATTATTTAATCATAACAAGTACTCTTTCCGACTAAACAGTTACAAAGCAAGCTACTTACATATGTACATTCATTGTTTAAACACAAGTATTGTTTTCTACTAAACATTTATAAAGCAAGTTGTTTGCATATGTACATTCATTGTTTGAACAAAACAAGTATTATTTCCTACTAAAGAGTTTATTGAGCAAGGCTATTTTCAGCTACAAAGATAACTTTTCAACAAAACAGTGTTGTTTGCAAAAGAATAACCATTGTTTACATCAACAAATACTGTTTCAAATAAACAGTTACATTTAAAGACAATTAATGTCGTTTACTTTGTTTGCTAATCTCAAGTTGTTTACATGCTAAATGATCACTTTACAAGTAAATGTTCATCATTTTAAAAAAATAGAACGAGTTTTCCACTATGAAATGAAAATAAAGAAATCAAATAACCTAGTTTCATACATAAGGACAAATTGTCTATTATTAAAATCTTGAACACTTTCATCATTGGAAATTCGATGAGCAACCTTAATATTATAAAGAAAACTAAGTTCAACATATTTTTCGATGAAATACTTGAGAAAATATTTCAATCAAAGAAGGCATAGAAGTTTCAGGTTCAAACAAGAGTCTTGCCTTTTTAGGCTGCACAAACAAACCAAGGTTTCTCTGGATTCAACCAATCTCAATGGTCGGGTGCTTTCTTTCTTAGCATCAAAAGTTATATTTGAAATTTCCCTTATGGTCATACCGGTTTAACCATACATGCAACAATATACAACATGCAGACTTATGTTTGTACCATTACACATTCAGGAAATCGGCCTGCCAATCTTCTAGATTAACCCAAGCAAGGCTTGGTGAGTCTTAGATTCGTACCATCATTCCTATCGAACAAGGTCAAATTCACACAAAATAAAAATATATATGTATATGCAATGCTCTAAAAAAGCATTTGAATGAACCCCTTTTTGATATCGACCCAGTCGATCCAGCTAAACAATCCTACTTCAACCATGTTCTCATCCTTCAACTTGTCACCCTACAACTGCACAAACTTGCACTCGCAAATTTATCAGTAACGTTCAATTCTTGGTAACATATAAAATAATTTCCAAAAGTTCACAAAGTCAACATCAGTCAACTTCTTTCATTCAATTTTTGAAAATTCTAAAATCTCCATTTAATATTTATTGAATTTCTTCAATAATTCAATTTATTATATTATAATAAATATGAAGTAAAATTGGGTTATGAAATCCTTCCCCTCTTGGAAGAGACATCGTCTCGATGTCTAGTAAGTCGAAATAAAAGAACATCATATCAAATTTTGAACATACATGTCTGTTTCAACATCACATCAAAAATAAATATGTCTATTTCAACATCACATCAAAAATATATATGTCTATTTTAACATCAAAATTTAAAGCATGAAATATCATAGTATCTCAATCCAAAAAAATTCAAAGAAAATTATTGAGTTTCTTTTTCAAGAAAGCAAATGTGGAAAGGAGCGTTCTATTTCTTTTGCATCCTCCCAAGTAGCACTATCCTCTGAGTACTAGTCCCCTTGGAATTTAAACTAAGCAATATCTCTCCTCTGCAACTTAACGTTGCATCTATCTAGGATTCTAATGGGCTCCAATAGCACCACTCCTGGATCCTGCACCTACAAGGATTTCCAATCAAACACATGAGTCACATTAGGATTACATGGCTTAAGCAAGGAAACATGAAACACATTATGAAGTCGAGCCAGAGCAGGTGGTAGAGTTAGTCTATAAGCAACTGGGTTAATCACTTCCAAGACTTCAAATGGTCCCATATATCTTGGGGCCAACTTGAAAGAATTTCCAAAAGCAATAGAACTTTTATGAGGTTTAACTCTCAAGAAAAATTTATCCCTTGTTATGAACTATCTCAGAGTTTGGTTCTTGTAGGCATAAATCTTTTGTCGGTGTGTCGCCTCTTTCAATTCACTCTTAATGACCCTCATTTTTTCTTTCATTTCCTTAAGCATTTCAAGTCCTACTATGATCTTTTCCTCCAATTTATCTCAACTGATGAAGGTACGAAACTTTTTCCCATACAAGGCTTCAAATGGTGTCATGCCTAAGGATGTATGATAGGATTTGTTGTAAGAAAACTCTACCAAAGGCAAATATTCTTCCCACCTATATTGTTGGTCTATACAATACATTCAAAGGAGGTCTTCGACTACTTGATTCGCCCTCTCTATCTTCCCGTCAGTCTAAGGATGATAAGCCGAGCTGAAATTCAGTTCGGTCCCTAATGCAAAATTCAAGGTCATCCAAAACCTTGAGGTCATCCATGTGTCCCTATCAGAAATTATAGTCTTTGGCACTTTATGTAAACGGAAGATCTCTTGGACAAATTTATTAGCTAGGGTCAATGATCCATCCTTAAGTTTTCCTGGAATGAAGTGCGTAATCTTAGTCAACTTATCAATCACGACCAAGATAACATCATGATTGTTCTTGCTTAACAACAACCCCTGTACAAAATCCATACTGATCACCTACCATTTATACTCAAGTATGTCATGAGGATACAATAACTTGGTTGGATGTGCATGCTCAGCCTTAAACTGCTAGCACTCTAAGAATATGGCTACGTACTCCACTACATCCTTCTTGAATTTAGGCCAAAATACAATCTTCACCAACATGATCATCTTGGATACTCTAGGGTGTGTTGAATAAGGTGCATTATGAACTTCTTCTAAAACCAACTTCCTCATCTCTCTAGAGTCAAGAATATACATCCTTCTCTGATATCTCAAAATACCATTTGGTTCAATCTCATACCCATCGAACTGATGATCTGAAGGATTTATTGCTAGGGCGCTCTTCACTCTCTCATAGTGCTCATTCCCTTGCAGATTCTGAATTACCTATTATCTCAAGTTAGACC
The DNA here is from genome assembly GCA_007115665.2 of Sequoiadendron giganteum. Taxonomy (NCBI): domain Eukaryota; kingdom Viridiplantae; phylum Streptophyta; class Pinopsida; order Cupressales; family Cupressaceae; genus Sequoiadendron; species Sequoiadendron giganteum. The sequence continues at coordinate 262,042,143 of CM021108.1, forward strand.
TTGTTGAGATCATGGTTGCCATATGCCTTCATCTACTAAGAGCATCAACCACTCTATTCTCTTTCCCTTTTATATATTTAATTCCAAATTCATACTCGCCAAGGAATTCCAACCACCTTCTTTGTCACGCATTAAGGTTTGGTTGGGTAAATCTGTATCTCAATCCTAAGTGGTTTGTCTTGAGTTAAAATGGCTTTCCCAAAATATAATGCCTCCACATTTGTAAAGAATGAACTATGGCCACCAATTCTAAATCATGAGGCACGTAGTTCACTTCGTGTTGCTTGAACTTCCTTGATTCATAAGCTACCACTTGTTTGTCTTACATTAATACTATTCCCAATCTCTCTCCTGAAGCATCTGTGATTACTATGAATCTCCCATTAGGATCAAGGATAGTCAGCACTGGTGTTGTTGTGAGCCTCTCCTTTAGGAGTTGGAATGCCTGCTCATATTTCTCAGTCCATTCAAACCACGTTCCCTTCCTTTGGAGTGAGATAATAGGAGATATAATCTGGGAAAAACCTTGCACAAAATTCCTATAGTATCTTATGAGGCCCATGAATCTATGGACTTCTGACACATTCTGAGGCACTGGCCATTCTACAATCACCTTGATTTTCTTGGGGTCTACAAAGAATCCTTCAGCTGAAATGATATGGCCCAAATAGTGCACTCTATCTTGATAGAATGAACACTTGAACAACTTACCAAAGAGTTCCCTTTCTCTTAATCATTGAAAAACTATCCTCAAATGTCTATAATGCTCTTCGACAATCTTTGAGTAGACTAGAATGTCATCAATGAAAATCAGAACAAAATCATCCAAGTAGTCTCTGAATACACTATTCATAAGGTTCATAAAGGCTACTGGTGCATTAGTTAAACCAAAAGGTACCACTATGAACTCGTAATGTCCATACCAAGTTCTAAATGCAATCTTCAAAATGTCTTCTTCCTTAATTTTCAATTGATGGTATCCTGACCTGATCAATTTTTGAGAACACCATCGCTCCCTTGATTTGATCAAACAATTCCTCAATCCTCGGGAGTGGATACCAGTTCTTGATGGTAACCTTGTTCAGCATCCAATAATCTATACATAGACACAAAGTTCCATCCTTCTTTTTCACAAAAATAACTGGTGCTCCCCAAGGAGACACATTCGGTCTTATTAGTCCCTTATCCAAAAATTTCATTAATTGGGCCTTCAACTCATAGAGTTTTGTGGCGGTCATCTAATAAGGTGCCTTAGAATGAGTCTCAGATCTTGGAACTAGGTTGATAGAAAAATTGAATTCCCACTTCGGAGGCAACTCTAAAAGTTCATCAATGAATACATCTTGGATCTCCTTGAGAATAGGATAGTCATCTAAATACGGTTCCTTACTGTTAGGATTACTTACATGCACCACATAAATTGCACACCCCTTTCGACGATCCTTCTTAAGGTGAATCGCATAAATTTTTCTAAGCTCTAAGGGTATTTGCATTCCACATACCTCAACTGGGTTTCCATAATCATCCAAATAGTTGACCACCTTATCCTCACAGTTCACTATAGCCTTATGCTCAGTTAACCAATTTATTCCCAAAATTACATCATATGATCCTAAGGGTGCCACATACAAGTTGTCTTGAGTTTGAAAGGTTGGAAGCCCTAACTCACTACAAAAGAGATAGGTATCTACCCTTCGCTCTACTCGATTACGATACTGGACTGTCCATGAATTTTTCATGTATCCATGTCTAATGGGTATCTTGGATATTATTCTAGGATCTATAAAAATTCAGTAGCTCTAGTATCAACAAAGATAGAGACAAATTGGCCATAGAGCTTACCCGTCAACCAAATTGGTGAAGCTTGATACTCTACCTATCTATTATCCATTGCAACGTGGATTTGGTGATGTTGAGTCTGTTGGTAGCTTCCTTCCTTCTGCGACTTTAACCGTTGAGAACAATTTGAGGCATAATGATCGCCTCCACAAGTATAGCATCCATCTTGAGGCCCTTTACAACCTCCTAACTTGTCCTCTCTAAATCCCTTTCTGCTTATGGTCATCCTTACCCTTACCTTTGTTTGCTTTCTTGTTCTTTCCACCATTACCGTCTTCACCCTTCTCGTGCGACTCACTTCCCCTCTTGAGATTACAGATCTGATGGCTCTTGTCTCCCTTATGAAATTTCTTCTTCCCATACTGCGACTTAGAATTTGAGTTGTTGCGAAGATTGGATAGCTGCTGCAATTTTTGTTCTTGTTTGGTGGCTTTTTGGAAGACTTCATTCATGGTGTGAGGTTTGTGCATATCCACGTCAAGTCCTATGTGAGGTCTGAGTCCCATTATAAATTTTTAGATGTGGAACCGTTCATCTCCCTGATAGTGGGGCACATATTTCAATAGGTTGGTGAACTTTTCCCAATATTGAATCACAGTCGTATTTCCCTAGGTTAAGTTTTGAAACTCCCTCACTTTCTTGTCAAAGAAAAATTATGGTAACTATCTGTTCCTAAAAGTTTGGAGGAAGAGTTCCCAAGTGATCTCAACAGGTTGAATATTTCATTCTAACTTATCATTATCCTATCAAGTCATTGCTTCACCTAAGAGTTGATACATAGCCCATGCCACCTTGGTCTGTTTAGAAAGGTTACAGAGCCCAAAGTATTTTTCCACATCTATAATTCAAGCCTCAACTCGTGCTCTAATAGCCTTACCATCGAACTTGGGTGGTGCTACTCTTTTGAGGTCTTTCCCATGTTCTTCCTCAATTCATCCTCGTGGACCTGCCCTTGGACCACTGTCTCCTTGATTTCCTTTTGCATTCCTATAGTCCTGATCCTTGCGTGCCACTTGGAATTCTTGTTGTATATGATCCATGTGAGACTCTTGTTGATTTAAAAGCTCTAGAATTTGATCCAGCCTCTTGTTTGGTCCCTTATCGGAACTACTACCACCCCCATCTTTCCTGGTGGTCACCATGACATCCCACACTTATCCTGCATCACATTCACATTTATCGCATCTCAACTCAAGTTTCTACGAATAAACGTTCTTATGCTACATCACATAATTTTTCATATGCATACATACCTCATTCTAGAAGACATACACATTCAAGCATAACACACACATTTTAGAGACCTTCATTGAGCACACCAAAAAAATATCATCTAATTTTATTTATATTTAAGGTGAGAAAATATACCCTTATTTACAATAGGCTTCTTGTTACATCATCCCGATTTCTTGGTGTCAAAAAGAGGACATTCCTCTGGGTCCTCATTTGAATGTACATCAAACTTTACAAAAGAGGATGGTTGAGCACACAAGCTCTCCTTTTCCTCTTTAGTCAACAAGGGTGCATTAGGTTCACACCCTAGAGGCCAGTCTCAGATTATGGAAAGATTTTTGATCTTAGGTGTTTGCTTCTCCTCAATCTTAAAGCCTTTGTCTAGCTTGAGTCATGTAAGGGCCTAAGCTAGAGTTTTGTCATCAAGAATTTTTGATTGAGCCTCCACCTTGGTGTTTCCTTCCTTTATGTCATTCTTACATGAGGTTCTAATAGTTTTCCCTTTCCTTCATCTTTTGTTTGACCTTCCCATTCCTACATTCCATTCAGGTTCGGCCAATTCTCGGGACATCAAAATTTTTGGTCAAGGGTCAACTACCCTAGTCAACTATGGTAGACTCAAAAGGTCTAGAGATGAACCCTAAGCTCTGATACCAAATGTAATAACCCATTCAAAATTATTACTTAATTAATATTATTGTAAATGACACATGAATATACTTCAAATTAAAAAGACATAACTAGTGGCTAAAATCAATCATAGCTATTCATGTCCATTTAAAATGAGTCAAAGATTCATATATTCACTTCAAAAGTCAAATTACAATATTAGGTTTGACTTGGCTCCTAGGACACAAAGTCATTACATTGTACACTTCACATCAAGTTACATCTTAGACTATAATAGTCTTGTGAACAACTAAGGTCCTTCTTGGATGGTCACCTCCACTGGTGGACGAGAACATGGTTGAAGCACTTTACCGCCCAACCACAAAGCTTATGCTTCCATAGTATTCTTTTGACTTGAAGAATGCCCGACCTTGCATGGAAAATTTAGCAAGAGAACAATCCGCAAGGTGGAATCTGGTGCATGCCCATACATCAACATGCAATTTCTATCTACAAGTTAGAAAAGAAAGTGCAAGATCTATGCTAGGAATGACAGACAGTGAAATCACAGAGCTCATACATACATAATGAACTATATTGTCTGGCCAAGAATAATAAATGTGTTGCAACAACAACAAACAATAGGTTCTGGTAAAGCAAACCTATACTCTTTGAACTCCATTTCAGCACCCATCTCGGAAGGTAACTTTCTACTATACAATATCTCATAACAACTATCTACCCTCTAGCAACATCTACCTTGAGGTGCTCTAGTCAATTAAGGTATCACTGTTTTGTTCAAGTATTAAAATATAATTTCACAAATATCTTTGAAGAAGAATCAGAATACTAATTTTCTCTCTAAATAGAAATCAAATTTATGATTCACAAAGTAATTCAACAATTAGTCATATCATTCTTATGATTATTTTCTACTTTTCAGCATAAGAATTTTCCTTTTTTAAAATATGCTAAAAAAAAAATAAGGTATGTCACAAGTATTTGTATGTACATAAGCTAAGTCTATGTTCATGCACATATATGTGCCTACTTATGTTAAAAAAATTGTATACATTTTGAAATAATCATTAATTCAAATTGCAATCTTAAAATAGTATTCCATTTGACGTTTCTTTGTCAAAAAAAGAAGAATAATCAGAACAAGTCTATGCTGACAACATATTGTTATTGCATTCTCACAACTGTGATATTCTAACATTGTTGTTTACATAAGAACATTCATTGTTTAAACAAAACAAGTAATGTTTCCTACTAAACCATCATAAAACAAGTTGTTTACATATGAACATTCATTGTTTAAGCAGAAAAAGTACTATTTTCAACTAAACAGTTATAAAAACAAGTTGCTTACATATGTACATTCATTGTTTAAATAGAACAAGTATTATTTCCTACTAAACAGTTATATAGCAAGTTTTCTACATATGTACATTAATTGTTTAAATAGAACAAGTATTGTTTCCTACTAAATAGTCATAAAACAAGTTGTTTCTATCTAAACAATTTATTGAGCAAGGCTATTTTCAGTTACAAAGATAACTTTTCAACAAAACAGTGTCATTTGCAAAGGAATAACCACTGTTTACATCAACACAATACTATTTCAAACTAAACAGTTTCATTAAAGATAATTAATGTCATTTACTCTGTTTGTTGATCTCAAGCTGTTTACATGCTAAATGATCACTTTACAAGTAAATGTTCACCATTTAAAAAAAAACATAACGGGTTTTCCACTATGAAATGAAAATAAAAAATCAAATAGCCCAGTTTCATACATAAGGACAAATTGTCTACTATTCAGATCTTGAACACTTCCATCATTGGAAATTTGATGAGCAACCTTAGTATTATAAAGAAAACTAAATTCAACATATTTGTCGATGAAATACTTGAGTAAATATTTTAGTCAAAGAAGGCATAGAAGTTTTAGGTTCAAACAAAACTCTTGCCTTTTCAGGTTGCACAAACAAACCAAGGTTTCTCTGGATTTGACCAATCTCAATGGTTGGGTCCTTTCTTTCTTAGAATCAAAAGTATATTTGAAATTTCCCTTATGGCCATACTGGTTTATCCATACATGTAGCAATATACAACATGCAAACTTATGTCTGTACCATTACACATTCAGGAAATCATCTTGTTGATCTTCTAGATCGACCCAAGCAAGGCTTGGTGAGTCTTAGATTCATACCATCGTTCTTATCAAATGAGGTTGAATTCACACAAAATAACAATATACACGCATATCCAATGCTCTAAAAAAATCATTTGAATGGGCCACTTTCTGATATTACCTCAATCGATATCAAGCATAGTAAATATACAAAGAAATACAAAAAATAGGGAATTCATGCCCTCCCACAAGATCATCATTTGATCCTTCACAAGATTTATTTTTTTATAAATAACATAGTCACACAGAATCATTTTTGTAAGGCTCTCAAGGCTTAGCATTATCATGCATAATGGAAATGATGGCCAAGCCCTTTCGAGTCTCGACCTAACTCTGTTCACAATCGTGAAAGTTTAAAAATCAATATGTTTTCCAAACTAGTAGGTCGTAGGCCATGCGACTTCCACATAGTGGGTTCACATATTAATACATTCAGCTCAAGGCCAATACATATCATAGACAACGACTTCTCATTATACTGTACTATGAAAACATTTGGTGAAAAGGAAGGATTACTTCTAGCTTGATTCAATAATAGCAATAAAGCTAAGTTTATGCAAAAAAAGGAGATCGATTTACCTCAAAATCAAACTTTGGTGATGTTTTCCTCAGATTTTCCCTGTCTCAAGTTTGTCCTTTGCTTTTTCCTTTCGAATCCCCCAAATATCTTTCTTCTTCTCTGCTTTTTTCGCCCGCTTATCTTTTCAAAATGGAAATAACACTATCATTGCATGTTTTTGGGCGATGGCATTATTGCCATGCCACCGACCACTTCTAGGTTTGAATATTGTCATTAAGACTATGACAGTCCACGTCCATCATGGATTTTCCTTGTGATTTTTCATTAATTTAAATATTCTGATTTATAATGTATCGGTTATCGAATTTGAATTCAATGTGAATTTGAATGTGTATGTCTATATGTATATGTATGTATATATATGTAAGATATATACATATATTTATATATCTACATGTATTTAAATGATTTCATTCATATTTACCTTGTTTCCAAATAATATGTATGTATTCACTTACATGTATATATATACATTCTTATGAAAATTGTTTGTTCGAAATGGCTTATAAGTTCCATATATTATCATTTAATTAAAGTAAGGAACTTTAATTTCATCTCAAGAATCTATATATATAGATTGAAAGGAATTTTATTTTCACTTAATTTTCACATAATGAAATCTCTTATCCTTTTTATTCATCTTTTCAATACTTACTTTCGTTTTCTTCAAAACAGAGTTTAAGTAGACAAATTTCAAATCTACAAGCCATTCATTTCAATAACTGAAACAATTCAAGTCATGAAATTATGTTCTTCTATATATGAAAAATAGTTCAAATGCAAATAATCATTCCATTTATGGTGTGTATACCCAGATTCCAACTGGATTATCATTTGGTCCGGCTAAACAATCCTACCTCAACTATGTTCTCGACCTTCAACCTGTCACCCTACAACTGCACACACTTGCACTTGCAAATTTATCAGTAACATTCAATTCTTGGTAACACATAAAATAATTTCCAAAAGTTCACAAAGTCAACATAAGTCAAATTCTTTCATTCAATATTCGAATATTCCAAAATATCCATTTAATATTTATTGAATTTCTTCAATAATTCAATTTACCATATTATAATAAATATGAAGTAAAATTGGGTTATGAAAAATTGACTGCATCTTTATGAAGTGTTGGCCAATAATAGCGAGTATTCAAAATATTAAGAGTTGTCCTCCTTTTTATAAAGTGTCCCCCATAAGGTCCATCATGGCATGCTATGAGGATATCATATATTTCATCTTCTCTGATGGATCTTATCATTATATTGGCAATCTCTGTGTAGAATAAATATCTAGCTACCCATGAGTAAGGAAAAAAATTCTAAACTAATTTCATCTTCTCTCTTGGTGAGAGATGTGGTGGTATTTTCCCTGTTACCAGGTAGTTAGCTATGTCTGCATACCTGGGTATATGCAGAGAGAGCAAATAAATGCTCATCTGGGAATGAATCATCTACAACATCTTCTAATTTGGTTGGCAGTCTAGAGAGGAAATCTACTTCTATATTGGCTTTCCTCGACTTGTCCACAATAATAATATAAAATTATTGAAGCAATAGTAACCATCTCACAAGCCTCCCACCAACTACTAGTTTATTCATGAGGTACCTTATTGTTGTATGGTTAGTATGTATGAATATGGAATACCCTATAATGTAGTGTTTGAATTATTTGATTGCATGAACCACTACTAATATCTTCTTTTTAGTTACTATATAGTTGAGTTCTTGTGCTTGGATATTTTTAATTATACAGTAAATGGCATACTCAAGATTTCCATCCTTATGTCTTAGCACAACTCCTATTGCAAAATCATAAGCATCTGTATGGATATGGAAAGGTAAATTCTAGTTTGGTCCTCTTAAGACAAGGGTCTTGGTTAGTGCTACCTTAAGATATTTGAAGGAATGTTGACAAGTAGGTGTCCATTCAAACTCTACATCTTTAGACAATAAGACAAATAGTGGTCCCACAAGTTTACTAAAATCTTGTATGAATCTTATGTAGTACCCAACATGGCCAAGGAAGATTCTAATTCCCTTTTATCTTTGAGGTACAAGAAGTGTTGATATTATCTCAATTTTGTTGGGGTCTACTTGGATTCCTTTATTGGACACAAAATGTCTCAAAACTACTCCTGCAATCATCATCATGAAGCATTTGTCATGACTCAGGGACAGGTGATTTGAAATCTCTATAGTACTTTCTCCATATTGGTAAGTGCTTCTTCCCATAAGTTGTAAAATCATCCATGTAAATTGTTAAATGAACAAGACAACCGAGAGGGGGGTGAATTAGTTGTATCTAATTAAAGCATAAAACCCTCAAAAGTAATCAAATCTACATGCATTCAATTAACCCTTAAAAATTTTAAGCATGAAATGTAGATAACAACTGAAACAACAAAAACATACACATTATAACAAAAAATTTATGTGGAAAACCCAATGAGGGAAAAACCACGATGAGGATTATCTCATAATATAAGTAATTGCAAAACTGGTAGAAAGGATCACTGCCAGAATAGGATGCACTGTCCACAAAGGCTCACTACCACAGAAAGAAAAGAAGATAGAAGAGAAGTGTTACATAGAGAACAAATTCTCAATGCAATAGAGAATCCACCACAATAGCTCCAACACCTTCACAGACTTGTTTGAATGATTGTGAACACCTTTAGCTCACTGCATTTAGAAGTCCAACACTTTGAAGTTTGCACTGCTCTGCTCGAAATCGCACTCTACCCTTCAGTAATTCAAATAACTTACATCACACACCTCTATAATTTATATATTTTCAACCTTCAACATCTCAACTCATGCTTATACTGTCCTCAACCTTGAAAACCTTCTCCAAGGTCGACTATACTCACTTCACACTTGCAATTTCAAATTAGGTCGAGACTAAAAATTCCTGTAGTGGATAGGAATGAAAGTGGACAAAAATAAAACTTAATTAGGACCCAAAATAACTCTCATACACCATGCTACACATCCATCAATACTTGAACATCTTCGAATGTAGTGTAAACACTAGATCAGTCGTTACTCGTGCAAACACATTAAAATTTGAATTACACACTTCCCTTGAACAATCTAAAACTTCCAGACAACAAACTTCACTTGAACATGACCCAATAACATCCTAGAAACCAGCAAACTCCTTTACAAAAATCTCACTTGAAGATTATAAACATTTTGTTTACCCAAACAACACTGCCAGACACTGCAATACTCTGTAACTCAGAAGACCTTCTTCCGATACACCGAACCACAAATCCTCTTGACACAGGCAGGAGAACAACATCATCAACTCTCCTTTAGAACTGCAAGTCCTAAAGCCAATCTACGAAGAAATGCGGAGCAAGAGAATTTCTCCCAGATGCTTTTGTACATAACATTGCGAATCCAGTTCATACACTAATAAATGTATCTTTCACTGTACCTCAATCCAAAAGCCCAAATTTTGGATATATCCTCACTAAAAACCTCTAACCAACATATCCAAACCATATAAGTAGATCTTCAACCCAAAAGAAATGTGAAGCAAAACTAGAACACCTTTGCAACACCCTGTTTCCGTATTTTATCAATTTTCTCAGTATCTCGATATCTGAATCATAAATAGAAGCTTGTCAAAGAAACATTAGAGGTTAACATCAATAACTTAATTGATGAAAACATAATGCAACTAATCAAAGGAAACATCTCTTCTCAACCATTGTAGTACTATCATCAATGACCACACAGGCTTGTTGACATTAATGACAACACCTTCATAGTTGCAAAAATATCCCCCTTTTTAATTGATAGAAACACAAGATGTGAAAAATCATCAAAGACACAATAGATTTGAACATACTTATTTCCTTTTCACTTTTCTCCCCTTTGCACAACTATCTCATTACACTCTCTATCCTTGATACTTGCCTCCTTCACATGACTTCTCTCTCCCACATGACTTCATTTTCCTTTTTCACATAACTTATCTCTCTCCCCCTTTAACACCAATGGAAAAGGATAAGGTATTTTGTATTATTCTCCCCCTTTGACATAGAACCAAGCTACTTGCAACTGCTCTGAATGCTCCCCCTTAGGAGTACACACCAAGCAACTCAGCAACCTCTGCACCATGACAACATAAATTTCATACTGCAACAATGTTACTACCTACTCCCCCTGAGAGGTAGCCATCAATATCAGTCTAGAAAAAACATGAATCCATAGATCCACTGGAATGATGCATCTCCATATGCATCTAGTTCAAAAGAGGGGAAATAACCCACAACTTCTCCCAGAGATACTCAAAATTATCTTTAGGCAGAGCCTTAGTGAATATGTTAGCAATATGATCCTTTGTAGATACATATTCAAGATTCTCCTCATTCTCCATAATTTTTTCTCTCAAAAAGTGATATTTGATTAATATATTCTTTCTCCTTGAATGCATCATTGTATTCTTTGAAATATTAATTGCACTTGTATTATCACAGAAGATAGAAATAGGCTCATCATACATTACTATGATATCCTTAAATATCTCTCATCCACAATACTTGTGTGCAACAAGATGCTACTACAATATACTCAGCCACTACAGTAGATAAGGAGATTGAATCTTGCTTCTTACTTAAGCTTGCCACCAATCTTTATCCAAGAAAGAATTTACAACCACTTGTACTTTTCCTATCATCAACACATCCAACCCAATATGGATTTGTGTATGCACTTAATGTGAAATTAATATCTTTTGGATACCATAAGCCATAATCCAAAATGCCTTTTAAATATCTGAATATCCTTTTTACTACGACAACATGTGATTCTTTAGGATCTTCTTGAAATCTATCCACAAGACAAACTACATGCATGATATCCAGTTTAGTAGCAATTAGATATAATATTCCACCAACCATATATCTATACTTTCTCTAATTAGACTTAGGTGATTCATCATCCTTGCTCAATTTGCAACCAATAACCATAGGAGTACATACTGGTTTGGATTCATCCATTCCAAACTTCTTCAACATCTCTTTAACATATTTTGATCGTGAAATGAAAATGCCTTTATCTGTCTGATTGATTTGTAGCCCAAGGAAGAAATTCATCTCCCCAAACATTGACATCTCATACTCTTTTTGAATCTCTTATACAAAATTCTTACACATATCTTTAATTCCTCTGAAGATAATGTCATCCACATACACAACCACTGTCAAGATTTTATCTTCCTTAAATTTAAAGTAAAGATTACTATTTGTGGTTCCCTTGTTGAATCCTTGTTGTATCAAATATTTGTCTAATCTTGCATACCAAGTTTCAAGAGCTTGCTTTAATCAATACAATGTCTTTTTCAAATTTCAAACCATATTTGATTGATCTGATAATTGAAATCTTTCTATTTGTTCCATGTAAAATTCTTCTTCCAATTCTCCATTCAAGAAAGTAGACTTCACATCCATTTGATAAAGTATTTATGTGTTGTAAATGTCAAAAACATTATGATTGCTTCCATTCTAGCCATCGGGGCAAATGTTTCCTCAAAGTATATTCCTTCTACTTGTGAGTAACCTTTACACACAAGCCTTGCTTTGTTTCTTACCACTTCTCCATTCACATTCAACTTATTTTTGAATACCCACTTAGTTCCAATTATATTCTTATTTTCAGGTCTAGAAACTAGTTCCCAAGTTTTATTTTTCTCAAATTTTTGCAACTCTTCTTCTATTTCCTTCATCCAATATTCATCTTTACATCCCTCACTCACTGTTTTTGGTTCAGTTTTGGAAAGTAAACATGGATTTACCTTGTTTTCAACAAATTTTCTTCTAGTCAATACACCTTTTCTTTTGTTTCAAATAATATGTTCTTCAGAATGATTTCTTTGCACATACCTTGGGTCTTAGGGGTCTTTTTCAGAGCTTCTTCCTCTTCATTTTGCATTTCTTTTTCCTTAGCTTCTTCTTCTTCTTCTTCTCTGCAAGTAGGTTCATCTGACACATATCCATCTATAACAACTAAATTCTACAAATCTTCATCAACCTTGACATTTGCACTTTCAACAATCTTTAATAACCTTTTGTTCTAACATCTGTAAGCTTTGCTTTTAGTAGAATATCCAAGGAAGATACCTTCATCAGACCTTACATCAAATTTTCTCAAGTTTTCTTCATCTCTTCTATTATAACATTTGCTTCCAAATACTCTAAAGTACTTGACAATAGGAATCCTTCCATACCACAACTCATAGGGAGTCTTTATGCTGTTAGCTTTGGATTGAACTATGTTAGGTATGTAAACACTAGTATAAATTGCTTCTCTCCAGTAGACTTTTGGTAGTTTAGCTTCTTTCATCATAGTCCTTGTAGCTTCTTGAACAGTCCAATTTTTCCTTTCGACAACCCCATTCTGTTGAGGATTTCTAGAGACAAACAAGTGCCTCTTTATTCCATCAATACTTGACCATCTTCGAATGTAGTTTAAACACCAGGTTGGTTGTTACCTATGCAAACACATCAAACTTTGAATTACACACTTTGTTTCTATGATCTAAAATTGTCAGACAACAAAATTAACTTGAACATGATCCAAGAACATCCTAGAAACCATCAAACTCCTTCGCAACAAATCTCACCTAAAGATTATAAACATTTTGTTTACCTAGACAAAACTGCCAGACATTGCAATACTCTATCTCAGAATACCTTCTTCTAATACATCAAACCATGAATCCTCTTGACACAAGCAATAGAAAATCATCAACTCTCTTTTAGAATCACAAGTGTTGAAGCCAATCTATAGAGAAACACGAAGCAAGAACATTTCTCCTAGACACTTCTATATACAACACTACAAATCCAATTCATACACTAATGAATGTATCTTTCACTGTACCTTGATCTAGAAGCCTAAATTCTGGATATACCCTCACTGAACACCTCTAACAAACATATCCAAACCACATAAGCAGATCTTCAACCCAAAATAAATTTGAAGCAAAACCATAACAACTCTGCAACACCCTGTTTTCTTATTTTATCAACTTTCTTAGTATCCTCGACATATGAATCATAAATAGAAGCTTGTCAAAGAAACACCAGAGGTTAACATCATCAACTTAACTGATGAAAAAATAATACAACTAACCAAAGCAACAATCTCTTCTCAACTACTGTACTACTATCATCAATGACAACACAGGCTTGTTGACATCAATGACAACACCTTCATTCTTGCAACTTAAACCTCTATGCAATCATGAGAAAAGTCTGAGAATAGGCTCAGTACTGCCCTTTGGAAGGTGGTAGGTGCATTGCATAGCCCAAATGTACCCCAAGATCATGTGAAGGTTTTCTTGTCTTGATCTTCTAGGGCTATCTTAATTTGATTGTACCAACTAAAGCTATCCAAAAAGGAAAAGTATTGCTTGCCTACTAGTGAATCTATTACTTGGTCAATGAATAGAAGGGGAAAGTGATCTTTCCTATTTGTTGCATTCAACTCATGGTAGTCTAAACACTCTCTCTATTTCCCTCGTTTCTTAGGTACAATAACTAGTGGAGACACCCACTAACTGTCAAAGATTGGGTAGATGAATCATGCATCTAGCAACTTTTGTAATTCTCCTTTGACTATGTCATGGACTTTAGGGTTCATTATCCTTTGGGGTTTCCTAATTGGTTTACAGCATTCATTGATTTAAATTCGATGCATGCATAGGTTTGGGTCTATACCCTTTATATCATGGTAATCCTATGCAAATGCAGGTGCATGTGCTTGCAACACATTCAATAGTGAGGTATTTTGTGCAACAGTCAATTGACTGTTTACATTTAATGTCTTATTTGAAATAATCTCTAAAGTCCAGGATGATGTTTGAACAAATGAAATGTCTAGACCTGTTATATTGAGAATGTGATGATGTGGAAATAGGGTATGAAATATTTGGTAAATGGACTCAGATGTATTGGTTGGAATTATGTTTTATAAGGGACCTTGCAAACATGTTATTGTGGGTCCCTACCATAATTTTTCTACATGATGTTTGTAATCAGTTGATCTTCATCTTGGTTTTCTAACAAGGGACTGCATTCAATAGTCATTAGAGTTTGTAATGAGTACTGGTCTTCCTCATCTAGTGCAGGCCATATAATTTGCTCCAAATCTGCATGTGGCTAGGTAGGTGGATAGAGGACTAGTTCCTTGGTTACATTTCCATTTGAAATGATCATGTTACCAGGCCTAAAACCTATAAAGGCATCTATAGTTTCCAACCAAGGTCTCCCTAGGATGAGGGGATATCCTATAATGTTAGCTTTAGGCTGTAACATGATAAAGTTTATAGGGTACTCCCATGAGTCTAATGTTATTGCCAAGTCTTCTATGATTCCCTCAGGTTTAACTATAGACCTATATGCTAATTGCAACATAGTGGGTGTAGGTTTGAGCTCCATTAGTTGTAATAATTTCATGGTTTCTTTGGTCATTACATTAATGGATGCCCTAAGGTCAATTAAGGTATTCTTAATGAGAGTACCATTGATTTTGGGATCCACTACAAGGCTCCCAAGATCTGCATACTTGACGACAGTTATGTTTCCCAACATAATATTTTCAAGTTATCCTAAGACATGTACATTCTAAGGGTCCTTAATTTTCCTTCTTAGCTTTTTAAGACATAATTCTCTCACTATTTTGGTATAAATGGGCTTGTTTAATGACGTGAATGAGGGGTATCTTGATTCAAACATCTTTGAGTTGTCCCAATAGATCAATTTCAGCTTACAGTGAATGATGTTTTTTGACTGTTAATATTTTAGGAAATGGAGGCTTTGGACTTATGATTGTTGGGTTAACCTAATTTGACTCAAGTTCGCTAGGTTGTTTGTCCATGGCCTCTACTAGGAGTTCCTCATTAGTCAAATCTATGATATGAGGAGATGAAGGCCCAACTAACGTTTTCCCTGATTTAAGGTGTACATCACTCACCTCAACTCCATAAGTGGGGTATTATATGGTGTCGTTAGCAGAAGCCTGTTGGATAGGCTTGTTATTTGGGTTAGGTGCAGGTTGTGTTGGAAATTAAGGTTCTCTTGGTGGTATTGGTACAATTTATGTTGGGTTTGACATTATGGCTTGTTGTTGTGGCTATAAGGGTTGTTGTAGTTGCTGATAATTGATATTTTAAATTTTCCACTACTAACCCCTTTGCCACTAGGATTGCTATTAATTTTGTTGGGGTGGCCACTGAGAATTATAATTAGATCCTTGGTAATTTGGTGGTGACCACATGCCTTATTATTTTTTATTCCAATTGGATTGAGGTATTGTTTATTGTAGGTTTTTCACATTGGCCCAATATTGAGGGTTCCAATTAGGGAAATTTGCATTACTACCTGGAAATGACATGTTAAAGGTCAATGGATCTTGGGGCATACCTTGTATTGGTTGCCATGGTTTGTGTTGAGCTATATTAAACACCTGACCGTATTCATCTTTCAGGGCATGAAATTTTGACTTCCCTTGCTTATCTTTAGAAATACCGGCCAACATCTTGCACTTGTAATTGATCTTCTTTTATCTATAGTGTGGGTAGTATTTTTTGAGGGTCGCTTCTGATTCTTCTTGATTTTTCATGATATGAAAGGTATCAAGTTGTATATCCAAGTGGCTAATGATTTCCTCCTTCATTCTTGATTGAAGATTGCTCAGCTCCACCCTTGAGAATCCATTGGATGATTTGTTGAGAGAGGAGATATTTTCTCCCTTGGTCTTCATGGTGAAGGACCTGGAATAGTTTATATATACTCTAAAAATCTCATCAAATGGTAAATGTGAGATGTCTCCTGCCACAATGAGGTTGAGGGCATCCATATAGTCCTCATTAACTCCCCTTAAGAATACCAGTTTTAGGGATTCATGAGATAGTCTGTTTTGATGGGATTTCTTGAGGTAGAACTAAAACCTCTCAATACAATCTTCCAATGATTAATCATCTTTCTGTGACATCCTAAAGATGTCATCCCTCTTTATATCTATTCCTTTGCAATAATCCTAGTATTTCTCCAAGAAATTTGTATTCATTGTGTTCCAATTGGAAACAATATCTCTTCCCAATCCCATGAACAATCTTAGAGTAGCATCTTTTAGTGTTGCTGGAAATAGTTTGAGTCTATGAGTATCTATGGTATAATCATAACTTTAGTATAACACATCAAAATAAAAAAGAAAGTTATCTAGGTCCTCTGTAACCAACCCATAGAACACAGATAGTATTGAAGGAGGTATGTTCTTCAAAGCAGTAGCCCTTTCCTAGTTGGATATAGGTAACTCAAACATTACATGCTCTAGTATGTCTTCTATTGTTTCATCAACCATGATGCTTATGTGTATACGAGAAGTCTCCTTTGTGTCTGGTGTAGGTATTGGTGTTAGAAATTCTTCTTCTTTAGGAATACCCTCACTTTGTTCATTGTGTTCACCATTATCCTCTAATGCTTCATGTGTTAAGGGGAGAAATATTCCTAAATAATTTTGATACCTCTGCATGTAATGGTTGTGACTTTTTAGTTCGACAATTCTTGCACATTGTTATTAACTCGTGTTGTTGTTGATGGTTAAAACCTAATTACCCTAATGCTGAAAACATAATTGCTAAATTATGAAAGCTTGAAAGGTATTGAAATTACATAGGAGAATCATGAACTTAGCATTTTCCCTAGTAACAATGCTAAAAATGTAACTTGGTGCTACTAGGTGGACACACAACTCAAAGGATTGACTCCTAATTGAACACTTCATCATTCACACAAGAGACTTAATTTAATTATCAACTAGGGGCTCATAAGATTTTGATAATGATGACACTATATATATTCATGGATTCTAAACACACCCTATATCAATGGAGTATAGGTGATTACACATGTATAAAAAAATATAAAAGCTAGAAAAGGAAATAAAATGAAAATTTGCAAAACGGGGGAAATAAACATAAGCTGCTAGTTTATGCTATAGGTACTTAACAATCAAAACTATGTTTGTTAACTTCTAAAACTAAACTGTAACTAATTACTTCAGGGGATGTAACAAAGTTCAAGCTATAGAATTCGATTCAACTACAGAATAATATTCATGAATTCCAAATGTATATAAGTGGAAATTATCTTACTAGATTCAACAATGCATTAATTAATCTAATAATAGGAAATGGAGTGGATAGTAGTACCTCAAGTGGCCTTTTGTTGAGTTGAAGTAGCTTCGGTCAGAGATAAATGATGATTGAATTATTCAACATCATCATTTATCTCAAAATCGCTACATCCAAGTATATGAGTTTGATTTGCAATTAGAGAGATTATTACTTGCAAATTAATGACTTCATGTCCTTCATTGAGTCTCAATCAAATATCATTCTAAATGATCACTTCCAGATTGAACATTATTATTATCAATTTGATGTTAAGTTCAAATTGAACTTATAAGGGATAATCGATAATCAAGGAAACTAACACCGATTCATAATTAGATAGTTAGTTAAGACTAAAGCATAAACAATGGGACACATCCCATGAGTGAACGTGTCTTCCATTTATATACTTATATCGAATCAATCCTCATTTGGAAAATATTGAAAATGAATAAATGTTTTACATTTGAGGATCGAAATCCAGTAAGATAAAATCTGACTTAGAAATTTCGTGAGACATTCAACCAAAATTTAATTGACATCAACTTCAAAAAATTTAAGTTTATTATTCTATTTATAATTTGATAGGTTTAATTATTTTTAACATGGTATCAGAGCCACATTGAGAAAAGATCCGAATTAAATCCAGATATCAGATTATTTAGAAAATCGTATTTTTCTCTAGAAATCACAAACACATTACATTCTTCATAATGTCAAGTGTAATCAGATTTGAGGGTCGTCTTGAAGGTGAAAACAACTTTACTTCATGGAAGTTCAGAATCATGATGATTTTGAAAGAAAATAAGTTAGACTCATTTGTGAAATAAAACAAGATAGAACCAGAGAAATCTCAATGGATTGAGAACGATGAGAAAACTATGAAAATTATAGTAGATGCAGTTAGGGACCATATAGTACCTATTCTATATAAACACGAGACTACATATCGAATGTTTAAATCCATTGAGAGCACCTTTGAAATAAACAACACCAGTAGGAACCTTGCTCTAAAGAGGCAACTCAATCATGTTCAAATAAACAAGGGAGAATCCATTAATGCTTATTTCATGAGGATCAATGAATTTAGAAATCAACTATCAATAGTAGGATATCAAATTGATAGCAAGGAGTTAACTCTAATAGCTCTAGGTGGCCTACCAAACTCATGGGATTCATTTATTCAAGGAATAAGTGCAAGATCAAAACTCCCTAAATTTGATAGTCTAAGAACAGATTGCTTACAAGAAGAAACAGGACTAATGACAAAAGAAAACAAACTGAAAACCATAGATGAGGATATTCAGGTGCTAAATACAAATTCTCGTAAGAAAGGTAAGAAGAAAAACTTCAAGAGAAAGAAGAATTCTTATGGAAAGGGATCGTTCAAGAAAAGGAAAGACAACTCCCGAATACAATGTTTCAGATGTGATCAATATGGACACTATGTAATGAAGTGCCCTGATAGAACAAAACAACAAGCGTCTTTTGCTAAAGTTGGAAAGACAAATATAGAATATGACTCTGAGAAATTTATCTTCTACTTAGCATTATCAAGTCAAGTATCAAACAAAGTCAACAACTGGGAAATTGATAGTGGTTCATCAAGGCACATCACA
Organism: Sequoiadendron giganteum; assembly: GCA_007115665.2. Classification (NCBI taxonomy): domain Eukaryota; kingdom Viridiplantae; phylum Streptophyta; class Pinopsida; order Cupressales; family Cupressaceae; genus Sequoiadendron; species Sequoiadendron giganteum. The sequence goes on from CM021108.1 coordinate 262,061,410, forward strand.
AGGTTCAAAGAACACCTCAATACTATGATAGAAGAAATTGATGAAGAAGTAACTATTGGGGATGATTCTGCACATCCAATAAGGGGGGTTGGAACTTGCACCATCAAATTGAAATCTGGCCTCTCCCTCCAACTCACCGGAGTCTTGTTTGTACTAGGAATAAAGAGGAATCTAATATCCATCTCTACTCTTGAAGATAATGGATATAGGGTTACCTTTATGGATGGAAAATTTATGTCATGGCCAAAGAAATCCATTATAAAGAAAGCACAAACTATAGGTATAAGACAAGGATATCTTTACAAACTATGCACTAACATTACACAAGCTCTTATTCTTGAGACTTCTGATTCAGATGAAGTTTGTCATCGATGATTAGGACATATTCATTTTCGTGCCCTACCCTCTGTAGAAAAATCAGTAACAGGTTTTCCTAACTAAAATAAATTCATGAAGGAGCATGTAAAGGGTGTGCCCTAGGAAAGAATACAAAGGGAACCTTCCAAAATAGTTTGAGTAAAACCAAAAATGTGTTAGAACTAGTTCACTCTGACTTATGTGGACCCATGTCTGTACCCTCCATGGCAGGCTTCCTATATTATGTAATATTTATAGATGACTTCTCTAGGAAGACCTGGATATATTTTCTTAAGTGTAAAGAGTCAATAGAAATCCTTAAAAGGTTCAAAGCACTTACAAAAAACTTCTCTGTGAAGAAAATTAAAATTGTAAGAACAAATAACGGGAAGGAATACACCTCATAAATCTTTAAGGAATTTTGTATAAATATTGGGATTAAGAGGGAGTTTATTGTAGCCTACAACCCTCAACAAAATGGTGTTGCTAAGAGAAAAAATAGAACTATTGTAGAAGCTGCTAAAGTAATGCTGTTTGACCAAAACATAGAAACCTCGTTATGGGAAGAAGCCTCTAGAACTGCTGTCTACATCCAAAATAGATGTCCACACTCACATCTAGATAACAAGACTCCTGAAGAAGCATTTACTGGTATAAAACCTGACATAGGTCACTTAAGGATCTTTGGTTTCCTTGTCTACATTCATGTTCCTAAAGAAAAAAGATCTAAATTAGAACCTTCTGGAAAGAAAATAATATTTGTGGGCTATAGTGAAACCTCAAAAGCCTACAAAATATACATATTCAGACATAATCAAGTTGAAGTAAGTAGAGATGTCGTATTTGAGGAAGACATTGCCTTTAAAAGGAAAAAGAGTTCAAATGAGATAGAAATTCAAGATTCTCCTAAAGTCTTGGAGGAAGATCCTGCTCCTGAGATTCAGAGGGAGTATCCTGAAGAAATCATAAATGAAAACCAAACTACTCCAGAAGAAAATCCTGATAACAACAGCAAGAGGGTACCACTTTGGGCTAGTAGGATGATTAAGGAAGCTGAGAATTATACAACACCCAAAGGAACTTTTAGAGAAAGTAAGAGACCCAAAGATTGTCAAGCTATGTTGCCTTAATGAATGATATCATCAGTTCAGAACCAACTAATGTTATAGAATCTCTCAAATATCAAGTGTGGAAAGATGTGATGATGAAAGAGTATCAGTCCATTTTGAAAAATGATGTATGAGAGATAGTACCTAGACCAAAAGAGAAATCTGTTGTCTCTTCCAAATGGATTTTCAAAATCAAACATGTTGCTGATGGTAGTATAGAGAAACACAAGGCATGTTTTATGGCCAGAGGTTTCTCACAAAAGGAAGGTATTGATTATGAAGAGACATTTGCACCTATTTCCTGATACACCTCTGTGAGAGCAGTAATAGCTATTGTAGTAGCTAAAGGTTGGAAGATCCATCAAATGGATGTAAAAATTTCCTTCCTAAATGGAACCATTGAAGAAGAAGTCTATTTAGAGAAACTTGAAGGTTTTGTGATACATAAAGCAGACTCACATGTATGCAGATTGAAGAAAGCTCTATATGGACTTAAACAGGCTCCCAGAGCCTGGTATGAAAGAATTGACAACTATCTTTTGGGACTAGGATTTTCCAAGAATGATGCAGACCCAAATCTCTATTTTAAGATAATTAAAGGTGATATGCTAATACTAATTTTATATGTTGATGACCTCCTTATAACAGGGGAAGAGCACCTTATCACTCAATGTAAAAAGGACCTGGCTTCAGACATGAAAGACTTGGGCATTTTACATTACTTCCTGGGGTTAGAAGTCTGGAAAAAATTAGATGGTATCATCCTAAATCAAGGAAAGTACACTATTGATATTCTGAAGAGATTTGGGATGTTAGATTATAGACCCATGTCTACACCTATGGAAACCAACTTACACAAATTAAAAGAAGCAACAACATAATAAAAAAATTTAGATCCTACTCTCTATAGAAAGATAATTGGATCTTTAATGTACTTGGTTAACACCAGACCAGATATTTGCTATGCAGTGAGTGCCCTAAGCCAATTTATGTGTGAGCCAAAGGAAATTCACGTTGTTGCTGTGAAGCATTTATTGAGATAGCTTCAAGGTACTATTGGATATGGTCTTAAATACGAGAATGACAAACTAGACTTACATGGATACTCTGATTCAGATTGGGTTGGGAGTGTAACCGATCGAAAAAGCACATCAAGATGTTGCTTCAGTTTAGGATCGGCTATGATCTCTTGGATCAACAGGAAACAGTCCTCAATGGCATAAAGCTCAACAAAAGTTGAATATATTGCAGCCTCTATGGGGGCAAGAGAAGCAGTATGGCTTCGGAAATTGATTGTGGGATTATTCGGTGAGTCCTTGAATCCTACTATTATCCACTGTGACAATCAGAGTTGCATTAAGCTTTCAGTAAATCCAGTATTCCATGATAGATCAAAACATATTGAGATTCCTTACCACTATGTGAGAGACATGGTAGAAAGGAATGTGATCCAGTTGGAGTATATTAGTACAAATGATCAAACAACAAACATTCTCACCAAGCCTCTCTCCAAAATTAAAGTTGAACACTTCAGGAAGAAACTTGGTATGGTTGAGATGTAAATTATTATTGAAATTGAGATTCAAATTTTATTTTGTACTAATGTATTTAAAATATGTTTAATGTGTAAACTCTTTTGTCATGTGTGTGACTCCTGACTTTATGGGCCCTCTCCCCTTGTGTACATTATTGAAAGGTGATGATCTTTCTAATAATGAGCACTTGTATTTGACATTGTAAAGTGATGACTCTATAATGATTAGTTCCACTATCATGATAGATATCATGTGACTTGATATCTATGGATATGTCATGATAATATCTCGTGGATATTTTGATAGATATCATGAGACTTGATATCAGTTGAAGATCATTATGATCCTTATGAGATAATCATGGTGGATAAATGTATCCGTGGATATACCATGAATGATTATGGTAGACATCATGAGACTTGATGTCAGTGCACATACCATAATAGAGATGTGTTATGAAGAATGTCATGTGAATTGACACCTTTTAGAAACATACTATATCTCCTGATATCACAAGTAAGGTGATATCACTATATACTTGGTTAGAGCCATCTTCCCTAGCTAAGAGGGAGTGTTGAGTTGAAGTAGCTTCGGTCAGAGATAAATGATGATTGAATTTATTCAACATCATCATTTATCTCAAAATCGCTACATCCAAGTATATGCGTTTGATATGCAATTAGAGAGATTATTACTTGCAGATTAATGACTTCATGTCCTTAATTGAGTCTTGATCAAATATCATTCTAAATGATCACTTCCAGATTGAACATTATTATTATTGATTTGATGTTAAGTTCATATCAAACTTATAAGGGATAACCGATAGTCAAGGAAACTAGCACCGATTGATAATTGAATAGTTAGTTAAGACTAAAGCATAAATAATGGGACACGTCCTCTCATGGGATGTGTCTCCCATTTAGATACTTATTTCATCTCAATCCTCATTTAGAAAATATTGAAAATTAATAGATTTTTTACATTTGAGGATCGAAATCCAGTAAGATAAAATCTAACTTAGAAATTTCATGAGACATTCAACCAAAATTGAACTGACATCAACTTCAAAAAATTTAAGTTTATTATTTTGTTTATAATCTGATAGGTTTAATTATTTTTAACACCTTTGCTTTAGTTGTTGCTTCCATAGTAGATGTCAGACACTTACTACTTAATAAACAAATCATGGTATTGAACTAACTCCTTTATTGCATAAAAAATCTGAACTCTTACAATCTAACAAGAATCTACTAAATATTTCTCATTTAGTAAGATGTATCTACTGTTGTGACTGATAACAACAAAACAACTATCGGAAATGATCAACTATTAATTGGTAACTTAGCAAAACTAACTAGATAACTAGCTTTACTCCTTATAACAGATCCCACTATATAGGGTCTGCGAGGAGTCTTATTCATTCTAGGACTAAAAACTAAACCATAATCTATCTATCCACTCTCCCTCAAAGATAAGGAGAGGACTTAGTCTTCAAACAAAAAACCATAATTGAAAAGAAGAAGAAGAGAAACTAAACTTTAACTCTACCCTAACGGTTAATCGCCATGATAGAAACATGTTTCTTGGGAATGTCACGTTATGGGTTACTCCTGCTCAAAACAAACTACTTCTTCTAGTCATCTTATTCAGTGGATAAGAATGTGCTTATGGTGACTCACGATTGACCATGGAATGGTCACCTTCGTTCTCCTCTAGAACTATCGTGCTTCAACCATTCTGACTTCTCCCCTACAACTGCCTGTGGTCCTTATGCTGTAGGTTGAAAATCTAGTTGTTATGGGTTACAGTCCTTCTAGCTGCAAGAGGTTAGTTTCATCCCTAAGACATACACATCATTAATAATCATAATTTAAGCATATAGTTATACTGAATCTCATGAACATTCATACATTCACACATACAAATGCCAACATATCATAATTGTATTTCTACATACTTAAGTCTTTTAAAGTGCATGAAAGGTATATAAAATATGTATGAAGTCTTAGGAATATTTGTGAAACATGGTAGATGAAATGATAAAAACATAAAATAATGAAGTAAAACTGACCATTAATTAATCCCATTATTGGCCCCTAGGGTTAAGACTCCCCCACGAGTCCTTGACCCTCCTTGTGCTTATGAGGCTACCACCTCTAAAGATGATGATAAATGGATAATAGTAACTAGCTGAAAGGGAAAATTTCCACTTTCGTTAATGTTCAAAGCAAAGCTAAAGATTCCTCTATTGTGCAGATGTAACTTGATCTTTCAAACCCTTCTACAAAGGGGAAATAAGATTTGATGGCCTCTGTTGAGGTTCCTTCTCATCTATGGTTTTCTCGTATGCCTCATCTTATGTTGATGCTTTTGTCTCAACCAACAATGTTATCTCATCCTTTCACTCTGTAGTAGTATTTTATCCCACCCAAGTGTTTGGAGGATGGAGAGTTTATTTCAAAAAAGAGGAGGAATGTTATGCATGTGCTTCAATTGGGTTCTCTCTCAACAAAGTTTTTGTATAATTGCTACTCCGCACTAGAGGAGTCAAATGGTGATGATATGCAAGAGTCCCATTCATGAATTTACTCTCTCAGAATGTATGAGGTCTCATTGACCTCTCAAAGAGGTATTACATGTGAGATACTTGTCAAAAATATTTTGATATTGATGTTTTGTGTCTTCAGGAAGTTAAGATTTTTGGTTTTCTTCTTTTTGTAGCATGCCATGTTATTAGGCTAAAGGGTTCCTTGTTTTCCTCCAATCAAAATGTTGGTCGTGGAGGAGTTGTCACTTTTCTTGCACCATGGTGGAATTTCTATGTGGTGAACCATGGGTCCAATCCAACTCATCATCTAGTCTGGATCCTCATGAATATTGATAATCATTCTTTTGGAATAATTAATGTTTATGTTTCCAATGATTTTGTGAAGCTATGTAGCGATGGATTGTGGATTCAATGCCCTAGGCCACTTGGGTTTTGTGTAGAGAATTTAATATGGTTGAGTTTGCATATGTTAAATATGGAACTTTACCTTTTATTTGGATGACTAGTGAACAAAAGGCATGGTTCTATATACACAATAAATTGAGACTTTATGATGCAAACTTAGGTCATTTTCATAACCACCCTATTTGGAATATGTGGAGTAATTTCTAGGCTGGATTTGATAGTATTTAAATGGTTGGATCATTCCATGATAATGGCATAATATGTTTTATCTTTTTCCTCTCACAATGCCCTACCAGTTTTGCCTCTTCCCGAGGTGACCCTGTCTAATCACTTCCCCATTAATTTTGACATTGAATGGCAAGTGGGGCACCCTTCTAAGTCCCAATTTTTTAATACTTCTTTGATGAATTATCATCCCATTCTAGCCCATATCAAGAAGGATTTGAATTTGGAATGCTTTCCAACTCATCCAATTGGGTGGATTGCTTGATGGAATCATGGTATCCAAAACACCTCATGTTTTCTTTACATTTATAGTTTCCAGTTGGCCATCTTTTGGTGACCTTCATACGAGGCCACCACCTCAGATATCTACCATGCCATAAAGGTGCTCATTTATAATTTTCTCTCTCCTTCTTTTCAGGTTCAAGTTATGGATCTTAGATAGAAAAAACAAATTGTTGACAATCATTATACGAAAGGAGCTTAGATCAAAGCCAAACTGCATTAGATTAAAGTTGGTGACCATTATTCTAAAAAAAAATTCACACCCTTCGAGAACTCCATGCTTTTTAGTGCATAAATAAAATCAAAGAAGGTCAATAGGTGCTCAAAAATCTACAAGGGATTCTTCAAGCCTTTGTCCAACATTACAAGAAAGTCTTCACTGCTTAGGATGATTCCTCAGAGCACTGAAATGCCTTACAAGAATATCTTCAAGTAGTCCCTTATTGACTCTCTTCCACTCAAAAAATCTTCTATGAGTAATTTCTCTCGCTGGAGGATCTCAAGGAGGTTATTAATTCTATGGAAGATGACAAAGCTCTCGAGTGTGATGGGTTTCCTTATGATTTTTACAAATCCCTATGGGATAATGTTGGGTTTGACCTTTATAAATTATAAATTGAAGCTTTTCACTCTCAATATTTAGGAAATATTATGAACAAATTTTTTTTAACTTCATACCTAAAGATGGTGATCTCGAAGACATTTGCAATTGGCGACCGATCATGTTGTTTAATGTTTCATATAAAATAATAGCCAAATATTTGGCTCTAAAAATATGTCATCTCCTTCCTTGAATTCTTCATCTTGAGCAAATGGGTTTCATCAAATCCAAGTATATCCCCGATAATATTATTGTTGTTTGGGAAGATATATAATGGGTTCAATGCTCTTAGCAAAGGGCCATCTTCTTAAAAAATGATTTTTACAAAGCTTATGATCACATAGAATGAGCCTTTATTCTTGTCGGGCTTTGGGCTTTGGGGTTTAGATTGAGATTAATTTAAATGTTCAATATGCTTTTTGTAGATGCTTCTACTTACATCTCCATTAATGGCTGACAATATCATGGTTTTGACCTCTTTTTCTCTATTTGACAATGGTGTCCTATGGCACCTTCTCTATATGTTCTAAAAATGAAGGCTTTGTATATCACCTAGCCCACTTTATCTCTTGTGGTCTATTCATGGGTATTTATTTTCCTGAGTTAGCGAATCAACTTGTCAATGGTCATTTTACTGATAATTTTTCCTCTCTTTTGGAAGATGAGAAAAATATCAAGGAGGTGATAAAATGTTTGGGTACTTTTTTCTTAGCCTCAAGATCGACTATTTAGTGGAAAAAAACCTAGTTCTATTGTCAATTTTCTCTTCCAATGCCACCTTGAATTTATAGATTTGGGTGGAAGTGGATTGATCATGGGGAAGTTTTTAAAATTTTGGGCATTCCCTTATCTTTTCAAGCCTTATCAGTGATGTTTTGGAATGCGATCCTCACTAGAATTGAAAAGAAGCTTACTTATTGGATCACTAAGCCTCTCTCTTTAGTGGGAAAGTTTCAAATTTTCTCTAAAATTATTGCGGCCACCCATTTGTATTATTCATCTTATTGGACTCCTTCTAAGTCCTCTTACTTGAAACTTGAGAAGATTCTTCAATATTTTCTTCGAGAATCCTTTGATGACCACAAGGGTTCCGACAAGATTGCTTGGGAGTGTTTTTCCTCCCTTGTGAGTCTGGTGGGCTTGGACTTCTTTTTACTCAACATCAAAGATTAGCTCTCTATGTTAAGTGAATCATTTGTGCCCTTTTTGATAATGAAGCTTGAAAGATTCTTTTTGACATTACATATCTTCAGGCTATTTGGTCAATCAACTTTCTTGGAAGGGGATAGGATTTCAAATCCTTCTTCTCATGAAGGAGGTTGTTCATATCAAAGGCACTTTTATCACCAAAAGAATTTGGCAGGCGTGGGAGGCAGTTAAACCTTGGCTCTAATGGGTCAGATCTAGTTTTAGGGATGGGATATCCTTCAACCAATATAATCTCTAGTGGCCTCCCCAATTGCAATTTCAAGGTCTACCTTTGGCCAGATTACCTTGGGTTAAGGCCTTACAGTTCCATAAAAAGGTATTTAGAGCCCTCAAGATTTATTTTCTAGAGCTTCCATGAGCCTTATGTCATGGGATGAGCTCAAGGCTTAGTTCCACCTCTCTCGGCTAGATCAAGAGACTTATGATATAGTTATGACTTCTATTATGGTGGAGAAGTTGCACAAGGTTGATGTTTATTCTACTAAACCTTGGTGGAAAGAGTAGTGTTGGAGTCTTAATATTGATTTTTCGTAATCACAATTTGTTTCTTAGGTATCGCTTGCTTTCTCCACACCTTCCCATGGTACCCAATTTAAATCATAGATGGAATTTGCAATCTCTAATATTTGTTTGGCAACATATGGTTGGTTGTTGTTGAGCCTAAACTTGCAAACTTTTCCTAATGTATTCTTTTCCAAGGCTTACTTGTGGGGATTCACCTTTAGCATATGGGTATCTAGAACCCTCATTTCCCATTTCGTGGGCAAGAAGATTCTTTCAAGCACCTTTCTAGTTTTTTCAAAGAGCTCAACAACTCTAGAATTTGATTCATGACTTATTTTACCCTATCAGACTCGAGCCACTCTCTTGAAATATGGCTCTTTTGGAGGATTGGCCCCAAATTCCCTATAAGTATATCTAGATATTACATTCTTTTAGGATAAAGATTCTCTCTAGAATATGGAAATATATAAATTATACTATATTTTCTCATTGTATTGTTGATCAAAATATTTTTCTTTATTCTAAAGCCATCGTTTTCTCAAATGTCTTGTTATAGGTTCAGGTGCAAGCTAGCAAGGTGTCCCTGGAGGTTGCTCACCTTTAGGATCTACTTTATCATTGAGGTAATTCCATGTACACTATTGCTAGATGTCATCCCACTCCATCCTCTCACGATTGTTCTCCTGCTCATGGCTAACATAAAGGGAGGATCCTCTCAACTCACCTTTCCCCAACTTCCAAATATCAAGCTCCTCATTGTCGTTTTAGTGGCCACATGGTTTTTTGTGACATTCAAAAATACTCTACCTCTCTTATCCCTATGGATTCCACTTCTAGGTGGCCATTTGAGGGTGCAAGGCTGGTAACTAGTGGTGCCTCTAGGTGGCCTGCTCTTGATTCCTCCAAGTGGCTTCCATGGTTGGCTTTGGTGATCTATCTAGTGCACACTAAAGATAAAGAAAAGGATATTGATAAATATGAGGGTTGGGATGTTCCTGACATCACTTTAGACCCAACTAATGTATGGGATAAGCTAGGTGACTTGGATCCTCTGCCTCCTCTAGTTGCTACTACTTTAGCTCCTTAGTAATTTGGTTCTAATGTTTTCATGACTTCCAAGCTTTACCTCATTTGAATTTTGGGGTGTGATCTTGTATCCACCCACCCTTTTTTTGAATATGTGTATTTTATTTTCTAATTAATGGAATGTTGACACGCCCATTCATAAAAAAACTTCTCATTATGTCTCAATCTCAATCCCTCAATATATAGACCCATGGAGGCCCAAAACACCACTATAAAGCATTATTGTGGGTCAAAAAAAGGTTCCAAAATACCATGGTAAAAATCCATGTGACCCTTACATGCTAAACATAGTCTCTTTCATGATTCTTAGACAATCCCACTACTTTAGGCGTGTCATACAATCCCTATAAATTAGGGGATACACTTACAAGTTTTCTAAAATTAACTAAAATTGAATAATCCCATTAATTAGGGATGTTGAGTAGAATCCATATAAAATAAGAGATACTCTTACAAGCTATCATACACTAATAATATTTATGCAAATATTTTCTTATATTTTCATAGCTCCCCAAAAATTAGTTAAGCATGATTTGATCTTATCACCTCATAAATATAATAATTAAATAGTTTTCCACTATTGATGGGCCCCACATCCCTTATGAGGGCTAAAAAATAATGATATAGAATAATTAAATATAGAGGATTTACGAGGTGGATGGAATTTTAATCATAGCATTCTCCCACTTGACTTCACACATTTTAAAAACACTCATAAGAATAGCATAATAAATGAAGTACAAGAAATGAGGCCATGTAGCCTCCCTACACCAAGTGAACATTTATGTGCTAATATCCTTGGTAAGATAACTTGCATCATTCTCCTAGGTTTCAATCTTCTTCAACTCAAGTTTTCCATTTTTACAAATTTCCCAAACAAAGTGATATTGAACATCCACATGCTTAGTCCTAACATGATATAATATTCTTTGCTAAAACAAATTACATCTACTTGTCATAATAAATATGAAGTGTACTACAATCAAAACCAATACTTGTATATAGTATTTGTAACCACAATTACATGCCATATACTTTACTTTGATAGTGGATAAATCAATTGTGGGCTACCTCTTACTCATCCAACTCATAGAACCACCAAACAAAGTAAATATATACCCACTAGTGGACCTTCAACTATCCAAGTCATCTACCCAATCTACATCACCAAATCCATGTATGTGCAATGCATTGTCCCCACTGCTACTATTAGAATAAACTAAATATTAATAATAAGTACCATGCAAATATCTTAACACCATCTTTGTATAATTTCAATGCTCTCTACTAGAGTTAGACATAAACCTGCTCAATACTCCAACTACTTGGAAAATATCTTACCTATTGCACACCATTGTATACATCAAAATTCCCATAGAACTGGCATATGAAATATTATACATATCCTCTAAATCATCCTAATATTTAGGACACATATCTAAAATAATATTAGTTCCAATTGGTAAATGAATTGTAATTGGCTTACAACCTTGCACGTTAAATCTCTACAAAATATTGTTCACATGCTTAATTTGTGACAACCAAAATTTTGTATTCAAATCCCTTTTAATTTACATTCCTAATATGCACCTTTCTTCCCTCATATACTTCATCTCAAATGCACCCTAAAATGTCCCTTCCATCTCACTAATCATACCTTTGGTGTTACTAAAACATGTCATCCATATACGAGACAACAATTAGTAATTGTTCATCAATACATCTAATGTAAACACAATGATCTTCTTTACTTCTCACAAAATGTCATTTCATCATAAAATAATTAAAATTTTGATACCACATATGGGGTGATTGTTTCAAACCATAAAGAGACCATTTTAACTTGTCGTGCATAAGAAATTATGACAAAAAATAAACAATCTAGAGTAAGCCAAATTGAACAATCACAAATACGCTTGGATTAGGTGAATTAGAAGATCAAATAATACATATAACATCAATGATAAAATATGATAAATCCTCTAGTTGCACTCGAGGAGTGGTTTATGCCCAGTTAGATTAAGATTTGTTCTCACAATTTGACAACATAATAATACATTCATAGGGTTGTTGAAAATGGGTAGGATTAGCTCCAATTTATAGAAATTAGGATCATCTACAATTTATAGAAATTGGGAGAGTTGGATGGAGCATTGAAATCAATTTAGAGGATTAGGGGTTTAAAATTCTTGAGATTTCTCAAGCATGGAGAACTTGAGAAGTGGAAAAAGGGGATTGATTAAGGATGGTGGCTCCAAGATCATAGGAAAATAAAAGGATGATATTTTCCATGGGAATTATTAGATGGATAGAATTGGATGGGGGACTACCAAATATCTTGGAAGGATCTCCAAAAAGTTAGGTTGTGGCATGACCCATACCTTGGCGGTACATGGAGAATTTAAAATTAGCTTTTATGAAAAAGAGGTAGATTTCCCCATGCGTCAAGGTACCATGGGTAAATTAAAATTTAGAGAATAAATGTTTTACCCATGCCTTGGAGTACCATTCGTAAGTACTTGGTATGACAAGTGGATTTTGTGGGAGTTTTGGGGTGGTAAAATTCAAGATTAATAGTTGATTATCCATGTGAAAATTATTAGGAGATTAAGAGGTAATGGGAGATTAGGAATGGGTTATGAAAAGTTCCTAAAAATTAAATAAAATAAATATAAATATATATTTAATTTTTTGGAAGAAGGGGTATAGGCTGGGTAAATAATAATGAAAATAATTATTTACCAAGGATTAGGCTTTAGGGAGGAATACAAAATTTTTTTAGATGAAGAATGGGATAGTGGAATAAGAAGGGAATTTTTTAGATGAAGAATGGGATAGTGGAATAAGAAGGGAATACTAATTAAATAATTAAAATATTATTTAATTAATAAGGGGAAATCAAGATAAATTGATCAAATGTGAATGACCAATTTTAGGTGTTTACACTTTTTCCCTCTTTTAAACGGTGTTAAAATAATGTTATTTGAAAGAAATAAAATATAGGTCATAGAAAGAATTAGGGAGTGAAATGGATGCCATGATGTGGTAGGAATTAAAGAAAATTTAGAAAAATGGTGATGCCCTATGAGAGGGTAGGTGAAAAAAAAATGGGCTTGAGTGGCCTCTCAAATAGAGAAAAACAGTATAAAAATGGATAGACGATAAAAAATAGGGATGAACAAAAGGAAAATGGAGAAAAATAGATTTAGGATGAATAAATGAAAACAAAAATATTGAAATGGGGTGAATAAATAGGGCCAAGGAGGGTAAAAAGTATTATTTTTCACCTTAAGCAATATTAACTTTGAGAGTATAGGCAAGGAGAAACTTAGAGAAGATGGAGACTGTGTCAATCGAGGAGCATCACATGGGTTGGGTGAGGATGTGTAGGTGCCTGCAGAGATTAGGCCTAGTGGTATGTACCTTTAAACCTAATAATTAATAATAGGGGAAAGTTGGCTGAAGACAAAATCTCCCTAGCACTAAAAATGTGTTTCAATGATTGCATCAAGTGTCGGGGTGATTCTATTGACATATACAGTCATTGTAGAGTAAAATGGAAGTTGTGTGGGAAGTGGAGTGGTTCCATTTATTGAGGTGATTAGGTAATCATGTCACTTTATAAAATTGGTGGTTAGAAAAAGGTTAGGCAGTCGCACGATATAACAAAGTAGTTGCATAATGTATGGGGAGGGATGAAATGATGGTTTTTGAGGTACCTCAATGGTTGTGTGGGGTAAATTTTTGGTTGCACATGGAAGTGAAATGGGATAAGGGAAGGGGAATATGCACGATAGGAGGAGTTTATCAGTTTGAATAAGACTGAGAAGTCTTGTGGAATGTTGTGTAGGAGTGGCTAGAGTTTTTGAATATATGGGAGTGGAGATCAGGAGTTTTGAGTTTGATGGACCAGTTGACCAATGTGGAGAGGGATACACTTCGAGCGAGGGGGTTGGAATAGGTGGCACAAATTCCTACTATCCATGCACACAAGGTGATGCTAAAAAATTTGTCTTAGTGATGGCGGTCAAAGATGAGAAGGTTTTATCTTTTGATTGGGGAGATGATAGCGACACTCAAGGATGTATGGAGGATATTGTGGGTACCCATTAGGACCTAGTTAATATACACATCATCGACAATGGTGGATACAAATTTACATAGATTATTTGGGAGGACAAACCTCCTAAAGAGGGGGATGGATTTACACTTGGATGTGGTGGAACCTCTAAAGTGATTTATGTTCCACTTATAAATTTTGCAAAAAATTTTTTGTTCTCATGACCGAGGGCTTAGGGTTTCGTTTATTATCATGCTTTAGGGTTTTTGTGTTGCTAAAACCCTTTCTAATAAAATTCTAAGTGTGAATCCTTCACAAGTGTTCTATTTTTGTGTTGATCTTTTATCACCAGTTCTCGGTTGTTTAATTCACATCGTATGCCTTTGCATCCATTTGTGTACTGACCCCTCCTTCCTAGCAATCCCAGTCTTTACTTGTCATTTTATTAGAAATATTGTCTTATGTTATGTAGGTTCATAATCCTTGAAATATTATCCCGGATCTTAGTTTTGAACTTTAACAATTCTATCATTCACCTAAGGTTTTAGCCATAATCTCTATGTCCCCGTCCATTGTGTGCCTAGTCAGGCTACCTTTTAAGTTACTAACCATTGGCACATGCAAATATGCAGAGTTAAGATGGTTGTCGGATCTAGAGGATCAAATCTTGGAAGCTCCCTGTGCCCCCATTGGGCTCTTTTCTTCATTAAAATATTCTCACGAGATGGCAAGTGAGTGCCATGTGTCCTTGGCATTGGCAGGCCCAACGTCTTTGAAAATTCAGTTTGCAGAAGTTTGAAGTGAATCAACGATAGATATTAGATGACGTATCTTCATCTAAATGTTCCTCGCGCCCCTGCATGATTTTAATATGCATTAAAATATTCTCACAGGATAGCAGGCTGGTGACATGTGTCCCTATGTTAGTGGGACCCATCAGGCTTTGAAGGAAGTAAGCACTTCGTTAAAATGAGGTCGACGATTGAGGATGAATGATGTGGGTCAATCTTGATCGCTCCCTGCCATCCCATGGGGGACCCACCTCTATCTCCTGTCTCTCAACGGGGAAGCGGGAGAGTGCCACGTCGAGTCATCTGAACGGCAAAAGAAACATTAGAAAAGAGGAAATATTAATGAAATATTTTAGATAGGGGTTGGAGGTATTAAAGCTTGGGAGACTAATGGGATTTTAAAAGCACATGTTTTAAATGTAGGTGAGATCTTTTAATCTTGGCTATTGGTTGCATCTAAGAGTTATGAGCATGAGTAGGTGCTCTTATTGTAAGTCATGAATATGTTGAAGGCTTGCGATTAAATCTAAGCCCTTCCTCGTTGCTGAAAGTTGCGCATGGGTTAAGACTAACGGGGGAGTAGGGAAGCCGACACATGGATTTTTCCAAAGGTGATAAAGATGGTGGAGCCTGTGGATGACTTGGATCTTGGGTCCACATGATTTATTTCTGATTGGTTGATAACAATAGAGGAATACAACCAAATTTTTCAAACTCTATTGACTTGATCTTGATCATTCATCAATCCATCTCACTGTACAATCAACGGTTGGCATTCAAAATTGAGTGTGAGGTTAAAAGAATTATTATGATTCATGTGAGCAAACTATAATGGTAGATAAGACATAGAGCTACCGGATTAAGAGCTTTAAAGCTATAAAAACTTGCTTTAAAGTATAACTGAAGATTGTTGAAAGCATTCAACACTTTTAAGGAGATCATGCTACAGTTTTCAAGCCTGTTCGACACCAAAGTTAGGGTTTTCATCTTGCGTTAAACCAGTAAGTTAAATCACTGTCCTACCTTTGAAATTGTTTCAAACTTACTCAATTGTGCTCTTGCCATCTTTCTGTCACTAGGGTTTTTTGGTTTATGCATTTATTTTAAAGTTTGAAATTCATTTCAAGCAATTAGACGGTCTTGTCTTGCTATTATTTATGTCGAACCCTTGCTCGAACTGTAAGTCTTATTTTTGTGAAGCCAAAACCCTGACCACATAAACCCTAGAGACATGACCCCAAAAGTAAAAACATCCTCATCTAAAGGAGAAGCCTTTGGCTCAAAAGTTACTACTAGACATTTAGTTCAGGACCTAACTAATCAGTTGCCACCCTCTACTAATGAAAAACTTACGGGTCAACTGCTTTTTTGTGGTGCACAAGTTGTAGAAGGTTTGATTGAAAAACAAAGTGCAATTAGGGATGCTACATTTCCTTTCATAGGATGGGAATTGTTCAGTGGCTGGTTTGGGAGGAGAAAATATGGTATTCCAGTAGGCAACCCATGGAATCTCAATTTGGGAAAATTAATTTTCCAAATGTCTATATGGATGTTGACTTATTGAAAGCAGTGATTACCAACTATGATCCAATCAGAAGGACTGTGAGAGATTTTGATGGATTTGATATGGTCAAAGTCACAAGGGAGGAGATTGCAAAGATTCTCAAGCTCATAGAATGGAGTGAGGATATAGTTCCAATTGATGAGAAAGTTTTTAGGGTTGAATATGAGAAGGTTAGATACTCATTCAGAGCCCACATATTTCCCAAATATTTGGCATCTATTGATGGTCGAAGGATTACATTGGGACAATTAGATAAGGAGCCCTATCCAATCAGACATTTTGAGTCCTATTTCCAAAAGACTTTCTATTCCATCTGCCAAATAATTGGTTATGACCCAGTCACTAGTATGTTGATGGCCTAGATGTACATGGCAACACATATCTATATCCCACAACATTGCAAAGTATATGATTATGGAGGATACCTTGAAGAAATAATTCATGAAGGTTTGGTGAGGTTGAAGAAAGGAGAAGTTGGAGTCAAATTCAATTGGTACTCATTATTT
Source organism: Sequoiadendron giganteum (assembly GCA_007115665.2). Classification (NCBI taxonomy): domain Eukaryota; kingdom Viridiplantae; phylum Streptophyta; class Pinopsida; order Cupressales; family Cupressaceae; genus Sequoiadendron; species Sequoiadendron giganteum. Next base: position 262,078,195 of record CM021108.1, read on the forward strand.
ATGCGCATGCTTCTATTCAAGGGTGTAAGTTATTTTGGAAAAGATATGACACTGGAAAGGATGGAGGGTGACATGGAATTGCCTGTCCAGTGTTGGACTACTGTCCTAGACAAGGATGATATAAAATTTGATTATTTGGTCTTTCAAAATCTATTTACTTCCAAGTTAAGGAGGGTTCTGGTTATGAACATGCCAAGGATTCCCAAAGCCTTGCATGATTTCTTGAGGCCCAAGGATAGGAGACCTGAATTAGGTATTGACCACAACTGGGGAGATATTATTCCTTATCCCAATTATATAATTTTGAGAGTATATGGTACAAATGTCTTACCCCATTTGTTGCCTAAGGATGCACTAGAAAGAATTGGATTTCTTGAAGTGATCTAGCAGCTTGGAGATGTGGAGAATAAACATTTGAAAGATCAGGGAAAGGGAAGTTTCTTTCCCTCATATACATGCTTTTCTTATTTTCTGATGATCAAGGGAGGATGGGATAAAATAAATGACATACTCAAGCCTTTGGGTAAGAGGAGATCAGGAGAAAGGACCCATGATCTTGAAGGATTTATGGCAAAGACTTCCATTTCCCTGAGGATGTAATCAGGAACATTTTTTATCTTTTAAAGCAAGAAGATAGAAAAGAAAAGTGGATTGCATTTGATAAAATGCAAATGAAAATAAGGGAGAAGGGTCCAAAATTCACTGATCTCATTAAGATTTGCAATGAGATGCAAAGAATGTAATATATGTTCTAGAATTTTGAGACAGTGATTGGTCACCTAAAATGTGAGAAAATAATCCAGGATAAAGGGAAGGCTCATGTTGAAGAAGAAAAAGGTGAAGGATAAATCCCTGTCATGGAGGAAAGGCCAACATACCAACCTCCCAAAGAACATAAAATGATTTTTTTCACAAGAATGAAGAATAAAGCAAAGAAAAAGGACACAATTGTTGCCTCCTCTCAATAAGAGAAGGAAAGAGCCACTTCACTATTGCCACAGATGCCACCACTGTCTCCCCTAGGTTGATGGGACCTAAGATTGTTGGAATTGACTCTCTACCTAGGCATTCATCACCACCAAGGCCACCACCTTTGAAGAAGCAAAGGGTTGAATCCAAGGGCTTGGTGGATTATGATGATGACTCCGATGATGAAATCTGGGTATTAGAGGAAGAGATGCAATAGGGAATTCCCTCTCCATAAGGAGAAATACTGTTACAAAAATTGGGCTTAAGGTTGAGCAAAGATAACCTTACTGGAATAAATAATACTGATGATGTCAGGATTGAGACATGCACAAAATTTATTGATGATGATTCTTTTATAAAATCTAAGGCTTTCATGGAGTTTGCATATAGAGCTAAGAAGGATGAATATGTCAATAATGTTGCATTGCAAAGAAGCCTCCACCCAGAGTTACATGATGCAACCATTCAAGCACAGGTACTAAAAGAAATGAAAGACAAATTTTAAGGGATGTCTGCATCTGAGGGTAGAGAGCTAGTAAAAAAGAGTGGCATCTTATTATTTCTAGAATGGGACCTAGCCTCTGCAATTTTTATTGAAATAGTAAAAAGGTGTGACATATCCCTTTACAATTCTGAGGAGGAAGCTACCATAACACTACAAGGATCTACATTTAGTGAGAAGTGGGATACCTTGGCTATATGGGCTCTAGCCCCCAACACCAAGAAACCTAACATTGTAAAGCTTGCTTCAGATTATAGGGGAAGCCTGATAATAAAGAGGATATCTGATACATCAGCTATTGAGGTTGCCACAATTTTAGTAAATGTGGCACAATTCACAAAAGCAACAGTGGAATAAGTGACTGCAGAGAAGGAGCAATTTAGAAAGAAATACAATAATTTTTTGGTTGATTATGGAAAGAATCAACAACAAACAATGGAGCTACAAATAGAGTTGTCCTTGTTAAAAGAGATTGAAAAATTTGCAATCAGGGGAACCAATGCAGATTGATGCTACTTCTCCCACTTCTTAATATGAACCAACACCTGTTGTTTCAATAGCTTCAATAAGTTCCTCATGGGAAATTGTGCCCTATAATATGGGAAATGTGCCCATTTTAGTAAAGGATCCATATACATCAGAAGCACCACAAAAAGAGGAAGGTGACGAAAAGGAAGAAATACTTGAACAACTAAAGGAGTATAAGGAAAAGTGTGAAAATCATGATAGGGAAATCTTTGTCAGTAATATGAAGATTGTTGCTATAGTTTTGGAGCATCTAAATAGAGGGGTCAATAGCAGATTAAATAGAATTCATGCTAATTATTTTGCCATGAAGGATGCAATGAACAATTTTGATATTGATAAAGAATTGGCAATTCTTCTCATGGAAACATGGATCCCGAGATTTCAAGAGTTAAGAATGATGGCTGTGGGAGCCAACCATGATACAAATAGGCCTAAAAATATTAAACCTACCATCTAGATTGTGAATGGAATTCAAGAATTTAGGGGACAGATTGAGCCTTTGGAGGCAAAGATAAGGTAGTTAATCAAGAGTTTTCATGAAACACATCATGGTCTCCATCCTCCCATATTAAAAGATGATGGTAATATTAAAACTTTGCAGGACTAGAGGAAAGAAATAAATGAAGTAATTTCACAACAAGCTGCTTTGATTTGTGAAGGACATGATATGAGTATGCTGAAGAAAAATATGGATATGATGGCTCATGCAGGAATTGTTCTAGTAGAGTTTGACAAAGAAGAAAACTAGGTGGTGACCAAATATTCACCTTACAGGAAAAATGCTGATGGTGTCATAGGATTTAACTGGCCCACTGAAGATGAATTCCAAGCTTGGAAGGACAAGTACTTGGATGTGTTGGAAGATTGAGTTACAGTTGTGAAGTGAGTACAATTTTGGTTGGTAAGTCTACAGACATGGTGAATAATGGATGAGAGAAAAAAATGCATAGCCTAGAATTAGTAGAGATTAGGATTTTGCTAAAGTATTGCAAAATATTTTTTTCTCCCCAACATGAAGATTGATGACACAAGTGTTGACATGGATAGGTTTTCCTTTTTCTTTTCAATTACTTTTCTTGCTTTGAAGTTTTACTGACTGGATGTGCACGTGGAAAATAATTTTGGCTCGTGAAGAGGATAGTTTGATGTTGTTACAACAAATGAAAGATGCCTTTTGGAAGGTGGGTAAATCTTCTTCGACAAATGAAAATGAATTTTATCTTATATGCTTTACCCCTCATCAAAGGTGCAAATATAACCGCTTGGGGAACTTTGAAATTAAAATGAAAATGTATATCAAATGTAAAATTCGACTTTAGGTGTAATTTGGCTCAAAGCTTGTTGCTCCCATGTTTCTATAAATGGGAATTCAAGGCTAATTACATGGGTCTTTTGATGGTTAAGCATTTGAGCTCATGTAAGAGCATTTTTTTAGATTAAAGCATAGAGGAATATAATAGTTTTGAGTCTTAGGTGTGAATTATAGTTTGTAATAGACATAAGAGTTTTACAACAACAATGGCATATAAATGAAAATTACCAATTTTGGAACACTTTCTCTCCCATGTATTTTTTTGCACAAATTATGAATAAAATGATCAATGATATTTTATTTGTCTTCAATCTCTTTGGTTGAATGTATGGTTTTGTTTCTACTTTATTTCAAAGAACTAATTAAATGCTTTAATAAAATCATAGATCTATGTGATGGGGTATAAGGATTTACACTTTTTGGGAGATCTTGATTTTTGTTGAAATCACATATTTTTAGAAAATATAATGATTTAAGCCTTGAAAATTTCAATTTAAAGGATTGAAATTGAAGAGGGTTTTATCAAACCACCGTAGATCAAACTAGTTTGGATAGAACCCTGCTAGTTTTAAACCATACCTATAACAAAGTCTCTTTTACACCTATCAAAATGTTGATAAAAAACCACTTTTGATTTACCTTTGGGGGGATCAAACGAATTCATTTTTTTTTTTTAAAGTATGTAGTCCTTATTATAAGCTTCCCAAAAAGTATAATTTTAAATAAATTTAATTTAATTATTATATTTAATTTTTATTTCTTGTGAATGTAGGTTTTTCACCGAAAATCAATCTCTTTATTCTTCATATGTGGAAAATAGTAGATTATAAAAAATAAATCTAAAACATATCTATGCACTAGATATTGATGTCATTGATCCAACAAAAAATATAAAATTGAATTTCAATACATACAAAAGAAGTTATGTTTTAGCCAGTAAATCATGTCTAAATTATAATTGGTTTGACTTTGAAACTTAATTAAGAAAAAAATATTCAATGAAATGCTATGAAACCATTTCCATGCACTAGATATCATAGTTAAAAATCTAAATTCAAAAAAATAGAATTTTATCCTTCATAGAAAAAAAGTTGTGTTAGCCAGTAACGTCACTCTTTAAAAATGGTGTTTACTGTTAAAAACTACTTTTAGGAGGAGATGGAAAAAGAAGTGCAATTTGATTCCAATTTTTTTGAAAAAAATATATTTAGAATCTACAAACAAAATGTCACAAATCACTAGTTTGCATCATCTTCAAATTCCTCACAGTTTATCCACTATAGGAGCTCGAAAGTGAAGATTTAGTTAAAAAAAATAGTTCAATGTCCAGTTTGGCCAAAAATTGTAAACCAGTATTATGGGATCACAATACTAAGTAGTTTGTGTTATGGATATCTTGAGTTGTTTATTGAAAATAAATATAACAATAGTCTTTGAATGCTAGGTTTAATTGTTGATGTATTACAGTTTGTTGCAATTATGAGTCTGTCGCCCATGGATAAAACACTGTTCTGTTAATTTGATCATCTTTGAAGTCAATTGAGTCGGTCTTACCTATCAAAGAACAAATTCATATTGAAAATTACTTACACACTATAAATTTTTGCAAAGTTATATGAGAGTCACCTCATTCCTTGCTTTAGATAATAATTTGCTAAAGGATCAACCAAATTCTTGAAGAATTATGTCTATTTGTAGTTGGTAGGAATGTATCTATTTATCACAATGTTCATGATAAAATGGCACAAGCGTATCATCTAAATTTGTTTAGGATTACCCTCCTGGGTCTCACAAAGCTCAAAGTGTAGAGGTAGTATCCTAGCAAGCCTCTACCTATTCGTTGGTATCCAATCCTTACCTTTGTTGATCATTGAATCATGGAAAATTCATAGGCATCTGGTGAGATTAAGTTTGGTTCTTAAAAAATAACCAACATTTTGGCAACTTTGTTGGGGACATTGCTAGTCCAAAGTCTCTAGGTCAGATTTGGTATAGTTAGATTCGATTATTTTATTGTTCTTCACTTTTTGGAGAATAATTTGCATAAAGTCTCATTAATAAGTTGTATCCATTTTTATGCATAAAATTTTGGTCCCATTTTCCATTTCATACCAGGTTATGTTCAAGGTCTTCTTTGAAATTATGAGTGCATCTCCAAAGTGTAACCATATTTTATTTCCCAACATTGTGGGTGGTGACTCTGAAGTCTCTTGTGCCAGTGCAACGTTTGAATTTCCAGAAGAAAAGGAGAAGAAGAATTGTGCAAAGAAGTCTAAAAACATGCATGGAACTAGAAGCAAAATGAAGCAAAATCCTAAGCGGAAGCTGGAAACTGAGCTGCCTACAAGCAAGAAGGGATCCTAGATAAATAATAATAATGCAACAGGTAATTCCACTAAAAATATTGCTAATGCATCTCCCTTTTCAAATGTAAATGTTCATAATGAGGTATCTAATGTAAATGAGGAAGAATGTCCCACTAAAGAATCTTTTAATAATAATCTTTAAGTGTCAATGGAAGAAGAGAGGTTGGAATTTTGGGAAAAGGATAAAAATTTCTCAGAGCCTCCAAATCTTGGGGGTAGATTTGTCTTTAATGATGATAATTTCAAGCCAAGGGGTGAATCCCCTAATGTAGCCTCACACCATTCCCTTGAAAGAGAATACACTAACCTTACATTTTATTTCCCTAAAACTAGTGAGTCTAAAGATGTATTAGAGGATGAAGATGACATAGATAAAGATATGCAAGACTTAGAGGAGGAAGAACTTAGACTCAAGGAGTTGGAGGAAGAGAAATCAAGGGAGTTGGCAGAAAGGAAGGAAAAGGCCTTGGAGAGAGATGCCCGAAGGAAAATAATTGAGAAGATGAAGGAAGCATTAAAGGAACAACCAATTCCTGAGGACCCTCCTAAAACTACTACTAAGGCAACTCCTAATTACCCTAAGGTCACTGACCCCTCTGCTATTGTTAACAAGCTTGTAGATCATGGGAAGAAACCCATGGACCAACATAAGAAGATTGCTCCTAATACCAATACCAACTCAAACACTTCATCCAATAGTGCTTCCACCAAAAATGCTAAAACCAATTCCAATCCATCAAATGCACCTCCTGACTTGGAGATCTTGAGGTTGCAATTAGAGAATGACAAGTTGCAACAAGAATTGAAGAAAGCTGAAATTGAGGCTGCAAATGTAGAAATGGCAAGAAATATCTCTTTCCTTAATATCTGTATACCTGATCCAATAGTTTCAAGCTTTGGACACACTAACCTTGATTCACATAAGGATAAATCTGCAGGACATACTCCTAGTGGAGGTGGTGGTGGAGATCAGGGTGGTGGAGGTGGAGGTGGCCATAAAAATAAGAACACATATTCTGAAGATGGAGAAGGAAGTAATGGTGGTGGAAAGAAGAATGGAGGTGGCGGTAATGGTGGAGATGGAAATGGAAAGGATAAGAATCAATCTAATGACCGGAAGGATGATGATCCTAGAAATACTCATAGAGACCAAGCTGCTAGGAGGCCAATGCAAGTTGAAAGGTATCAGCAGTTGTGCTTTACTAGAATTCTTGGCTATCCCAACCAATTCCTTGAAGATATCAGACTTGCTCTAGTTAAATTCTCTGGAAACAATGCCCTAAGTGGTGAATATCACTTAAAATAATTTTCTAATGTCATGGATGACTTTCAAGAAGAGGTTGAGGATGTGATGATGAAAATTTTCATCCAGTCACTCACTAAGGATGCCAGAGAATGGTATAGAGGTCTTCCTGCTGAAAGTATTGGTTCTTAGGAAGAGTTCAAGAGGTTATTTAGAGAACTGTATGGTGATAAGAATGATTCAAGGTTTCTTTTGAATCAATTTAATAACATTTCTAAAGGTTCAAATGAGGTTGTAGCAGATTTTAATGTAAGATTTCAAAAGGCCATGATTAGATTGCCTCCTCATTTAAGACTGAATGATAGTGTATGCCTAGTAAACTAGTGCAATGCATTCAATGCAAAGATGAGCTATCACCTACTAGATAAGAATCCTCAAACTTTGAGAGAATATTTTAAGATGGCCATTCACATTGATTATATCAATAGAGTAATTGGTAAAGTTGGGAGAAGAGATGATGTGAAAATAATTAAGAATCCAAAGAGAGAGGATAAAAAATCTGGTGCTAAGGGAGCTTCACTTGAGGATACGATTGAGAATGTTGCTAGTACCATGAAAAGATCTAAGTTATAGACTTGCAAGGCAACAATTTTTTTTTTCTAATGAGAAGAAAAATTTCCAAAAGAATGAGAGACCTCCTCGACTGCAAAACCATCCATATAACACTAATTGGCATACTGGGAAGCCCATTTCAAATAATTAGAAGAATGCACAAAATAAAGTCCCTCCTGATCCTTTGCAAAAAAAATCATTTAATTTTTCTGGTGAGACACCTTGGTGTGTTGTCTACCAGTTACCACATGCCTCTCAAACATGTTCAGTGGCAAGGCAATTTGAGGAAGAATAGGCTTAGTCAGATGATTATCAACCAATGGAAGAAAATGATGTTGAAATCAAAGTACTTATGCATAGATCTGATTTTGCTGATGAGGATTGTTCCTCGGAAGATAAGTCACAAGAACTTGATGTTGATTACCAAAGACAAAAGTTAGATTTGTATCATCAACAAATTTTCCCTGATGAATATGAAGACATTGAGGACAACATTTATGCTATGGAAATAGAGGAAGAGGATGTGTCTTTAAGAATACCTTCTGATGATGAGTATAAGCAGATGACTGCAAAATTGGTTGAGCAAGCTAGGAATACTCATAACTTGAGAAACATGGTTGTTAACTGTGATCAAGGTAAGCCTGGCAGTATGCTCATGAAAGAACAAAGTGCAAAGAAACAAGGGGCTAAAATAGAAGAATTGACCAAGTTTAAGAAAGGAGAGGTAAAAATTAAAGAAATTAAGGGACAACAAATTTGGGCCAAGAAAGATATTGCAGCCAAGAAGCCTGATGAGGTTGTTGTTTCAATTGTTAAAGTTAAGACTCAGAAGTCAGGAGATGATCTAGAAAATAAACAAGATAAGAAAGAAATTGAGAAGAAGTTTGAGAAAAAAAAGGTTCAAGTTGAAGAAAAAAGTATAGTTCCTTATGAGGTACCAAATATAGTCTAGTTGATATGTTTAAGCTATTATCTCAGGTAAAGGTGACTGCTCCATTAATGGAGATGATGAGAATCGATGAACATAAGCATAAGGAAGTGGCCCTTATCAATGGTGCCACTTAAGCCTCTGAAGATAAGAAGGTTACTACTTAGCTTGAAGTGAGTGGAAATAAAGTAAGTGATGATATAATGGAGGGTGACATCGAAGAAAACCCTCAAATTTATTTAGGAAGTACCATCACTGCTTGCCTGAGCAACATTAATCCATTTTATGTATCTTTGATTGTTGATGGTAAGCTCCTAAAGAATTGTATGATTGATTCAGGAGCTTCGTCTAACATAATGCCAGTAAATATTATGGAAGAAATGGGATTGAAGATAAATAGTTCCTATGGCAAGTTTTATGCCATGGACTCAAGAGAGATCCCAGTCATTGGATTCATTAATGATGTTCCATACAAATTGGATGCTCTTCCAAACAAGGAGTTTGTTATGAGTATAGTTGTGGTGGATATCCCACCAAACTATGCTATGCTATTGTCAAGAAAGTGGAGTGCTTCCATGGGAGGGAACATGCAGTGTGACATGTCCTTTTCTACTTTTCCTATTGATGGGAAAGATGTCAAACTTTTAAGGAAACCAAGAGCTCCACACATAATTGAATTTGTGGAAGAAGTAGATAGAATTCATTTTGTGGATACTGGCATGGATAACTTCATAATTGAAGAATTACAAGAAGAGGAAGAGAAAAAACCTACACCTCTAGAGAAAGAAGTGTTGCAGCAAGCTAACAGTGATGACTTATGGAATATGAGGTTTGATGGAGCTTGCTCAAAGGATGGGGCTGGTGTAGGGGTGTTACTCATTTCCCCTATTGATAAGACCTTCAAGTTTTCATTTCAATTATTGTTTTCTTGCACAAAGAATGTGGTCGATTATGAAGCCTTTCTACTAGGTTTGAGTTTAGTTGAGAAACATGGTATTAAGAAATCGATAGTCTTTGGAGACTCAAAACTTGTTGTTTCTCAAGTAAAAGGAAAGTATGCATCAAAGAATACTAGGTTAAGGCAGTATAGGAATGTTGTTTGGGATTCTATTAAATAGTTTGATGCATTTGGCATTGATTGGTTTGGCAGGGGTAACAACAGAGTGGAAAATTTGCTTGCTAACATTGCCCTCTTACCAAATGATATTACATTTGCTGGAATTTCAAAGGTTGAAGTGCAGGTTAGACCATTAGTTCTTGACAATATCAAGAATTGGCAAGTTTTTAATGATGATGATGATATTTTGAAGTTTTTGCAATGAATTGATGAATATGAGGGTAAAGAAACTGATTTTTCGACCTTTGTGGAAGAAGTGAATGGTAAGGAAACTATATGTTGGATTGAAATTATCTAGTTGAAAACAAACAAGATTCCCAAAGGGATGGTAGCATTAGAAAGAGTGTTTGATGGCCCTGATAAAAGCAACGCTAAGTAGACATCCACTCACAAAGTGGATTTGGAATAAATTAATCTTGAAACAAAGAAGGTCTACATTGGGAAGAAGGTGAAACCTCAAGTTAGAGAAATGTTGATTACCTTATTGAGAAAATATAGACATGTATTTGCATGGTCTTATGATGATCTAAAATCCTATAGAGAGGAACTATTTCAACATGAAATACCCTTGAAGCCGGATGCCAAGCCTTTTAGACAAAAGTAGAGGCCAATAAATCCGAATTTGCAACCTAAAATGCAAGAAGAGCTTGTGAAGTTAAGAGATGCTAGTATTATTAAGCCTATCAGGCATTCTACTTGGGTTTCAAATCTTGTCTCAGTCAAGAAGAAAAATGGTGACATTAGACTTTGTGTTGACTTTAGGAACTTGAATGTGTCATCATTAAAGGATAATTATCCTTTGCTAAACATGGAAGCCATGTTACAAAAGGTAACTGGTTGTGAGTTGTTATCTATGATGGATGGATTCTCATATTATAATCAAGTAGTTGTTAAAGGATCTGAGCAGTATAAGACAACTTTCACAACTCCATTTGGCACTTATGTCTATGTTAGAATGCCTTTTGGATTGATAAATGCAAGGGCTAATTTTTAGAGAGCCATGGATGTGGCATTTGTTGATTTCATAGACATATTTCTAGTAGTATATTAAGATGACCTGACTGCATACAATAAAAAAGAGGAAGATCAGTGTATACATCTGAAGAAAGATTTCAAGAAAGCACTTGAGTAAAATGTGTGTTCAGAGTGAAGGGGGTTAAGTTATTGGGTCACATTGTGTCTAAGGATTGGATAAGGATTGATCCTGAGAGAGTAGCTGCCATAGATAAGATTCCACAACCAAGGAATGCCGAAGGTATCTAATCATTTTTGATGAAATCAATTTCTTGAGAATATTTGTCACTAATTTTACTGAGATCACAAGACCTATCTCCAAGATGTTAAAGAAGGGATAAAATATGGTTTGGAGTGAAGAGCCTAGTCAAGAATTCAAGAGTATAATGAAGGATATCAAAGAGGCTCCAGTTTTGAAGTCTCTTGATTTTTCTAAACCAATGCATATTTTCTCCTTTGCTTCTTTCCATACTATTGATGTTGTGTAGAAAAATGATGAAGGCTTTGAACAACCTATTGCATTCTTTAGTAAGTATTTGTAAGCCACAAAACTTAAATATGACATGACTGAGAAGCAATCATATGATTTAGTCAAGTATGTAAATAATTTCAGAACCTACTTAATGGGAGCTACAGTCATAGCCTTTGTGCCAAGTGTTATTGTGAAGGAAATCTTCACTCAACAATAAACTATGGGTAGAAGGTGCAAATGAATCAACAAGATCCAAGAATTCAACATCGATGTTCAAATTACCAAGTTGGTAAGAGGACAAGGTTTGGCTAAGATGATGGATAAAACAAACTTAGATGCCAATCAGATAAACATTGAGGATGATTTCAATAGGTCACACATTTGTGATATGCAAGACTGTGATTGGTATGAGAATGTTATTTATTACTTTCAAAAGATGAAATGCCCCAAAGGGTTGGCTAATAACAAAAAGAGGACTCTCAAGTTACATACCATCAAATATGTGATTTTCAGTGGCGAACTATGGTGGAGAAGTCTAGAAGGGGTTATGCTAAAATGTATCGATAAAGCCAAGGATTTTGAGCTATTAAAAGAGTTGCATAGTGGAGTATGTGGTGGCCACTACATGGCTAAAACAACTGCTCATAATATTTTGAGAGTAGGATTTTGGTGGCCTATAATCTTTAAAGATGCTCAAAATTTTTTACTTGCTAGAGATTTGTGGGGAAACTAAAGTTTTCAAGGAGTTTACCACTCAGACCTATTACAGTTCAGGCCCCTTTCCAGCAATGGGGTATAGATTTCATTGGTGAGATATCAGAGAAATCCAGTGGGGAGCACTCATGGATCCTGGTTGCAACTGATTATTTCACAAAGTGGGTGTAAGCAATCCCCAAAAAGAAGGCAACAAGTAAACTGGTGATAGATTTGCTGATGAAAAATATTTTGATTAGATTTGGAGTCCCAAAGAAGATTATCTTGGATAATGCCATGTGTTTTAGATTTGATGAGTTCAGGGATTTTTGTGACAAACATGGTATACATATTTCTTATTCTTCTCCTTACTATCCTCAAGGGAATGGTCAAGTTGAGTCTAGCAACAAGAGCTTATTGAAAATCATCAAAAAGGTGATTGAGAAAAATAAGAAGGCTTGGGATTCAAAACTAAAACTTTCTCTATGGACAGATAAAGTGACTATAAAGAAGGTTACTGGTCATGCCCCTTTTGATTTAATATATGGTATTGCATCTAGGTTACCTCAGAATAATCTACTAAATATGTATAAGTTTATACAAGAATATGATGGTGAGTTATGTGATGAAATGCAACATAGAGTGGATGATTTGGTAGAGTTAGATAAAATTAGAAGAGAAGCTCATGACAGAAATACAAAGATGCAGCTGCAATTCAAGCACTTGCATGACAAGAAATCTTCTCCCAAAAATTTTGAAGTTGGAATTATGGTGTTGATGTGGAATGCAAGGCTCATGATAAGGGAAAACATGGAAAATTTGAGGCACTGTGGTTAGGCCCTTACCTGATATCCAACACACATGGGGAAGATTCATACTTTCTCCAAAGCTTAACAGGTGAACTTCTTGAACTGTCAATACCTAGACAGTTCTTGAAGCCATATTTCTCTTGAAATATTCTCTTTTCCATGTACATTGTACAACCCTATAAATTTTGTATATATGTTGGTTTGCTTGGGTCTGGTCTTCTTGCCTTGTCCAGGAAAATCCTTGGTTTTTGGTCCTTGTGCTTGGTTTGCTTCAACTCGAGATTCTGTGATCTCGCTCTGTTATGGAAGAACATACCTCCTCAATTTGAGCCATTGGTAGAACCCTTAAAGTTCTTTGTGTTTCACTTATAAATTTTGCAAAAAATTGGTTGTTCTCATGACCTAGGGCTTAGGGTTTCATTTATTATCATGCTTTATATTTTTTGTGTTGCTAAAACCCTTTCTAAGAAAATCTTAAGTTTGAATCCTTCGCAAGCATTCTATTTTGGTGTTGACTTTTTATCATCGGTTCCTGGTCATTTAAGTCACCTCTTATGCCTTTGCATCCATTTGTGTACCGACCCCTCCTTCCTAGCAATACCAATCTTTACCCGTCATTTTATTAGAAATATTGTCTTATGTTATGCGCGTTCATAATCCTTGAAATATTATCCTGGGTCCTAGTTTCGAACTTTAATAATTTTATCATTTGCCTAAGGTTTTAGCCTTAATATTTATGTCCCCATCCATCGTGTGCCTAGCCAGGCCACATTTTAAGTTACTAACCATTGACACATGCAAATATGTAGCGTTAAGATGGTTTTCGGATCAAATCTCGACCTCACCCTATGTCCCCACTGGGTTCTTTTCTTCATTAATATATTCTCAGGGGTTGGCGGGCGAGTGCCATGTGTCCTTGGCATTGGCAGGCCCAACATATTTGAAAATTCAGTAGGTGGTAGTTTGAAGTGAATCAACAACATAGATTGGATGATGTGTCTTCATCTAGACCATTCCCTATGGCCCCGCCTAATTTTAATATGCATTAAAATATTCTCACGAGCTGGCGAGCTAGTGACATGTGTCCCTATGTTAGTGGGACCCATCAAGCTTTGAAGGAAGCAAACACTTCGTTAAAATGAGATCGATAGTTGAGGATGGATGACGTGGGTCAATATTGACCGATCCTCGCCATCCCATGGAGGACCCACCTTTGTCTCCTGTCCCTCAACGAGGAGGCGAGAGAATGCCACGTGGAGTCATATCAATGTAGAAGAAACATTAGAAAAGAGGAAATATTAATGAAATATTTTTGCCAGGGGTCAGAGGTATTAAATCTTGGGCTACTAATGGGATTTTCAAAGCATGTGTTTAAATACAAGTGAGATATTTTAATCTTGGTCATTGGTTGTGTCTAAGAGTTATGAGCACGAGAAGGTGGTCTTATAGTAAGTCATGCATATGTTGAAGGCTTAAGATTAAATCTGAGCCCTTCCTCGCTTCTTCCTTACTGAGAGTTGCGCATGGGTTAAGACCAATGGGGGAGTAGGGAAGATGACACATGGATTTTTACAATGGCAATAAACATGGTCAAGCCCACGGATGACTTGGATCTTGGGTCCACATAATTTGTTTCTAATTGGTCAATAACAATAGAGGGCTACAATCAGCTTTTTCAAACTCTATTGACTGGATCTTGATCAATCATCAATCCATCTCATTGTACAATCAATGGTTGGTATTCAAAACTGAGTGTGAGGTTAAAAAATCCTTTCTATTTCACATGAGTGAACTATAATGGTGGATAAGATGCAAAGCTACCAAATTAAGAGCTTTAAAGTATAATTAAATATTGTTGAAAGCATTTGACGCATTCAAGGAGCTCTTGTTGCAGTTTTCAAACTTGTTCGACACCAAAGTTAGGGTTTTCAACTTGCGTTAAACCAACAAGTTAAATCGTTGTCCTGCCTTTGAAATTGTTTAGAACTTGCTCAATTGTGCTATCACCATCTTTTTGTCGTTAGGGATTTTTGGTTTATGCATTTCTTTTAAGGTTTGACGTTCATTTCAAGCAATTATATGGTATTTTTTCACTATTGTTTGTGTCGAACCCTTGCTCGAACTATAAGTCTTATTTTTGTGAAGCAAAAACCCTAACCCGCATAAAATCTAGAGACATCGCCCCAAAAGTAAAAGCATCTTCATCTAAAGGAGAAGCCTCTGGCTCAAAAGTTCCTATCAGACATTTAGTTCAAGACCTAACTGATCAGTTGCCACCCTCTACTAATGAAAAACCCAAGGGTCAACTAATTTTTTGTGGTGCAAAAGTTGTAGAAGGTTTGATTGAAAAACAAAGTGCAATTAGGGATGCTACATTTCCTTTCATAGGATGGGAATTATTCAATGGCTGGTTTGGGAGGATAAATTGAGGTATTGCAGTAGGCAATCCATGGAATGTGGATTTTGGAAAATTAATTGTGCCAAATTTCTATATGGATGTTGACTTATTAAAAGCGGTGGCTGCTAACTATGATCTAGTCACAAGGACTATGAGAGATTTTGATGGAGTTGATATGATCAAAGTCACAAGGGAGGATATTGCAGAGATTTAAATCTCACATAATGGAGTGAGGACATGGTTCCAATTGATGAGAAAGTTTTTAGGGTAGAATATGAGAAGGTTAGATACTCATTCAGAGCCCACATATTGCCCAAATATCTAGCATGTATTAATGGTCAAAGGATTACATTAGGACCATTAGATAAGGAGCCTTATCCAATCAGCTATTTCATGACCTATTTCCAAAAGACTTTCTATTCCATCTGCCAAATCACTGGTTATGACCCAATCACTAGTATGCCCATGGCCTGAATGTACATGGCAGCACATATCCAACACCCACAACACTACACAATATATGATTATGGAGGATACCTTGCAGAAAGAATTCATGAAGGTTTGGTGAGGTTAAAGAAAGGAGAAGTTGGAGTCAAATCGAGTTGGTACTCATTATTTATGCACATTCTTTTGTTGAAGGGTGCAAGTTATTTTGGAAAAGATTTAAAACTGGAAAGGATGGAGGGTGACTTGGAATTTCCCGTCCAGTGTTAGACTATTGTCCTCGATAAGGATGATAGAAAAATTGATTATGTGGTCTTTTAGAATATATTTGCTTCCAAGTTAAGGAGGGTTCTTGTTATGAACATGCCAAGGATTCCCAAAGCCTTGCATGATTTCTTGAGGCCCAAGGATAGGAGACTTGAATTAGGTATTGATCAAAATTGGGGAGATATATTCCTTATCCAAGTTATACAATTTTGAGAGTATATGGTACAAATGTCTCACCCCATTTGTTGCCTAAGTATGTACCTGAAAGAATTGGATATCTTATAGTGATATGGCAACTTGGAGATGTGGAGAATAAACATTTGAAAGATCAAGGAAAGGGAAGTTTCTTTCCCTCATATACATGCCTTTCTAATTTTGTGATGATCAAGGAAGGACGGGATAAAATAAATGACATAATTAAGCCTTTGGATATGAGGAGAGAAGGAGCAAGGACCCATGATCCTAAAGGATTTATAGCATGGCTAAAGATAAGAAATAGGAGCTCCAAGTTTTTCCATAACTTTCATTTCCCTGATGATGTAATCAGGTACATTTTTTATCTATTAAACCGGGAAGATATAAAAGTAAAGTGGATTGAATTTGATAAAATGCAAAGGAAAATAATGGAGAAGGATCCATAATTCACTGCTCTTACTGAGATTCCCAATGAGATGCAAAGAATGGAATATATGTTCTAGAATTTTGAGACAGTGGTTGGTCACCTAAAAGGTGAGAAAATAATTCAGGATAAAGGGAAAGCTCTTGTTGAAGAAGAACAAGGTGAATGAGAAATCCCTATCATGGAGGAAAGTCCAACATACCAACCTCCCAAAGAATAGAAAATGATTTTTTTCACAAGGAGGAAGAATAAAACAAAGAAAAAGGACACAACTGTTGCCTTCTCTCAACAAGAGAACCAAAGAGCCCCTTCACCAATGCTACAAATCCCACCACTATCTCCCCTAGGTCGATGGGACCTGAGATTGTTGAAATTGACTCCCCACCTAGGGATTCATCACCACCAAGGCAACCACCTCAGAAGAAGCAAAGGGTTGAATCCAAGGGCTTGGTGGATTATGATGATGACTCTGATGATGAAATATGGGTATCAAAGGAGGAGATGCAATAGGGAATTTCCTCTCCATCAAGAAAAATAGTGCCACAACAATTGGGCTTAAGGTTGAGCAAAGATGACCTTACTGGAATAAATAATACTGACGATGTCAAGATTGAGGCATGTACAAAATTTCTTGATTACGATTCTTTTGTCAAATCTAAGGCTTTCACGGAGTTTACATATAGAGCTAAGAAGGATGAATATGTCAATAATATTGCATTGCAAAGAAGCCTCCACCCAGAGTTACCTGATGCAACAATTCAAGCATAGGTACTAAAAGAAATGAAAGACAAATTTCAAGGGATGACTGCATCTGAGGGCATAGAGCTAGTAAGGAAGAGTGGCATCTTATTATTTCCATAATGGGACCTAGCCTATTCAATTTATTTTGACACAATGAAAAGATGTGATAGATCCCTTTACAATTTTGAGGAGGAAGCTATCAGAGCACTGCAAAAATCTACATTCAGTGAGCAGTGGGATACCTTGGCTATATGGGCTCTAGCCCCTAACACCAAGAAGCCTAACATTGCAGATCCTGCTTCAGATTATAGGGGAGGCCTGATAATAAAGAGGGTATCTGATACATCAGCTATTGAGGCTTCAACCATGTCAATAAATGTGACACAATTAATAAAAGAATCAGTGGAATCAGTGACTATAGAGAAGGAGCAATCCAGAAAGAAATACAATGATTTGTTGGTTGATTATGGAAAGAATCAACAAAAAAAACAATGCAACTACAAACATAATTGGCATTGTTAAAAGAGAAATTTAAAAATTTTCTTTTAAGAGAACCAATGCAAACTGATGCTACTTCTCTCACTTCTTCATATGAACCAACACCTATTGTTTCAACAGCTCCAACAAGGTCTTCATGGGAAATTGTGCCCTAGAATATGAGAATTGTGCCCATTTCAGTAAAGGAGCCAGATACATCAGAAGCACCACAAACAAAGGAAGGTGTCAACAAGGAAGAAATAATTGAATAACTAAAGGAGTATAAGGAAAAGTGTGACAATCATGATAGGGAAATCTTTGTCAACAATATGAAGATTGTCACTACAATTTTTGAACATCTAAATAGAGGGGTCAATAACAGATTAAATAACATTCATGCTAATTATTTTGCCATGAAGGATGAAATGAAAATTTTTGATATTGATAAGGAATTGGAAAATCCTCTCATGGAAACATGGATCCCAAGATTTTAGGAGTTAATAATGATGGTTGTGGGAGCCAAGCATGATACAAATAAGCTTGAAAAACTTAAACCTACCATCCAAACTGTGACTGGAATTCAAGAATTTAGGGGACATATTAAGCCTTTGGAGGCAAAGATAAGGGTGTTAATCAAGAGTTTTCATGAAACGCATCATGGTATCCTTCCTCCCATATTAAAATATGATGGTAATATTAAAACTTTGTAGGAATGGAGGAAAGAAAAAAATGAAGTAATTTCACAACAAGCTGCTTTGATTTATGAAGGGCATGATATGAACATGTTGAAGAAAAACATGGATATGTTGACTCATGGAGGAATTGTTCTAGTAGAGTTTGATAAAGAAGCAAACCAAGTGGTGACCAAATATTCACCTTACAGGAAAAAGTCTGATGGTGTCATAGGGTTTAACTAGCCCACTGAAGATGAATTCCAAGCTTGAAAGGACAAGTAATTGGATGTGTTGGAATATTGAGTTGCAGTTGTGAAGTGAGTAAAATTTTGGTTGGTAAGTCTACGAACATGGTGAATAACAGATGGGAGAAAAACAATGCATATCCTGGGATTAGTGTAGATTAGGCTTTTGCTAAAGTATTGCAAAATATTGTTTTCTCCGTGACATGAAGATTGATGACACAAGTGCTGACATGGATAGGTTTTCCTTTTTATTTTCAATTTATTTTCTTTCTTTTAGGTTTTGTTGACTGGATGTGCATGTGGAGAACAATTTTGGCTCATGAAGAGGATAGTTTGATGTTGTTACAATAGATGAAAGATGCCTTTTGGAAGGTGGGTAAATCTTCTTCAACAAATGGAAATGAATTTGTATTATATGCTTTCCCCCTCATCAAAGGTGCAAATATAACCACTTGGGGAACTTTGAAATTTAAATGCAAATGTATTTCAAATGTAAAATGTGACTTTAAGTGTAATTTGGCTCGAAGCTTGTTGCTCCCATGTTTCTATAAATGGGAATTCAAGGCCAATTACATGAGTCTTTTAATGGTTAAGCATTCAAGCTCATGTAAGAGAAATTATGTAGATTCAAGCAAAGAGGAATAGAATAGTTCCGAGTCTTAGGTGTGAATTCTAGTTTGTAATAGGCATAAGAGTTTTACAACAACAATGACATATAAATGAAAATTTCTAATTCTAGAACACTTTTTCTCCCATGTATTTTGTTGGACAATTTATTAATAAAATGATCAATAATCTTTTATTTGTCTTCAATTTCTTCGGTTGAATGTATGGTTTTGTTTTATGATTTAGTTAAAAGAACTAATTAAATGATTTAATAAAATCATAGATTTGTGTGATGGGGTATAAGGATTACTAAGAATTTTGTGTTATGGATATCTTGAGTTGTTTATTTCAAAGTAATATAACAATATTCTTTGAATGCTAGGTTTAATTGCTGATGTATTATAGTTTGCTATGAATATGAGTCTATCACCCATGGATAAAGCACTTTTTTGTTAATTTGGTCATCTTTGAAGTCAATTGAGTCAGTCTTACCTGTCAAAGAACAAATTCATATTGAAAATTACTTACACACTACAAATTGTTGCAAAGTTGTATGAGAGTCACCCCATTCCTTGATTTAGATAATAATTTGCTAAAGGATCAACCAAATTATTGAAGAGTTACATCTATTTGTAGTTGGTAGGAATGTATCTGTTTATCACAATGTTCATGATAAAATGGCACAAGAGTATCATCTAAACATTGTCATGATTACCCTCCTAGGTCTCACAGAGCCCAAAGTGCAAAGGTAGTAGCCTAACAAGCCTCTACCTATTTGGGCCAATCCTTACCTTTGTTGATCATTGAATCATGAAAAATTTATAGGTATTTGTTGAGATTAAGTTTGGTTCTTAAAAAATAACCAATAGGATGTATGTAGATGGATGGTTCTAGCTTTCCCTCTTGTTATGACAACTTTGTTAGTCACATCTTAATGCCTAAAAAAAGTGGGAGATCATTCCAAATCATGTTGATATATTGTGTAGCAAAGATTATGGAGAGGGGTAGGAAATTTGTATGGGGTTGTGCATACTAGCACACCTTTATAGGGATTTTCACTTGGTGACCTATAAAGAGAGTAGGAGTTTTGGCCATATTATACTGCTATAGGTATGGGCTTGAGAAACCATTGTAATGCTCTAACTCATTAGAGATAGAGATTATATTTTGATGATGTGTATATGTTTGGATGGTAGTGGATTGTACAATATAGGCGCATGAGTGATAGAGATCATTACAAACAAGTTTTAAACAAGATAAATGAGGGAGAAATCACGTGTAGGCCTTATAAGGAGGGGAATGGTTGGTACGATGACCAAAAATATTTTTGATATGCAATGATGTAGTGCTGTTTGATTGGGAACTACCCATACACCATTGAGCAATATAGGCCAAACCAAATTTTGAGAAAATTTGGGTTACAATAGAGAGTTCCAAAGGGGTTGCATGTTTTTTGTGAAGGTTGCTCAAGACGTGGCACAATGGGGCCCATAGATTGGGAGCGTAGATTCCTTACAAAGCTGTGAGGATATGTAGGTGGTACATTGGGAGGATTGTGGTGATGTGATCAATGGAAGGGTGCCTGCAACATATAAGAGGTGGTGGACATAGCAGGTTAAAATTATGTTGATAACATTGAGGTGGGGGAGAATATAGGAGAGGATTAGGGTGGTTGCTAGGAATGTGGTGAGGTGAGGGAGAGGAGTGGGCAAAGCAGTGAGGAGAGTTAGGCAGCACGTCCTACAAGGGGGATCTAGTGGAGCACTAAGGGATAGAGTAGAGACAAAGGAGGAGTATTTATAGTATATGGAGATGGAGGTAGAGAAGGGAGAGGAGGTTGCAAGAGGGAAGGAGGCTACATGAGGAGAGGCTAAGTAGATCAATAGTAGCAGGGAAAGTGGTAGTGGTTTATGATAGATATTGAGTTCATCAAGTAGGGATATAGGCGGGAGGGAGTGGGATCACTATAGGGATAGGCATAAGGGTCACCATAGGGTGGTAGGGGTGATGAGGATGAGGCAATGGAGATACAATTTATATGAGACTTGAGTGAGAAAGATGCTCTAGGAAGGTATTTGGATGATGTGGTGGCTAGGAGGGACCTTTTGTATGTTGAATGTGATAACATACATGTATAGAGAGATCAAATATGCATAGATAGGGATGTGATAAGGGGATAGTTGTAGTGAGTGAAGATAGAGATTACATTCCTGAGGGACTTGGTAGGAACATAAGAAATAATGCAAGCTTTTGCACAAGTGTCACATGATTTTCAAAGGCAAGATACTAGCACTCTTTATATGAGAAGACAATACTAGTAGATCAAAGGGCATCAAGCTATGTAGAATGATCAAGGTTTGGGGTATCTGGGTTAGCTAGTTTAGGGAGGTTAGTGTTCATGAGGCCACCATAAGGTTTGTCACCACCACAACCAATGGGGCCATCAATAGGAGAGGGGTCTAGCCATAGCTGGCTCTAGATTGGGACATAGGTGACAAAATTTGGCATATGCCCTAGAGGCACATTTTTTGCTATGTATATATGGATACTTTACAAAGTCAATGTACACATGAATTTTGATGTATTCATGACACATTTATATTAGGACATGGATATTAATATTGATATATTATTGATATGACGGACTTGTTTGGATGCATATGACGTGTATAATGGATTATGTGTAATCTTATGATGTGGATGATACATGGCTAGATGTTTATATGCTAGTGTGTACAGATATGTATGTTTATGATGCTTATGCATATAAATAATGGTGATTATGTTTATGGATGTGGGATATTTATGTGCTTGATGTTATTTATGCCTATGTGTGTATGATATATGTGCATGAGTTTGATGTATGGATACATGATGATGATAATGCATGTGATGTGTATGCTTATATATGTATGATGGTTTTAGGCATGTATCTATACATTATGTATAGTGATGATTCTATTTTTTATAATATCATATGGGTATTGATTATGTTGTATGGATGTTTTTGAAAAAGTAAGCAAAATTTACAAGGTGTTGTACCCTTCACAACAAGCCACAAGGGTCAAAAAGGATAAAGTCCAAAAAACTAATAGCAAGTCAAAAAAAGAACAGAAACAACACAATGACCTCAGACAGGCAGTAGAGACACAAAACACAAGCCCAGGCAGCAACTAACTGGCATTGTCCCAGTTTTTAAATAGGAGGTCCATAGTGTCATCCTCGACCTAGTCTTGATTCTCCTAGGCATTATTGCCCTCTGAATCCTCTTTGATCACCATGGACAGGGTGCTAGTCATGAAATTACCCAACTTCATCGTGAAGCAGGTCACGCCTTTGAATCTTTTATCAAGCGTGTCCATCTTCTTTTCTAGAGCACGAAGCTCCTCACCATCATCCATGGTTCTCGGGACCTCACCAAGCTTAGAAACCAGAGGGTGTGAAGAGGGGATTTTGATGTTGTTCAGGGTAGAAAGGGGCCCTTCCACATTATCTTCCTCATCCTCCTCGGGCTCCTCTTCCTTATAATCCTTGTTGTTCGTCTACTCCTCCTCCGAGTCCTCAATAATCTATCTCTTTTTGTTGTTTTTCACCAATCTCTCCGACCTTCAGATGGTAGTCTCCCCTCAAGTCATGATCGTGGTCCCCCGATCGTATCACCTTTAGAATATTTTGCTACAATATTCTTCCCTTTATCTTCTTTCACCATCAGCTTTGACAAACCTTTTTTTATCATCTTTGCCTTTTTTCATTGTGGTCGCTTTGTAAGAAAACTTAGCCAGGGTGGCCTTGAGATCACATAGGTTGGCTGCAACACTAGTATGCACATTACCCACACCGCCCTTAAGTTTTTTAGCAGCCTATTTGGTTTTGGGGTTTTCAGCATTCCCCATGTGGGGTTTCCCAGAAGGGATTTTAGATTCAGCAGGGGAGATATTAGCGACAACCAAGGGTTCAATCTCTTGAATAAGAACAACATAAATGGCTCTAGGAGGACATAAGGCCAAATTAAAATGATAGAGTCTCAAGATAAGCCCCTGATGGAGAGGTAGAGGCAGAATGTCATTCTGCTTAAGATTGGCTATTTCTTTGTATTTTTCAATCGAATTCTCCAGGTCCATGAGCAGAAAGAAAGGAAAGCTAAGCAAGATTTTATGCCTTAGATGATTCAGAAGGGGAAAATGATAGAAAAATTAGGTTTTAAATCTACCTTCAAGTGTGACATACTTCATAAGGGCTAAACACACATGGTCCAAGGGCTGTAGAAAGGCTTCATGTTCAAAGCTCGATTGGTTGTGGACCGACTCCTCGTTCCCCATGAAAAAAGATTTCAAACTGTCATTGTCTAGAGTTCGAGTATGCTTAGGATATTTATTCCCAGTACACTATATTCTGGTAGCTTGCACAATCACCTCTTCACTTAGTTCAAAGGAAATTCCACCCAATGTAACCCTTTAGTCCTTCCAGGAATTAGCAAATTGGCCAGACAGGTTAGGGTCGTGGCCCACCAGAATCTTCATGAGAGGAGCAAGGCCACCTTCAACGTAGATATGTCAGACCAAAGGATTCTTACAGATCTCTCCATAATTATCAGGCTCAGTTCGAACGCAGTCACCACCCATGATGTTCACCTGCATAGGAAACCAGAGAGCTTGCAATAATAAAAGGTTAGAAATACTGGTAGAGAAATAGGCTTCCTTCTCATTGTGGATATTAAGGCAAAGATTCCAACATTGGATAATCATGCCAGTGTGCAGATCACACACGTGAAAGGAATGATCACCAAAAGAAAACATAACGATGTCATTAATTTGTATCTTAAGGTGATTGCGGAAAACTAAGCAAGGATTGGTGGGCGTGCAGGGTTTCTTGGTCATGATGCAAATGCACAAAAAACTAGGCATGGTGGCCGCATGGCAAAATTTAGAAATGTTAATGTAAGCATGTTAGAAGCCAACGCTAAACTAGCAGGATCAAAGGCGCTAGAAGGTGGATTTCCTTCATTATGAAATGTCATATCAATATTCACAACTGCAGTCTTACGGAGGTCATGATGGATTAAAACAATCCCAAAGATAAGATATCACACAATACGACCTCTCAAAATCATAAATGTCGCATACTTTCCTAAACCCTTTGTAGATTCATCTTCATTAACCACGTGATTAACCTTTAATTTTTAAATCCACCACTTGTAGGCCACCTCAGCATTACAACTCATCCACGAAGCCCAAAGAACAACCAAGTGGACCCCCCAAGCGACACCCATGAATTGAAGATTTGAAATCATCATAATAAATGGGTGTTTTGTTCTTTCACGATGAGATCTTGAATCCTTGGTGGTAAATTCCCCATATTTTTCCAACATTTAGAGTGACCCCAATAAGTACCACAATTAGCCAAAGCATTCACCACTTGGTTACCCTCCCTAAAAATGTGTCACTTTTTTTTCTCTTAGCTTGGATAAAAGGAACCTAGTATCCAACAAAATATTCTTCGTACTCCACCCAATCAGTCTACCTAGATTCACAACATCAGTGATATAATTAGAGTCCCCTTCAATGTGGAGGCTCACAATCCCCAGAGAAACAACAATTTGGAGGCCCTTGAGCAACACACGAGCTTCTACCACTATAGAAGATTGGAAACCAATACCTCCCACAAATTCAGCAACCAAAACCCCCTTGGACCTCTAATCACTCCTCCAATGCTAGCCTTGCCTGGGTTGCCCTTATTAGCCCCATCAAAATTGAGTTTGAACCAGCCTCTTTCCAGAGGCTCCCATTTGCTATTTTTCCTAGCTAAGGATTTAGAATTATCAAACGAGCTAGCATCTAAATTCTGGAGTCAGGCCTTGGCCATTTTTATTTCATAATCAAAAGGTCCCATCTCCAGGGGTTTCCCATTGAAGAGAGAAATGTTTTCCTCAATAAGCCGAACATTGAGACCAAAAAATTCCCTAGGATTCCTTTCAATATTCTTGAAGACCTTATTATTCCTTTCCTTCCACATACACCAACCAATAAAAGGAGGGACCTGGTTCCAAATTTCTCCACGAAAGGGGTGGATATAGGGACCATGCCAGCCCAAGATGAAGGATATGATATATTTACACAAGGCCCAAGAAACACCCAGTTTATCAAACGCCAACCCCTAGACTTCAACAGCAAAAAAATAGTGTAACAATAAATGATTAATAGTTTCCTCACTGTATTTACACAATAAGCATCTGTTGGGGATATAAAATCCCCATTTCCTCAAATTTTCTTGAGTGAGAATCCTATTATGGCATGCAGTCCACCAAAAGAAATTCATTTTAGGGATCATATGACGGTTCCATATCCTCTTCCAAGGGTCCACTGCAGTACCCTGGTTTGTCAGCATATTATACGCCAACCTAACAGATAGATCCCCTTGTTTGTCAAGGGTCCAAAAAAAATCATCTCCCCTGTCATAGGAGGGAAGCATGGTAAGAGAGAGTAAGTCCTGGAGAGACCTAGCCAAGCAACAAAGGTCTTGTGACAAAAGACAACAAATACATAGATCCTTCCACACCTTAGCCCTAGGAGGTCCAGACGAATAATGACTGATATGGAGCCCAAAGTATTTCTGAGCCATCCTCTTGAGATTCCTAAAATCAGAACATTTCAAGGGGATATCAATTACCCATGGGTCTTCCCAAAATCTGATTCGAGTTCCATTACCCATTTTCCATTTAATCCCATTCTTTAGTAGGCTCTGTGTGTTGCATATGCTCCTCCAGGCCAAGGAGCCCTAGGGGTGAACCTCCGAGAGGCAGTTGACCAAAGGCTCATTCTGAAGATATTTGGAATTCATTATTTTGCACCAATCCTTAGTATTCCTTATCAGATCCCAGCCCACCTTGGCCATCGCGGCCTTGTTAGAGTTGACTATATTCCTGATCCCAAGGCCACCATAATTTTTGGGTTGGTAGACCTTTTCCTATTTGACTAGAGAAAATTTATTCTTATCCTCAGTCCCAAACTAGAGGTCCTTTGGATTTTTTCAAGTTTATCAGTAATGTACCTAGGTATCTTAAAAATAGAGAGGAAGTAAATTGGTATTCCTTGAAGAGCAGCAGTGAGTAGTTAGAGCTTACCAGCATGGCTTAGGATGGAGCCTTTCCACCCAACAAGTTTCCATTGAATCCTTTCAAGCACCAAATTCCAAAATTCAGGGGTGACCTCCTTTACGATGAGAGGGAGCCCAAGGTGAACCGAGCGAAGAGTCCCACTTAAAAAGCCCAGAACCGCAGGCACCCTGGCTTGCAAGGTAGGTGTGATGTTGAAGAAATAAATCATGCTTTTATTGTAGTTGATTGTTTGACCAGAGCAGGTAGCATAATTGTTTAGGTAGGTTTTCCATTTTCTAGCCTCCACCACTAAGGCTTTCCCAAAGAGGAAAGTGTCATCCACAAATTTTTGCAACACAAACGGGTCCAGGGAGGAAGCCGCTCTAATACCCCTAATAGAGCCCTCCGACAACAGACTAGTAAAGTTCTTGCTCAACACATCATCTATCATGATAAAGAGATAGGGAGATAGGGGGTCACCTTGCCTGATCCCTCTACTAGCAGAGAAAAACCCAAAGGGGGTCCCATTGACCAGAACAAAATACTTGATAGTATTTACACACTCCATTAAGAGTTGAACAACTGAATGGTTGAAACCAAACTTGGACACAACCTTAGGGATGAAGTCCCATATAACTTTATCATAAGCTTTAGAAATGTCTAATTTGAGAGCCATCCCCACATAATTACATATGTCCATAGAATGGAGAAGCTGATGAGTGGTCATATTAGCACCAAGAATATGGCGCGCAGGGACAAAACCTTTTTGGGTTGGACTAATGAGTTTATCAAGAAGGGGCTTGATACGGTTCACAAGGATCTTGGATAGGATTTTGTAAAAGGTGTTGCACAAGCTGATAGGCCAAAAATCAGTCATTGATTGAGGATTGCCAATCTTAGGAATTAGAGCAATAAAGGTGTGGTTCATTTGTTTAAGGATTTTACCAATTTTGAAGAAATCACGGGTAGCTAGCACAAGGTCCCCACCCATGATTTCCCATAATATTTGAAAGAAATCAGGGGGAAAACCATCTGGGCCCGGGGCTTTGAAAGCCCCCATACTAAAGGTAGCCAGCCGAACCTCTTCCAGAGAAATCGCATTGAGAATTCCCAAATTATCTTCCTGAGAGATCATGGTTGGAAGGTGGTTAAGCAACAGGTTGTCCAAAGCCAAGTTAGGTGCCTCAGTTGAGGCTGAGTAAGCCTCCTGAAAGTAATTTGCATCTAGAAGACTGATTTGGGTAGGAGTTGATATTACCACACTAGTAGTATCAGTTAGTTTAGAAATTTGATTCCTTTTCCTATGCTTGATGGCAGACACATGAAATAATGAGGTGTTCTTGTCACACTCTTTCAACCATTGGACTCTAGATTTCTATTTCCAAAATATTTCCTCATTTTTGAGGATTCGTTCCCATTCCTTCCTGGTTGTGGGTTTGCTGACTGTCATCCCCTTCCTCCATTTCCTTTTGTAAAGTTCTCAATTCCTCCTCTAACATTTTTTTTTTGAAACACATCTCCAAACACACTCTTGTTCCATCCTTTTCCCATGTTTTTAATATGTTTGAGTTTGAAAAAAATCCTGAACATGGGGGAGCCACGAATAGGGATGTTCCACCATTCTGCAATTTTATTTTTGAAGTCAAGGTGAGAATTCCACATAATTTCAAAATGGAATGGAATAGGGCCCACAGCTGGCTGGACATTTGAGGTTAGCAACAAGGGGTTGTGGTTAGACACCGTTCTGGGCAGGGTTTTTAGATTGGCATTTAAAATGTTAGTCCAATGGGGGGAGCAGAGAAAACGATCTAACCAGACCTGAATCATATTAACGCTAGAGCATTTGTTAGACCAAGAAAACTTCTGGCCTGTAAGATCAATATCTATCAACCCAAAAGAGTTCAAAAAATTGGCCAGGATAAACATCATGTCAGTTTAATCCAGCACGCCACTGCATTTCTCTAAAGGGTAGAGGGGAAAGTTGAAGTCCCTGGCTACCAACCAACGAGTTCCCCTATTGAGATTAATTTTAATAGAAAGATCCTGCCACAGGTTGTTCCTCACATTCCTCTGGTTGGGATCATAAACATTGATTATAGACCAAGAGTCACCCAAGTAAGAAAAAGAGGCCCCCACATAATTTTTACAGTGAAAAAGTTATGAACCCAAAAATCTAGAGGGGTTCCAAAGCACTGCCAGACCACCTAAAGCTCCCTCAGAATCACTATAGAAGTAGGAAGCATTAGGCCAGATAAATTTAGCAATCTTATCAAAATTTGTCTTAATCATTTTGGTTTCTTTTAGGAGGCACACATCAATCTTACGTTCCAGGACATAGTTCTTCAACTCAAGTTGTTTGTGGGAGCTATGAAGCCCACAAACATTCCACGATAACACTTTCATTTTTGACCTTTCTTAGAGGACATGTCCAATGTCCTCTGTTTGCCTAGGGAAATCTCATTTGTAGTTTTTCTCATCCTAGTGTGTCTCTGAGTGGGTCTTCCTGGTTTTGAATCTCCTCCCACATCTGCCTTCTTCTTCCTCCCTTTTTTCTTTGGAGTTGTCTAGATCTCTTCTTCTACAATTTTCTCAAGCTTCAATCCCTCTGTATTGTCTATAGATTCATCGAATGCTCTAATACTCTCTTCTTCCCAAATCTCATCTTCCTCACCCATTGTTTCGATTGTCCCCACAAAGCCCACAACAAGCAGAGGATCAGTAGCCAAAGGACCAAGGCCCTGAGCCAACTGGACATCCTGGGGTTTTACAATAGTCTCATTTATAGATAAAGTCATTAGACTTACACTAGATTCGACCAGACCAGACGATGGATCACCATAAGTAGTTGAAGCAACCAGAGGTATGACCACATAGGCCTCCTTCAAAGGTGAAACATTCTCCACAGGAGGTGTAGGGTTCTCCAAGGTACTATCCACCTTAGGCTCCCAAAAGAAACAAGATTTGCAGTCAGAGATAAGGTGGCCAGCTTTAGCACACTTCTGACAGTATACAAAAACATTTTCATAACACACTGGTTGGGTCCAGTTGCCAAACTTGGAACACAACTTGACTGTGTTAGAAAGAGATTTATCAACACAGATGTTAACACAAAATATTGCAAAAACTAACCTGTATTTTGATTTTGTGATAGATTTAGTGGTGACAAACTGACCCAAAGAATCCCCAATACATTTGAAAATGGCTTCATTCCAATACTCTAGAGGTAAACCAGGCAGTCAAACCCAGACTGAAGCTGACTTGTTTAGATCCATGGTAGGGTCAAACCCCGGCTTCCAACGACACATAACCAAGCTGTGTTTTCCATACACCCAAGGACCCATGGAAAGAGTCACCACCATGTCCTCCAAAACTATAAACCTAAAAAGGAAGAGACCACCAACCATAGCATAGATCTCCACACTCCCCTTGAGACGCCATTTTGTAGCAGCCCACTTTCACACCATATCCATAGTTGGACGGAAGGAAAGAAGTCTACCCACAATTGCGTTCTCCATGGAGGAGAGGATCCTATCACAGACCGATTCAAGAATGGAAAAGTTCATCCCAAAAGCAGTGACAACCTCAGAAAAAGGAGGAATCAGAGTGGATTTTTGTTTGCCATTGGTTAACACATCCTTCCATCCAATTTTTGGAAGAATCTCCACCGCCGGTACAAAGTCAGTAGATACGACCAAAATCTCAATAGTCTTTGAAAGACCCATAGGTGAAAGCTTTGTCCCAGCAGGAGAGAACCCTGAGGGACATGGGACCGCATGTGAGATGCATGGGTCAGGAGGGGATAGAGGGGGACCATAAGGTACCCCTAGAGCAGAATCCACCATGCACGCAGGAAGTTCAAACGCAGGCGGAGGATAGGGAATCGAGAACTAATTTGTATGGATGTTATGTACATGGTGTATTGTGGATAATTTTTGTTTATAATGATGACTATGATGATTCCTAGGTGTATATTAGATGTGTGTTACATATATTCTTAAAATAACAAATCTAAAATGAACATAATGGATTAATGATTAACTATATGATGTATAAATACTTAGACTAACAAATCTAAAATGAACCAAATGGATTAATGATTAACTATATGATGTATATATGCTTAGAATAACAAATCTAAGGTAAACCAAATGGATTAATAATTAACTATTTAGTATATAGATGCTTAGGCTAAAAAATATAAAATGAATCTAATGGATTAATGATTATGGATACAAAACTTATGTATATACTAACATGGGTGGATGCAGATGTCATGCCATGGTACAATGGTTGCAAAAGCAGAAAAAGAGAAGATGGAAAGCTAGACAAGGGGAGAATAAAATACACATGGGATAAATGATAACCAAGTAGAAGATGATGGATGGGATGGGGGGATAGGATACGATAGATATGAAGGTAGCAATGGGGGATTTTGAATGCTATAATTAAACTAAATATAGTGGGCACCTAATTTGATATAGCATTGGATATTATGCACCAAGGTATGAAGAACCAAGGTGATGATGTATTTGATGGATGGTATTGATATGTCAAACAAGAAGGTTAATCCAACACCTCACAAGGTCTTTGAGGGCCTTGGTGGGTGTAGTGCAAGATAACCACATATAAAAGGAATACCTTAACATAACATAAGGTACCGATGGACCTTGGTTGGTATAATATAGGACACAAATACAAACACAACATATGAAATATCAAGAACTTGCCCCTATTTTCACCAATCAAAGCATGCAATGAAATGAAGGATCATGATGACCCTAAGTGGGTAAATGAGTCAAAAATAAAGATAAAAAAAATCCAAAAGTAATAACACAATTAAATATATCATGATTCCTTTTTACAAAGGATAGTGGGTGGGAAGATGCTTCCTAATGTGAGGAATGATATATCTTTTGAAGTCAAAGGATGGGTGAGTAGGATCTAGGAATCGATTGGAAAAAGGTGGATAAGAGGCATGTGACCAATGGGACTATTGGATAATAGTGTAGCATAAAATTGTAGGGTGTTTTTTATGACATTAGAGTGATAGAATCACAAGGATGATGATGGGGAGACACAATGGGTGAAGGGTGTGACTAAGAACTAGTTGAAAATTAATCTTTATACAAGTAGAGGATAGTGTTTTAGATGGATGAGGGGGGTGGGAAGCATGTTGTGTAAATATTTACATGTGAGAGCAAGTGGACCAAGTTCTTGGTGGTATTTAGGAATATTTTGACCATGCAAATATCAAAAAGAGTTACATGTAAATTCATACATAAATCTTTAAACGAGATAGTATATAAGTCACATGATAATAAACTATGGATATGATGGGTTGGATGGGTAGTGTAAAAAAGTAAGGAAATGGAAGATAGGATGGGATGGAAATAGGTAAAGGGATGATATAGTGCAATAATATAGGGTAGTGGTAATAGATGACACAAGGCTAATGGGAGGGCCTATGAGATAATGAGATTGCTTTCTACAAATTGTGCCAAAGACAAGGAAATATAAAGTGGTATTTTTAGGTGTGTAAATTCTAGTGAAATATACCCATAAGAAAAGATTGAGGTGGAGATTCCAGTCACAACTAATATCATTAGTAACTTTCTTTAGGATTTTTAACAATATTTTATTGGTTGCCTCAACCTAGCCATTACATTGAGGATAATAGGGGTGGATCAATGGTGCTAGATGTGGAAGCATTTACAAAGGGTGTGAACATCATTATTTTGAATGGATTTCCATTATTTGTGATGATGGAAAATAGGATTACATAGTTACATATGATATGGTAAGGGATTAAATTATATATTTGGGTTCCATTTGTCAAATTGGAGGGAATGGCTTCAACCCATTTCATAAAATATTCAATGGTGGTGATTATAAATTTGTGGCCATTGGAGGAGGGATGAATCTTGTCAACTAATTCAAGGACCCATTGGGAAAAGGGACAAGGAGTAGTGATATCTTACAACTCTTGATAGTGTGCATGCATTATCTCTATGTTGTTGACATGTATCATGCTCCATTATAGCCCGATAATACCCTGTTTTGAGAAGATTCTTAGCCAATACCATTCCATTGGTATGTACCCAAAAAATACCATCATGTACCTATTGCAATGAAAGATTAACTCTTGTTGAGTTTAAACATTACAATAAGGAGCTATCATAGCCTCGATGATAAAGTGTATCTCCTAAGAGGGCGTAGCAAGATGTGTGTTAGATGAAATATTTGTGTTGGTTGTGTGTGAGATTAGGTGGCAGGGTTTGATCATTAAGGTAGGTGTAGATATCATGATACCAAGGGGATTGAGACAAGAAATATCACATACAAGTTCAAAATTAGGTACATCATATGCTAGAATGAGGAATTGCTCTACTAGAAACTCACATCTCTAGTTGTTTTGTGGCATGTCCAGCAACAATCCAATGGTAGCTATGGAATTTACATCTTTTTTGTTGAGATGAGTAAATTTTTCAAACTAGCTATGTATAAAGTACTTCTTGAAGCTATCCACCATGTACTTGTAGGGGAAGAGTTTTGAATCTTTTATTTTATAGTCATTGTTAACTTATTCGATGATCAATTGAAAATCCCTATAGACTTGTAGATGAGTGATGTTCTATTAAATGACCATTTTTAGTCTTGTAATCAAAGCCTCATATTTTGTCATGTTATTGGTGTAGTGGAATACTAATTTGAAATAATTTAGTATAAAATTACCTTATGATGTGACAAAAGGATGCATCACTTGAACCAAATTATGTGTATGACCCATCAAAGTATAGATTCCATAAGGGTATCTCACGGACCATGAATATGGACTCAACAAGAAAATATATTATTAAAGGATGTGTATCTATTATGGGGCTTCTACTAGATGATTCACAAGCACTTGGCCCTTGATGGATTTTTTTCCACATATTCAATACCAAATTCACTAAGGAGCATTGCCCACTTAGCCATTTTTCTTGTAAGGGATGCTCTTGAAAGAAGGTGCTTGAGTGGATCAACCTTGCAAATGTGCTTTATTTGATGAATAATAATGTAATACCAAATATTTGAAAATTAAAAACAACAAATAAACATGCCTTTTGCATGGGGTATAATTTATCTCGTATCCCACCAAGGTGTGACTAATGTAGTATATGACCCTTTATTTATTTTCATATTATGGTAGAAGTTTCAATGCTACTTATATTTCAATGATGTATAGCAAGAGATAATTTCTTAGAATAGGAGATATAATTATAGGAGGTGATGCTATATATTCATTTATCTACTCAAATGCTTATTGATAAGAGTGATCATACTAAAAATCAGTGTTCTTGTAGATTAGGTGAGAAAATAGTTGGAATTATTTACAAGTTATGCAATAAATCGTTGGATCGCTTGGATTTCTCCTTGGAGGCTACATAGGAATTTGAATATCTTTAGGGGATTAATTTTTATGATTGCCCTAAATTTTTTTGGAACAACCTCTATTCATTAGCATGAGGTAATGAAACCCAATAGCTTACCAAGGTGATGTCAAAGACACACTTCCTTGGATTAAGATGCACCTAATATTGAGCTATGCGATCAAATATATGCTCAATGACTTGAGGAAGCCCTTATATTGTCTTGGATTTCACTAGAAAATAATCCACATAATCCTCCATGATTATGTGAAGGAGGTCATTAAATATAACTATCATAGCTCTTTGATAAGTAGCTACCGCATTTTTGAGTTTGAAGGTCATTACTAATAGAAAAAGGTTTCCCATGGAGTAATGAAAGTTATTTTGTGCTAATAATCTATGGTTATGTGAATATAATTATGTCATAAAAAACCATCCATAAGGGATAACATTGCATGTCCAGCTGTAAGATCTACAATGATTTCAATATTAGGTAATGGGAAGCCATCATTGGTGCATGCTTTGTTGGGGTCTCTGAAATTAATGTAATTATGAATGCTCCCAACAACCTTGGAAAGTTGCACAACTTTAGAAACACATTCTAGATAGTCAATTAGGTGGATGAAGCCTACTTAAATAAGCTTCTATAGATCTACTTTGAATAAGAGGGTGATTTGGGGTGCATCTTTCTTAGCTTTTGATTGACAAGCTTTGTAGTAGGATGTACTACTTGTTGGAATTTTATTCGTCATTGAGGATATTGTTGAGAGTATGGAACATGGTGTTGTCATTGGTTTCAACCCATTCATTGATGTTAGCCCATTGTATATATGCAAAATAGTTGGTCTAGAGAAGATCAAATGGGTTGGATAATTGCTTAAGTCTTGGAGTACAATTTCAATGTTCAGTGAACCAGTTTTGAGGTCTGCACTACTTCGTTATGTGGAATTTTTTCATGTGGTTTTGAGATAATAGTGATGCATGTTGAAAGAGTCTAAATCCAAAGTTTCATGATTTTTTGTATTCTTCAATTGAAGATATTGTTGACAAAGTATTGGCTAAGTTGTAACAGAGTTAGTGGTGCAAAGTGTATGATTTGCATTCCACCATGGATGAATATTATGCTATGGGTATTTGTGTAAGTTTTTATAGATGTCATAGGCATGTACATTCCAAGTGGCAAGTGTTTTGGTGGTCTGTGTGATGATTTGTGAGTGAACGGTTGGTTCATTCTATTGTTACTTCACCAATGGTGCCGACCTAAAGTTTTAGGTCTGTGTGGAGTTGAATTATGTATGGAGTGATATTATAGGATTGATTATGGGTCATGCCAACCTATTTTTATGGTGTACACATTTTGGTTCTTTCTGCAGGGCATGTGTGTTAATCTTTTGGGCCGACAGGTTATGTGGTGCATGGTACATCTAATTAGGCTAATGTAATTGATGTTTTGGATAGTTATGGTGTATATATAAGGTTGATTCATTGTGTGAATGTGATGGATAGAATGTGTAGAGTGTGTGTGAGGGATTTGGTGTAGAGAGAAGTGTGAATCATAGTTGTGGTGAAGTATGAAGTGTGTTAAGTTATTTTTTTGAGCTTCAGTGGAACTGTATCTTTGACATGTTACATGTACACTATTAGCAGTTCATTTGGTAGTGATCCACCCTTTCTTCTATCTCTTTCTCTATTTTGGGTAGTGATTCCTTTTTTAGTGAGCCATTCTCTTTTCTGGATAGTAAGCCCTTGGAAAATGAGTCCACCTTTTGTATCAAACATTGTATTTGGTTATAATATATTGTGAGCTAATCCTCAACATGGTTTTTCTCTTTTTAGGTTTTCCATGTAAAATCTAGTTTTCTTGTGTATATTGATGTGATGCATGCTTTTAATTTTTCTTTCCATTATTGCATATTGAATGAGATATTGTGAAATACATTTTAAGTTAATAAATTCTAGGGAATACTGATTCACCTCACCTCTCGGTATTTTGGGTGTTCAACAATTGGTATCAAAGATTGGTTCCTTAAATTGGCTTGATTGCTTAGGTGGATCTTGGAGGTTGAACACATGGCTACAAGGATGTATCCTATTCCTCTAGAAGAGATTATCCAGGAAGGGTTTACTGAAGAAGATTGTGAATTTGACATGGAAGGAGAACTCAAATCAATCCTTGATGATTTGGATAAAGCAGAAGCTAAGAATAGAGATCTAAAAAAGGATCTTAACGATGCAAATAAGTGTATCAAGAAGTTGAGAGAGAAACTCAAGAAAGCTATAGAAAGAGTGAAGGAAAAAAATGAGCATCTAAGCAATCAAATGAGACTATCACCAATCTAAAAGTGTAAGTTGAAGAAGGAATAGAGTTAAAGAATGCTTGAATGCTTGAATAAGAGATTATAACTATAAGATCAGATCTGGACAAAGCAAAGAATCAAGAGGATAAGTTCAAGAAGAGCTCCACAATTCTTGATAAGATGATTGCAAATAAGAAGAATTCTAAGGAAAAAGAAGGTTTAGGGTTTGAGAGAGGACAAAGTTCAAAGGTAAATGAAATTCCAAACAATGATAATAAAAAAGTGTGATAAGAAGAGCAATGTCAAATAGGTCTGAAACCAAAAGAAAGAATTCAAAAGGCCTCCTATCAGCCAACCTACTGCACAAAGGTATTCATATTTTAATGGTTACTATTAATCCTACAATAGATTTGGACATAGAGCTATAGAGTATATAAGTAGAATAAATCAAAATGTGCAATCATTTCTTGGTCAGTGTTTTGAATGCAATAGATTTGGTCATAAAGCTAGTGAATGCAAAATCAGATGATGAGTGGTTTCAATAATGGTAGGATGTTTCAATGGCTATTTTTATACGTGCAATGGATTTGGGCATAAGATTTTTGAATGCAGATCTAGAATGGCAAGAAGTAATCTTGTTCAAAAAAATTCATATGCCACAATTGCAACAAATCATGACATATTACTAAGCATTGTAGAAATAAGAATGTGAAACCCTTTGTTTCACAAAAGAAGAAGAATGGTTTGATAGAAAAGAAATTGGATCCGGTTGAGATGAAGAAGGAAATAAACAAGATCTATAAGAAGAAAGAAGAGAGTGAAGTGAAATTCAGTATGTGCCAACTCCTAGTGTAGATGTTTCCTCTGGAAACTAGATGAAGAGCTTTAACTTAGGGGGAGTTTTAGCTAAAAACCCTTAAGCCACCGCCAAGGATGTGGTGTTGATGTCTTCAACACACTGATATAGATTTTGGATGACATGCTTAATATTTTAATGAGATCTTTGAAATGAAATATCATATTGTGGAGATATGCAGAGTAATTAAAGGTGACTGCCAACATAGTGAAGGTTTGCTAGCTTTTTGACCTAACTTTTTCAACTACAATCAATGCACTTTTAGGTCATCAAAAAAGTATTTATATGTGTTTTCACATATGATAAAGTCATTTGTGATTGATTATTTGAAGAATAGAGAAGCAAATAAAATGTGATTTGAAGCATTTGGTGTGTTATGTGAAACCCTAACTAGTGAAGATTTCCAAAGATATTTATAGTTTCTTGCTATACCCTATTTCAGTGAGGTTTCTAAAATGTTTACTCCATAAGTAGTTGATGTATTAGAATGGTCAAGACCTATGTTTAAGAAACATACATTTAACTCCATGGAAACAGATTCGGAAGGCGCATTTTTGATGATTCCATATGGTGTGATGCACACAGAGGATGTGCATATTTACATTCAAACAAAAAAGGAAGAATATGATCATATGAGGATTATAGAATATTGGGTAAATGAATTGATAGGAGATGATTTTGAATTGAACCTTGAATTTGAAAGTTTGACGGGGAAGAAGTTGGATGTGTGGAATAAATTTCCAAACTTCTTTTATGAGAATGAATGGGTAAAGTATGTGCTTAATAGAATTCATGACAAGTTCATGTGGTTAGATATGTCACATATGATTAACAAGCAAGCGATAAAGGCAGTTACTGGTTTGTGCTCAAATGGACCCGTTCCAATAATGAAGGTCATGAAGAATGAAATGGTAATGAAGCTCACCAATGTGAAATTTGACAAATGTGCCCTGACAATGAAGAACATTGATGATCTGATAGTTAAGTATGCATTGATGATGATTAGATATAAGATCTATTATACAAACAAAGAGAACTTTGTGTCGGCTACCACTATTCATACTGCTCACTAGATGGTGAAGGAAGGTCTGGATATTGATTTGTGCAAACTCCTAAGACAACATTTGATGGAGAATCTTTAGAAGACCAAGGAATCTTGGTACCCCTTCTGGTATGGTACCCTGATTCTATACTTATTGCTCTACTTTCTTAGAAAAGATCTTGGTATAAATAACATTGTGTGGTTGGACAATATTTATTTTGCTATTCAAATTAGAGATCATGTGAGAAGGTTAGGAGACTTGGAAACCCAAAAATCCATGTTGCGGGGTTTCTTTAAGTTATTTTAAGGAAAATGCTAGAAAGAGAGAGGATATCGGCAAAATTTGTTGAGAATTATAAAAATGACATCACTTTCATGGTCAATAGAGACAAATACATTATGGAGGCAAATGAGCCTAGAACCGTTTAGATCCCGTAGTTGAGATATGAGGTTACAAAAGAAGAGCCTATTGGAATTTCAAATATTATGTTAAGAAAACTAAGAGATCCTATAATAGATAGGTTTGGAACCTCTGAATAGAAATCTAGTGAAGTGAACTTGAAACGAAAAGAAAAAGAAATAAAGAAAAATGTTGAAAAATTGAAGGCTCAATTGGAGGAGATTGTTGGTTCACCAAAGAGCCCTGCAGAGAAATCCAAAAGTATACCTGATCCTTTGGAGGCTACTCCAAGCACAAGAAGGTAAACGAGGACTCCAACCTACTCTCCCTCAGTTCCAATGTCCTCTGAAACTATGCTTGTAGTGATTCCAAAGAAGAAAGCTACATCCAATGCCTTTGTACAACAACAAACTCCTAAGTGGAGAAGAATGAAGGAAAAGGCCAGAAGGGAGAGATATATTAGTTGTGAGGATGAAGAGAATATAGAAGAAGAAAAACCACAGCTAATCCAGAAGAAGAAAAATTATCAAGCCTCTGTGGAAGAGACTAGTGCCAAAAGAACAAAAGTTGATATTGTTGATATTGAGAGTGGAGAAGAAGTGGAAATAGAAAATAAAGATTTCAAGATTTAGAGAAGAGAAAAGAAGTTAGGAGAAGGAGAGATATCTCCTAAAGGAAAGAGGAAGAAGAAAGAAAAGACCCCTCTGATAAGGGAACACAATCCCTTGAAATTTGATGCTTTGTTTAATAGTATTTCAGAATTTGGTTTCTTGGAAGAGATAGATAAAATGTATCCAAAGTCTAATGATGAGGATAAGGAAACCATTGAAGAAGCCATCATTAAGTATATGATAAAATTTGACACTGGCTTGGATAAGATTGAGGATAAATTGCCTAATGACTTGAAGAATGTTTTAACTACAAGAAGGAAAAAATATATTGAATAAGATGTGAAGTTAAAGGAATTTTCCTTGGAGAAGGCTAGTTCTTCTCTTACAATTGAGGACAAGTGCAAATTTTCTAAATTGTATAGCAAAAAAATTAGAAAAAAGCAAAGAGTTAACACTCTGATGAGTAGAGATAAAGAGGACATTGAAAGGCTAAAAACTAAGACTCTGGAGAAGGTTGTAGACTTGGAAAAAGAATTGGGAATGTCTTTGAATGATGAAGAGCAATTGCAGTATGATAGAACTATTCTAGAAGTCAATGAACCTGTTAATGAGCAATTTGAGTTTGTGCTTGAGACTGAGGGTGGACAAGAAAACATGATGATAGATAGCATCCCTTTGGATTAAGTGATGATTGATAAGCTTGGGTAGGAAGATGTGTTAATTGATAACTCCCCTCTTAATGTGGAAAATATTGTTGAGGAGAAGAATGATGATATGCAGGATGCCCCAAAGAAGGAGAAAACTCAAACAAAACAAAACTTGCTCCCTCTAGATATGGAGAAAGATATGGAGCAGAAGAAGAACAAATCTCGAAGAAGTCTTAGGTACAAAAGGAACAAAGTGTTCCTCCTCTGGATAGTGAGAAATCTTAGATAGAAGGAAAAAAGACTACAAAAGAATGCTCTGACAACAAAGAGAAGGAAAAGAGTGAGAAGAAGGAATAAGAAAGTGCTCAAACAGTTGGTGAATCCTTTGGAGATTCTAGAGATTCATTGAAAATTTTATTGGATATGAAGCTATAGCTCTAATTGGTGGTATCTACAAAGTTATTATAGATTCCCATGCAACAAGGACAAGTAGATATGGACAAAATTTCTCCCTACATAAAATACAACTTGGTGATTCCTTTTATGCCTCTGCAAGGAAGGAGATACTCCAAACACACCAAAAGATTGTAGAAATGATTGATGAAGCAATAAAAGTGTTACATGATAGTTTCTTCAGAGAAATTTTTGACAATTCTTTGTCTGGTGTGTAAAAATTGAGGCTATTACTTGATTCCTTTAAGGAATATTATATTGGATTGGAAGAAAAGTTGGAAAAAGAAATGGCAAAGAAGGTCAATGATAAGAGATTGACTAAAATACTTGACAAATTTAGTGTTGCACATGGTAAGTTGCAAGGCAACTTAAAAGATGTTCAAAATTATGTGGAAGAAGCTAAAGTTCTATTTAAATTATCTTTAATATGGTCTAATTATACAAGGAACATAAAGGACCAAATGAACTCAATAGAGTCACAAATTTATCAGGCCTCTGATGTTTATGATCCAATAAGTGATGTAGATGGTGCAACAAGGACAACTATTAAAAATTTACATGGACAAATTATTTCAACTACAAGAACAAAAAGATATAATCATTATGAAGTATAGTTAGCTCAAAGACTTTGTAAGTGCGAGGCTTATATTTCTAATTGGAGTTTTAGTTGATGTTGAAAAGGTGTTTCAAAATAATTTGGTGCCCAGTTCTTTGGATGAAGGGGAAGACCTCCTTATGCAGTTTGAGAGTTAGTGTAGTTTGATTGCCTTCACCAAG
The DNA here is from genome assembly GCA_007115665.2 of Sequoiadendron giganteum. NCBI lineage: Eukaryota > Viridiplantae > Streptophyta > Pinopsida > Cupressales > Cupressaceae > Sequoiadendron > Sequoiadendron giganteum. The sequence continues at coordinate 262,118,816 of CM021108.1, forward strand.
AAGGACTGGCAAATGGGAAAGATGGATTGGAAGGCACACCTTGCAAAATTAAAGGTTTCTAATAAAGGTATTTTACCCTCTTCAAGTTAAGTTGTACATTTTTGCATTGTATGGATAGTTTTCTTGATTACAATGTACATATGCAAAAGTATTTGATGATGCTATAGTATAAGTATTTATCATTTTGGTAATGGATAACATTGTTAGGGGGAGTCACATTGATGTAATTATAAATTTAAGGGGGGTAGAGAAAAGTTAAGAAATATATTTTTGGTACCCTTTTCCCTTGATGTCAAAGGGGGAGTAGTTTTGGCTAGGTGTGTTGCTATCAATGATAAAGGGGGAGATTGTTAAAGATGTTTTTTTTATCATTGAGGATATTGTCGAGAGTATGGAATATGGTGTTTTCATTGATGTCAACCCATTCATTGATTTCATCCCATTGTATAGATACAAAAGAGTTGGTCCGAAGAAGAATAAATGGGTTGAATAACTGCCTAAGTCCTGGAGTGCAGTTTTAGTGTTTAGTGAACTATTTTTGAGGTTCGCACTGCTCTGCTATGTATAATTTTGTCATGTGATTTTGAGGTAATATTGATGCATGTTGGAAGAGTCTAAATCTAAATTTTAATGGTTGTTTATCTTTTATAATTGAATATATTGTTGATAGAGTATTGGCTAAGTTATGACAGAGTTAGTGGTGTAGAGTGTATGATGGTATACTCTGTATTATACCATGGATGAATATTATGTTATGTGGATTTTTGGAAGTGTTTATAGATTTTAGAGGCATGTAAATTCCAAGTGGAAAGTGTTTAAGGTCTATGTGATGAGTTGTGAGTGAAAAATTGGTTCATTATGTTGTTACTTCACCAATGGTGCCGACCTAAAGTTTTGGGGTTGTGCAGAGTTGAATTGTTATGGAGCGGTACTATAGGAGTGATTATGGGTCATGTCGACCTATTTTTGTGGTGTACACATTTTGGTTCTTTCTGCAAGCAGTGTGTGTTAATGTTTTGGGCTGACAAGTTATGTGGTGCATGGTACATCTAATTATGCTAACCTAATTGATGTTTTGGATAGTTGTGACATATATAAGGTTGATTCATTGTGTGAATGTGGTGGATAGAATGTGTAGATTGAGTGTGATATTTGGTGTAGAGAGAAGTGTGAATCATAGTTGTCATGAAGTATGAAGTGTGTTAAGTCAATTTTTTGATCTTCAATGAAACTATATCTTCGACATGTTGCAGATGAATTATTAGTAGTTCATTTGGTAGTGAGCCACCCTTTCTTTTATCTCTCTCTCTATTATGGGCAGTGATCCACCAACAGTGATCCATTCTCTTTTTTGGATGGTGAGTCCACCTTTTGTATCAAACATTGTAATCGGTTATAATATATTGTGAACTAATACTCACCGTGGTTTTTCCCTTTTTGGGGGTGTTCTTGTGTCTATTGATGTGATGCATGATTTTAATATTTATTTCCATTACTACACATTGAATGAGATGTGAAATTAATTTTTAAGAATAAATTTTAGGGAATATTGATTCACCCCCCTCTTAGTATTCTAGGTGTTCAACACTACTAAGTGATGGGAAAATAAGGATGGTTCTAATCCAAGAATATCATCATAGGACCATGTGAATTTATTCAATGCCTTTTGTAAGATGGTAGGAAAATTTTTCTTTTCTTTAGTCAAAAGAGAGGTTACCATATAAGTGAATTTTAGGTCTACTTTTGTGCCTAATTTGATTTCATGGGTCTCCTTGACCAAGATATTAGATCATTCCAGCCTTTATGAATCTATGAGGGGAAGATTGAGTTACTCATCCCCTAATACCATGTTAGGGAGGTTTTCACTAAGGGATCTTTTAATATTATTTTGATTTTTTATTTTGTGACTAAGGAAATCATGTTTGCTAAATTTTGCATCAATATTCAATTCATTAACAAAACCTGATTTATGATCACAAAGAGGTATGGTATTACGAAGCCCCATAAACTCAAGGAAGGCCTCACCATTTTGGAATAAATCAAGATTTGTGGAGCCTTGTTGGTCCTAATCTAATAGTTGAGGATGGCATAGTGGATGGCTAATTATAAGGATGATATTATTAGTGAATAGTTGGGAGATATCTAAATCATCCAATGAGGCTATGATAAATTTTTTTGCGATATTATCCATAACATCAATGGCTCTCTTATCATCTTTAGAGGTATTTGACAATTCTAAGGGATATGCCTATGATGGTATATATCCAATTACTCTTCTGTAGAAGTTAGCTGGAGGACAAATATAGGTTGTACAATACCTTTGTCGTGGAGGCTTAATCCCTCCCCCCTATAGCTTGTGTTTTGACTAATATGAAGGGGAATAGTGAATTTTTCTTGTACATATTAAAAAAGAGTAGTATCTTCATTTAATTCATCCTTGTACAACCAAGTTAACATATTCTTCAAGTTGTTCATTTACTAATTTCCCCGGTGACCAAAAGATGATAGGTCTATATTATTTAGTATGAGGTACTCTTTGGGATGCTTGTTAAGAGGGCCAACCATATGAATGGGAGAGGGATACATTGTGCTAGTGTGAAAGGAATTATATGACTCATACTCTCAACAAATTATGTTAATGATCTTGACCTTAGGATTTATGGGATTGGGAATGGTGGATGGTATGGATGAGGAGGATAAATTATTTTGGTTGATATAGGATGAAGTCTTAGTTCCATTGGAAGTTACAACACTCACTACTTGGATACTGATGATACTACTGATAGGAGGCCTTGAAATATTGTCAATATTCAAAAGGATGTGGATCAATGTAAGTCGTAACTTTGATGTCATTGTGGTGTAATTTGAAACATTGGTGGTAAGTGGATGGGATGAATTGTATTGCATGGAGCCATGGGCGACCAAAAATGAGGTTATATGGGATGTTAAGATTAATAATATGACACATAATATATTACAAGGTTGGGAACACTTATATAGGAAGACATATACTACCCTATGAATCTCACTTTGCATTCTCATATGCTTTGGTGGTAATTACTTGAGGTGTTAAATATATAGTAGAATATCCAAACTATTTAACAAAATTTAATATACATAGGTTCAAGGAAAATCCATTATCAAGTAGGAATCACCTTATCTGGTGTTTGGCTATAAGCACTTCTATATGTAAGGATTTATTATTGGATGAGTTGATAGGAGGCATATCATTTTTGTTAAACTCAAGTTGATAGGTAGCAAAGAGGTAGCCTGGAAATTCCTAGAATTTCTTAAGGTTAATATCATTAGGAACACACAATTATTGAAAGGTTCAACCCAATATATCTCTATGAATTATGGATGATTAAAGAAGCTCCAAGATGGATATTTATGTTGGAATATTCCCAAGATGCTCTAAGAGGTTATATTGGAAGCTTTAGGAGGATGAAATGAATGGTTTTGGGACAATGACCCTCATGAGAACATGCTTATACTGAGAGGGGGGTGAATCAATATGGGAAAATATTTTAATTTTTCAACACTTAACAACCATACCAATATCAATCAAATAAGATTTAACAATTATGCAACACAAGCACACAAGATTTACAAGGAAACCTTTATAGGATAAAAACACTATAAAATATTGCTTTTATATATCTCTTTTACAATATTTGTAGGTACCAACCTACAAGAGACACTAATCCCCTCTTATATGATTTGTAGGAACCCACCTAGAGACACCAATTCCCACTTATATGATTTGTAGGCACCAACCCACTAGAGACACCAATCCCCACAATTGAGCACCAACTTAGAAAGAGACACCATTGTCTTCTTTCAAGAAACAACAACTTCCAAATGAATAAGTATTCTCCTTCTCAAACTATGTATTATTCAATGAATGGAAAACACTTTCTATGCCTTCATAAAATATGATTATACATATGCTTTCTCCCACAAATTTTATGCAATCTCTTTCAAGTCTGTATATACCTCTTTTAGATCTGCATATATCTCTTTTATCATTGTTGGTGTATATGATTTATCTCTATCACTCAACGTACTTCTCTTCCCTTCTTTCTTATTTAATCCTCTTGTATCTCACATGTATTCTTCAAGATTTCTCTAGTGTATGTATGATATACATTTTATTTTTTGCACACACTTCTCCATATACTTCTTATTCTATTTATATCTTTATATTTAAATGAGGAACATTTCTTTGAAAAGAGGTATCCATTAATATGGTCATGTCCCTTTTTTAACAAAGTTGATTCTTGCCTTTTGAGAGTAAATAATATTTACTTCTTAAATGTATCACTACTCCTTATATCTTCATCACCGCCCTATATTAATTATGATTGATGTTCTTAATGAATTGTTCGTTGCCTTTCATAATATAATCGTTGTACAAAATGAATCATACCTCCTTTTAATACACATTAGCTACCTTCTTAATATCATTTTATACTCTATATAAAATGAATCAATGCTTATTATATATTAATTGCTGCTCATAAACTCTTCAACATTAATCTATTTCTTGAGATATAATTATTGTTTCTCATCCACCATATATAATATGTATCTTCATAAATACTGCTATTTATTTAATTGCTTCTTTTCTTATAATAAATCACTACTACTCATTATATTCATTGCCTTCTTATTTTCTGCTCTTCCTTCATATTAATTAATTCATTCTTGGATAAATTAAATACATATATTTTAACATATAAAAATGTAATTAGCTAGCATGGAATAAGTGTAGTTGGCCATCAATAAGTAATAAATGTTCTTCACAAAACCCAAGGCTCCTGTACATATGAAGTCGTCCAATAAGAATATAATGAAGACATAATAAATTATTCTCACCAAGTTGACCAAAATGATAGTTAAAGGATGGAAATTTAGTGGCCTTTGGCCTTAATGATCTACCTCATTTTTCCTTTGACATCAATGACACTTAATCTTATAATCTCGCCAATGTGCTTTGACATCAATGACAATATTTCCAACAAACCTTGGCATGTCTAGTGGTGCTAAAATAATTGAGATTCTTGGCTTTGATTTTAATAGCCGCAACTTTTCAAGGATTATGGGTGATGCATCCCACAATATTATCATAGTTATATAGGGTTTCATTGTATTGGGCATTATTAGTGTAGTTATTTTTGGATTTGACTTGATTGGGATTGGTGGATATGAAATGATTAGCATGAGAGTGTTTTGGAAGTGTATTTTGATGAATCCCTATTTTATCATTTGGTGAGGATCATGAAGCTCCTTCAGTTTCTTTGTCTCCATGGTCAATGAGATCTTAGATGTAATTTTTTAACTCCATGCATTTATTTGTCACATGTCCTTTAATTTTTATCTTCCTTATACCAAGATGGTTTAGGTTTGGATTCATTAAAGGGTTTTGGCATAGAAAATGTGACCATACTTACTTGTATGAGTTTCCTAAACACAACATCTATTGGTTCCTCGAGAGCATTAAATTTTCTTTTAGGATTAATTTTAGGATTTTTCTTTGATAGTCCTAAAGGGACTAAAATGATGTTGGTGTTGTGTGATGTGGTTTTTCCTTGTTTGGTGTTTGGTTTACTTGTTACTTATACATGTTTAGTATCTATGACACCATCACTAACAATATTCTTATTTTTAACTTAAAACTATGGCTTATCATTGGATTGTTTATCATTATTCTCCTTATAGATCTTGACTAAGCCTTTTTCTATAAGAGCCTTATTAAAGGTTACCCCATTTTCTATTATCTTGTTGAATATGGAGACACAATATACCTACAAGTGAAATGACATATCTTGATTCAAGTCTGAGCGAAGATGTTATCAAGTTATTTCTTATTCATAGACCAAGGGAGCTGACTAGTGAGTGCTCTCCATCGTTACAAATTTCACAAAGCTCTCTCCATTATATTGTTTGGTATTACAAAGATCAATCATGGTGACCTCATATTTAACATTATAGGAGAAATCACCAACAAATTTTAGATATGTTTGCAAGATATGAGATTGAATCTTAGGGAAGGTGCATGAATCACTCCAAGGATTACCCACCTAAGCTACAAGGAAACAAGCAAAGCAAGTAATGATTTTTGTAGGCTACCTCCTAATATGCCATGAATAATTTTTTAACATGGTCTTAGGGGTCTCCTTTCCTTTTGTATTTTTCAAATTTGGGTATTTAAAATATTGGGGGAAAGGCACCATCGACATAGATTGGTCAAATGGGTAAGGGCACAAGTCTTCAAGAATATAATATTTCTTTATGGTTCGTATTTGTAAGAACTATTTAGAGCCAATTTATAATCTTCCCACTATTGATCAAATTGATTTAGAGGGGTATTAAAAACTTGTCTTGCCACATTAAGTGGTGGACCTTGGTGTGTATCATAGTGGATGTTAGCTTGGGGGTTGATATATTGTTGGTCGGATGGTGGTATGATGCATTAGAAAGAGTGGAGATATGAGGTGGAATGAGGTTGGTTTGTTTGAAGGGGATATAAGGTGAAGGATATGCAAGATGTTTGAGGAAGGTAAGATGCAAAAAAAATTGGGATGTAAGTAAACAAATCTTGGGGAATATAAGAAGAGGATGATTAGGGGATGTACGAAGAAGATGGCTCAATGACATGTATGAGGGGGATGGATGAGGGATATAGGATGACATGATTACATGAAGTGTGGAAGGAGTTTGAGATGGTATCATGGGAAATGATGGTATAGGTGAGATAAAGCATGGGATGGATGGGTTAATAGAGGGAATGAAGCTAGGAATGTGAGCCACAATTGTGGTGTGGTGGGATGAGTGAGAACAAATGGTATGGTAAGTTGGATTTTTGAGGTGGGAGTTGGATTATAACCAAGAACTAGGATGGGTTTGGTAGGAAAGGAAAGTGTAGGAGGTGTAGTGTGTGGAATTTGAACCACTCTACTAATCCCAAGGCTTGGTTCTTACAAATAAATATTACCCCATGAATTTTTAAAATTTGACTAGGGGGTTTCTTGTCTCATAATATCTCCCAATTTAGACATCTCAAAATTATATGGGATTTTTACTCATTGGTTTGCAATTAATTCAAGGATGGTATCTTTGTTTAATTTTATTACCCTATCAATCATGTCCATTTTTGTGAAATGACTTTTTTTTGCTTTATTTTCTTGGGGATTAGGTTGGGTTGATGAATCTCCTAGGTTAGAGAATTCGTATTCATAAATTGGCATTCCCATGGTAAAATGTAGTTGTTTCTCCATTTGTTTTTTACTTGCAAACATGTGAGGGGAATGACATTTGAATATTGGGGTGTGTGGATTTGGATATGATTAGATTTAATGATGTATCTCTTAATTTCAAGGATGCAACTTTTGTTTTGTGGAAATGAAACATATTTATGGATGGGTAGATATATATACATATGTATATCTATAAATGAATATGTATGTATGTATATGTCCTTTCAAAATTTAGTCAAAATTTTAAGGTGATGGTTAATTGGTATTGATTTATTACTTGAGATAGGCTAGGTTCTCAAGCTAATATTTATGGATACAAAATATGCCTTTTTCTCAAGGCGAATAGCTTGGTTCAAGGATTTGCTAACTTGAGATAGGATATATTCTCAAGATATCATTATAAGGTGCTTTCTTATGATGGAATAGTATTGATTTTATGGATGTGTTGAGGGGGTTGGGTTTTAACCCTACCCTTATCAAAAAAGGTATGACACTAGGTTGGATATGTTGAACACACTCAGATATTGAGAGGGGGTGAAGTGAATCAGTATCCTCAAAAACTTAAATGCTTTCAGATATAAACAATTTAGCAATATACAAATTCAAAATCTTAGCAAGATTAGCAACTCATTCACAAACCAAAAACAATCAATCTAATAAGAAAAAGTGAAAGATAAGGCAATGAACACACATACACAAGATAACACCAGATTTATATGGAAAACCCAAGAAGGGAAAACCACAGAGAGAAATATCTCGATACAAATGCTCATTGCTTATAGAATTGCAATTTCAAGGGTCACTACCTATGGAATTGTAGGCTGAAGCACACAACCTTAGGGAAGATACAAGAGACTTGCAGTACTAGGGTGCACAAGCCTAGGGAAAGATACAAATTATAAGGATATGATGAGATTCACTATCTCAGAGCAAGATACTTGAATATTTAGGAATTACAATATTTTTCAACAACACACTAAACTGATTAAGGCATTAAAGCTCATTTCTCTTCTCTTTTTCATAACTCACAACTTCATTCCATGATCACACATCACTACACCACTATCTCTTACTTATTGCAACTTAATTATTATTATATTTATATCTTCTGCAAGGTCTCAAAACATCAATTAGGTCAACCATAATAGAATACAAACAATAACATCAACAAGCCAGCCAAAAAAACATAAAGTGGTCCTATCTAGAAGATAGAGGACCAAATACAACTTATTACACCTTCCAATTTTATCCCAAACAATCACATTCTAGCACACATCAATCCAAGTCGATAACAAGGAACTGTATAGATGAAACATGTAGCACACTACCAGTCAGCCCCAAAAACATATTTTCTAATGAATTTACTCAATCCAGTTCTCAAAAAGATAGGTCAAGACCAAAATACATCTAAACATAACCTCAAATGCTAGCGTAGACCCCCAAGCCCATAGTGCAAGCAAGAACATAAGCCCTGTCAGCCAAATATCCATAAATTGCCCCAAAAACTAACTCAACACAATATGCAGCACCAAAAGGATCAACCATTGATGTGTGGACTACAAAGATATGCTTCATTAACATCCAAAAACACTTACAAACACTTCTTTCATAATTTCATGCCACAAATAGGCACTGCAAACCTAACAAAGACAAAGTACTTCATTCTAGGAACACAAAATGCACAATCATAAGATAGAACATTAATAGATCAACTTGCGGATCACTTCAACACATGAAAAAAAATGAGACACTACACAAGCACTCAAATAATGTCTACCAAGTCGTAAAAACATAAAAATCAATGAGGAGAAATGCAGAGCATTTTTCGGATCAGTTCAAACAACCAACAAAAATTGCCAACCCACTACAATTAATAGAAACCTCCTCAGCAACACTAGCGACCTATATAGATAGGAGTGCAACATCCATAGTATACAAACATTGAATCCCAAAATATCAGACTGTATCTTCATCAATGGAGGAATACAAAGCATTCTCCCAAACAACCTTCAAAACATCTTCCTAAAACAAAAAAAATCACCAACATACAAAAACCATAACTTCCTTGGAACAACACATACTTCCTCAGGAACAAAAGGAGAGAGAATACAACATACTAGAGACCATAAACATCATCTCTCCACCATGTTAGAATTACTTCTAATCCTCATCTTAATATATCATCATGATATTTCTCTTCTGACAACAATCGCACTCAATACTACTTTAATCGATATCAACTAAGGCATGACAACCAACCATGAACATATCACCATAGAGTATTTAACACCATACAATTTTAAGCACCAATGACAACCCAAACTAAGTGTACATAAATGACAACCAATACCAACAAAAATCTCACAAATATAAGCAACAATCTTCCCAAGTGTTGACAACCAAGACCAACAAACTCACCAAGATTTGACATCAATGACAACCAACAACAATCTCACCAAGTGTTGACATCAATGAAAACCAATGCCAACAATATCCCACTTTGGTATTGATGGAAACACACACCTGAATATCAACACATTCTCCCCCTTTGACCAATAACCATTTTCCATTAAACAACCATACAAGCTCAACACCTTCACATATTCTTCTAGCTCCCCTAAGAGGTAGCACACATCAATCCAGGGGAAAAGGATATGACATGAATTTCTCCCCCTAGATAGATGCACCATCTATGCATATATTTAGAACAAGGACAAGTAATAACCCCTAACTTGTCCTAGAGATACTCAAAAGTATCCTTTGAAAGTACCTTAGTGAAGATATCTACAATCTAATCCTTAGTAGGCACATACTCCATTATGACTTCTTGTTCTCCAACCTTCTCCCTTATAAAGTGATACTAGATAGAAATGTGTTTAGTCCTTGAATGCATCACCAGATTTTTGGAAATGTTAATTGCACTAGTATTATCACACAATATGGGAATGCATTCATTATATACCAACTTTATATCCTTTAGATTCTGATTAATCCAAAGCACTTGGGTGTAGCAAGATGTTGTAACAAAATACATAGCTTCTTCTATGGATAAGGATATTGAGTCTTGTTTCTTACTAAACCAAGAGACTAACATTTCTCCTAAGAAAAATACACTTCCATTTGTACTTCTCCAATCATCCGCGCATCCTACCCAATCAACATTAGTATAAGCATTCAAAGAGAAATTATCATCCTTCTTATACCACATGCCATAATCTAGAGTTCCCTTCAAATATCTGAATATTCTTTTCATTGCTTTCTCATGAATTTTCTTAGGATTAGCTTGAAATCTAGCAACCAAACACACTGCATGCATAATATCAGGTCTAGAAGTATTCAAGTACAACAAACCTCCAATTGTAGACCTATAAAGAGTCTGATCAACCTTTGAAGACTCAACAGTTTTGATCAAATGACAACCAATAACCATAGGGGTACTAAATTTGGAATATTCCATGCCAAAATTCTTCAACATCTCTCTAATATACTTAGCTTGAGAAATAAATATACCATCATCTAGTTGAATGATTTGAATCCCAAGGAAGAAAGATAACTCACCAATCATAGACATCTCAATCTCTTTTTGCATTTCTTCTACAAACCTCTTACACATATTATCATCTCCACTAAAGATGATGACTTCTACATATGCAACCACAATCAAAATCTTGTCTTCATATAACTTAATGTAAAGATTACTATTTGCAATACCTTTCTTGAATCGTTACTGAATTAAATACTTATCCAACTAGGCATACCAAGCTCCAGGAGCTTGCTTGAGTCCATAAAAATATTTCTTGAGCCTACGTACCATGTCTAGATCTTCTAATAGTTGGAAACCATCTGGTTTCTCAATGAATACCTCTTCCTCTAGATCACCATTTAAGAAGGCTGACTTGACATCCATCTAATAGGCTTTGAAATTCTTGTGAGCAGAAAAAGAAAGAAACGTCCTTATTGCCTCCATTCTAGCTACCAAAGCAAAATTCTCCTCAAAATCAATACCTTCAACTTGTGAATACCCCTTACATACAAGTCTGAATTTGTTCCTCACAACTTCACCATCTCCATTCAGCTTGTTCTGAAATACCCACTTAGTTCCAATCACATTCTTATCAGTTGGTCTAGGAACCAATTCCCATATTCGATTCTTTTTAGTCTAATTCAATTCCTCTTCCATTGCCTTTATACAACCATCATCTTTGCTAGCATCAAAAAATTTCTTGGGCTCAACCTTTGAAAATAAACACAAATTTACTTGCTCACTTGCTTTTGCAAAATTTCTCCTAGTCAACACTGCTTCATTTGAAAAAAATAGTATTATAGGAAAAGACATATTCAGAGAAAGGGGTGAATGAAATCTATTAGGGTTTCTTATGTATGCGGTCATTCTTGGGCCCTCTTGCATCATACCATGTCTTTGGTGCAATTTTTTCTCATTTACTATGTGTACGACCGCATTTACTACAGTTTTCTTGGTTATATTATGTCTTCAACCAGTTCTAACCCAACAATTCATGTTGGTTTTGATGGTTCAATGAATCTGCTTAATGGCTCCTCCTCCGAACAAGCATCCCCAAAAATTTGTTCCAAAAGTGTTCCACGAGGTAAGTCTTTTGATTTTGCAGCTGATGTGGTGTTACTCATGTCGGATTTTAATTTTGCATGTCAATGGTTAGAGTGGCATACTCTTGTTGGTTATTTTGTCAGAAGGACCCCCCCTGAAAGCATGCTTAAAGAGTGGGTTCAAAAGGCTTTGGTCCCTCATGGCGTCCGCCTTGATATAGTCCAAAATTTGACTAAAGGCTTTTTTCATTTTTCGCTTTGCAGAGGTCAGTCATGCTCAGGAAATCATGAACCATGGCCCTTGGTATGTCTGGTCCTCTTTGCTGGTTTTCCACCCATGGACCCATGACTTTGTTGTCTTAGATGACAGTAAGTTGTGGGTTCCAATTTGGATTGAATTTCGTAGTTTTTCGTTGCCCTGTGTTCATTTTTTGCAACAAATTACTTCCTCACTGGGGAGGGTTATTGTGTTGAACCAAATAGGTTCTTTCAAGCTCACTCCCAAAAGCGAGTCTATTTCGAGGTGGACCTTTCATAGGATTTGAAAGAGTCCATTGATATTCAAATTGGTACTTTTTAGCATACCCAGAAAGTCACTTATCTCAATCTGCTGAATACTTTCTATAGGTGCCAGTTCGTAAACCACAAGATTAAGGATTTCCCTCTAGCAATTCCTCATACTCCTTCACCACCATGGGACACTAAAAAGGCCCACTAGGTTGGAAGTGTTGCCGCCAAACCAGAGGAAAAATGGGCAATGGTTACCAACCAGAAAAATGAGTCCAATGGCTTCAAGAAAATTTACAAAACCCTTGAGCTGACAAAAGAAATTTCAAACCCTTATGTGAAGGGGAAGGATGCCCAGGTGGGCTCTACCAGTACTGCAGTGTGACCAAGGCCTAAGGCTACACCTTAGCCTACCTTAGCTATGATAGCACAGCCGATTGAGTCTCCTCCTGTGTCGGGAGTTCATAGGAGGTCTCAGAGTCCTTCTAGACCTCTGGAAGAAGGAGAGTATGTTTAGGAGAAATGAAGACATTAATCTCCACCTTTTCAAATTGGTTCAGTTACACCAAAACATTTATATAATTGCTTCTCCATGCTAGACAAGGAGCTAGACTTCAATGAAATGGAGGAGTTTCATTCATGAATTTCCTCTCATGGAATGTTCGAGGTCTGACAAAACTCTCTAGAAAGTATTCTATTAGGGATACTCTTCATAAAGATGTTGGTATTAATGTTTTGTGTCTTTAAGAAGTGAAAGTTGTTGGTTTTTTTCTTTCTTTGGCTTTTCATTGTATTTGAATAGCTAGTAAAATGTATTGTACTGATCATGAGGTTGGATGTGGAAAAACGGTCACCCTTTTGTCCCCACAATGGCATGCTTGTGTAGTTGATCATGGGTCTGACCCCACACGTCGGCTCATATGGAGTCTTCTTAACATTGATTATTACTCCTTTGGGATTATTAATGTTTATGCCTCAAATGATGTTGTTGAAAGATCTTTGCTTTGGCGTTGGATTGTTGATTCATTGCAAGTTGCTACTTGGCTACTTTGTGGGGATTTCAATATGGTTGAGATGACGTACGACAAGGATGATACTTTTCCATTTTGATGGGTAGCTGGAGAAAGAGAGGTATGGTAGTACATGTGAAATAAATTAGGTCTTTTCAACCCCAATATTGGTTGTCGCCATTCTCATTCTCTCTAGCACACTTGGTGCAACTATCGAGTTGGGTCTGATAGGATATTTAAACATCTTGATCATGCTATGATCTTGGCTCAATATTTTTTCTCTTTTTCCATCTCTTTGCCTCTTTTAATAAGTTCGTTAGTGGATGTGATGTTTTCAAACCAATATCCCATTACATTCTGCATTGAATGGGAGTTAAAGCAACATCGTGCTAGCAGGACCAAGTTTTTTTTGAATACTTCCTTGCTGAGTCACCAACCCATGTTGGCCTATATTTGTACCATTTGGAATTTGGAGTGTAGGCCACCTCACAATATAGGCTGGATTGTTTGGTGGAATGATGCTACTACTTGCACAGTGAGGTTTCTCTACATCTATGGGCACCAACTGGCCATCGTTCACAAATAGTCTTATAAAGTGACCATATTTGATCTTTGTACTGCCATCGAGGCTTTGGCGGCTAACCCCTTTTCCCCTTCTCTGCAAGTCAAGGTTGTGGAGTTAAGGCATGGAAAGCAATTTTCTAACAACTATGCTGCCATAGGAGGTAAAATCAATTCTAGACTTCACTGGCTTAAAATTAGAGATCATGCCTCAAAAGAATTCTTCTTGGCTCTTTGAGCTAGGTACTTATTGTTGGGATTTTTGCCACAATGTTTCTAGTTTTCCCTTAAAGGTTTGGTGTTCTAGCCTTTACCATGGCGGCTTTGACCGGTTTCAATCTAGCAGTTACTACCTTACCACGCACTGTGAGTTCTCTCACCGCGCTAACGTGGTAAGGCCGCTTACTGTTGGCTTGGCGGTTATCGCCATACCGTAGGCAGTGGGTTGACTCACCATGGTAGCGTGGTGAGACCACCTGCGGTGGTCCTTACGGTTATCGCAGGCGGTGGGTCGACTCACCACGATAGTGCGGTGAGACCGCTATGGTCGGGTCCAACGGTTACCGCCATACCACGGCTAGTGAGATGGTTAACCGTGGTGGCCACGGTAAGACCGCCAGTGGCCTGGCTGGCGGTTACCGCCATACCGCGACCAATGAGATGGCTGACCACGGTGGCCACAATAAGACTACCAATGGTCTGCCAAGGTGTTTACTGCCATACCGTGAGGCATGTTGGACAGGGTTGCGATAGCGCAATAGGAGCTTGAATGAGCTCGGGGCAGTGTTTGATCGAGTTGGACTCGGTGTCAGAACGAAAGGCGAATGGCAGGGCGACACATGGCAGTTTGGTAGCATCTAGTTGGTCGATGTCAAAGAAAAGGCTGAGCTCGGTGGTGACTTGGGCCAAAGCTCGAAGGAGCTCAGATGGCTTACCACCATACCGCAAGGCAAATCTGTCTGGGCTACAGTAGCGCAGTAAAAGGCAGAGTGAGCTCAAGCGAGCTCACCACCATACCACGACAGGATCCTCTAGACTTGGCGGTAGTGCAGTAGAAGGAAGATGGGATCAGAGCTCGGTTGACTGAGATTGACCGAGCCGGATCGACAGTCAAACTGCGACAGTGAATGTGATGGCGACACATGGAAGATCTTTTTGATCTGGTTGGCCAAAGAGTTATTTCCTGATTACAATAGAGCTGCATTATTGATGGAAGGTTGACGGACTTTTCTACGACCAAAGTTAATGTTTGTGTGGCTCGATGCAGCTATATAAGCGATGCACATTATTAGGGAATGGTCATGCTCTTCCAAAGAGGATAGTTATTATCCTGTATGACTGTTGCTGGCAGAGATGGGCTGAACAGGTATGAACACGATGTAAGATTATATATAATCTGGTGTGTCGGTCGAGATAGATGATGAGAAATATCAGAGAGAGCCTAGGAGTGTTCAAGCTGTTCTACAGTGAACACTTTGACTCTCGGATCTGGTATGAGGTGAACCTATGAGGCCAAGAGGCTAGGCTGGCCATGAGGCTAGTTGTGACAGTCATTTGAGAGGCGCTGAAGGGAATCTACACAGTATGTCTTGAGTACATTGTAACTGTGTGAGATTCTTGTTTGTGTAGCCTGTTTTCTTTCTCTAGATGAACAAGATGTAATATCCTGAAGAGCATAGCTTTGGTCTTGTATTGTAACCGTTTTAGTTACTGAATAATACATGTGAGCTGAATGTTTTGGAGGTGGAGTTTTTTACCTGAAAAGGTTTTCCCCATGTATATTTGTGTGTTCATAGTTTGGTCTTTCATGGTTATCGGTTTGTGTTGAATTTGTTTTTGGTTTGCATCCACTTTCTCAGAGGATCAATGGGGGATCAACTGTGCCTGTTTTCGCTTTATGGCATAGTTGGTTGTGTCTTTGTTGTGATTTTGGATTCAAATCACTAAGGCACTACTGTCTTAGATG
This sequence comes from Sequoiadendron giganteum, assembly GCA_007115665.2. Classification (NCBI taxonomy): domain Eukaryota; kingdom Viridiplantae; phylum Streptophyta; class Pinopsida; order Cupressales; family Cupressaceae; genus Sequoiadendron; species Sequoiadendron giganteum. Next base: position 262,134,685 of record CM021108.1, read on the forward strand.
CATATCTTGATGAAATAACTGAATCCTTATCCCCAATACTTATCTTCCGGTATCAAATGGATCAAAGAAGGCAATGTTGTGCTTTCCAAATTGCCTGACATTCTCCAAGATTTTGTAAGACATTATGAAAAAGTGTTCGCAACTGAAGAATACACTCTAGAGTGGCATCAAGAACTTTATGATTGCCTTGTTTTTGTGCCAAATAGGCTCTCCTCAACCCAAAAAAACCTTTTGTGAGCAATTTCTCACAATTGAAGATCTTAAAGAAGTTGTCATCACTATGGTCGATGATAAAGCCCCAGACATTTATGGATTTTGTGTGAATTTTACAAATCCATTTGGGATTATGTTGGGAAAGATCTGCATAAGGTTTACCTTGAAGCTTTTCATTCTAAAACTTTAGGAAATCTTATTAATAAGGGAAAATATTAAATTCATACCTAAATCTGGCGATCTCGAGGATATCTGCAACTGGTGGCCCATCACTCTCCTCAATGTCTCTTATAAAATCATTGTCAAAGCTCTTGCCTTGAAAATTTTCCATCTTTTAATTTAGATTGTGTGCTCGGAGCAAATTAGATTCATTAAATGTAGGTTCATCTCAGACAACATTATTGCTATCTAGGAAGGTATGGAATGGGTGAGATGCTCCAATCAAAAGGCCATCTTTCTTAAAATTGATTTTTCTAAAGTTTATGATCACATTGAATGGATTTTCATAATTTCCATGTTGTCTTCCCTAGGTTTTGGTCGTTAATTCATTCAGGTTATGCAAATTTTATTCTTTGATGTCTCTACTTGCATCACCATTAATTGCCGCTAATCCCCCTCCTTTGGTTTGTTTCATTCCATTTGCTAGGGTTTCTCGCTTGTCCCCTCACTTTATGTGCTTGTTATTGAGGGGTTTGGTTATTTACTAGCTTATGTTGTTTCTTAGGAGGGTTTGTGGCATCTCTTTTCCTAATTTGTCAACCCAACTAGTTAATGGCCATTTTGTCGATGATTCTTTTATCACTGTCTTGGAAGAGGAAAACAATGTCAAAGCTTCTCTTGATTTCCTTAAGACTTTCTGTCTAGCTTTCGACTCCGCCATCCAATGGCACAAATCCTTGTGCTACCATCAGTCTATTTTTCCTATTCCTCCTTAGATTCAACATTATGGCAAGAAATGGATTGCTCCTGGTGATATATTTTGATTTTTAGGCATCCCTTTTTCCTTTTAGACTTCTTTCACTGATCTCTGGCAATAATTTATTTCAAGGATTGAGCATAAACTTTCTTTTTGGATTACCAAGCCACATTATCTGGTTATTAAATTCCATATTTTTTCTAAGGTGCATGCAACAATGCATGTTTACTATTCTTCCTGTTGGGTCCCTTCGAAGGCCTCATATACTAAACTTGAAAAGATGCTACACAATTTTCTTTGGGCCTCTTCTGAAACTCATAAAGGGTTTAACCATGTTATCTGGGAGTTTTTCTGCCTACCCAGGGACAATGGTTGTAACTCCCCATCACAAAACCCCAAAGGACAACACAACTAACTAACAAATATGACACAATTTTTTTAAAAAGTGAATCAACATATAGATTATACTATCAATAACATAAAATATAAACTACACGTACATATGCACTAACTATGTCCTTTAGGGTAACGTGACTTCATTATGAATACATCAATTATCCAACCTAAATATACATCATAACACAACTAATAACAAGAGTTCATCTACATCCACTGAATTAAAAGAATTAAATATATATATTTCCAAAGATACAACACCATTCAAGAGCATAGAATGTGAACAAATGAATACATATACAACTTCCCATACATGGGGTAGATCATTACACTATTTACAAGTTTACATCACAGCTTCCCTTATAATCATGGGAAGGATACATCAAATACATGGTAAGATACAATTGAAATGATTACATTACCTAACATCAAAACTATCTCCAGTCTGGTACAAGCTCTAGAAACTCTACATGAGTACAATATCCATGCTCACAAACATCAACTAGGAACCCAAAGGAGTGCATAGCAATTTCCACCCAAACATGTCAAACCTTAAGGTCCACCCCCCGTGCTAGGAGATGACAATAAGGATCCACTACATAAACAGTCAAGCATACATAGGCTAACATGACTACAACATACAAGAGTAACAAACAAAACATAAAGAAACAACTACTTCTAGAGGTATATGAATAAAAAGGGGAAAAAAAACAAGGCATACAAGGTTGCTATAAGGAAGAGTTTTGTCACATAGCTCGATATGGGTTACCCAATATAGATCTTCCTAGGTCTCGACCCCCATCTTGGGTTACCCTAGCAACCTCAACCAATCCCTGACCCCCATTCTAACTCATGCAAAATCAACATACCTTTCATGAAGAAAAGGCAGTTGAACTTGCCATTCCATGCCTTCTCATCTCATCTCAAGCCTAAATGAGCACTTGATCCATGAGAGGGGCATCCATTATCTTATATTAATGTGAGTACTACCCAACCCCTAACTATTTATTAGGTTATCATTGAATTAACACAACTCCCTCACGGGTTACCCTGGACACCACTTAGGGCTCTAGCCCCCATGGGAAGCCACTCTCCCTACTAGCAACAAGAGACTCATAGTCGCTAACTAGGTAATCCAACTTGCTCAAAACTAGAAAATCCATAAAAAATAAACACATAAAGCGAGGCATGCACCATCTTGCACAAGATCTTTATAATAAAACAATTTCCACGGTGCAAGGCTAAAACCCACATAAGCATAATCAAGTATAAGAACAATTGTTCTCAAAGAACTCAACATGAAAACCAACAATAAGTAAACTCTTTCCCCAACCTCTGGAAGACTTACTTAGCCATTTGACACAAAAAAATATCCCTCCATAAAACAATAACCAAAATCAACCCAATAACATAAACAAGCACAATGAACAATAGTAAAAATCAACCAATAGAGCAACCAAGGGAGACATTATTTGCACATTTTCTAATTTATTACCTAATCACTAACTTTACTCAATAATTCATTCACACAATAATAGTCCAATGTATATGATATCAATCAACTAATTTACAATTCAATTATAGGAGGATATCACGAACTCCACATTTTTAAAAGAATATCTTAAGTTCTTCTATTATCCACATACATTTATCCTAACCTCATACAAGTAGATAAAACTCTTTTCATTTAATTTAATTTACCAATTCACCAACTTCATTATCAAATAATTGCAAAACAAAACAATCTCTTTCCTAACTCCACACTTCTATTTCTTTTTCCTTTCAATTTTAAATACCTACAATGATTCTAAAACTCTTACCATCCATCCCAAAATATTTCCACTAATTATAATCACTTCTACATTGGATTCATTACAACAAATAAAAAGAAATATCACGCTTAATTCTTATCTTATAAGATTACCTTGCTTTGGATTATATTATTATTCTTACCAATATAACTAATAAATATATCAACCCATTTCTAAGATTATATTTCCATATTTCCAACCGAACTTAACCTAATTAACTTAATCATTTAGGTTTTAAGTATCAAGCCCACATAATTTAGATTCAATTATTTCCCTTAACGAACCCTTACTTTCAGCTATCTATAATGAAGTAAAACAATTCACTTAAATTTAAGCATCATATCAACTTTCTTATCCTCTATTCTAACTTAAACACTTGGTTTAATTAAATAGATAATTTATTACAATAAACCATATTTAAAGGTCACTATTTTACTAATAAAACAATCATCTCTATCAAAATAATTACTATCTAATGTGATAATGAATGAATTAGCATAATCCTAAAATGAATCAAGGTCAACACTAATGTGCCTGAACCCTAAATGTCCATATAATGGCATCCCCACAAATCATGGATGGGAAACATAAATAACCACAATTAAATTACCTTTCTTTTATAAAACATAATTAACAATTACTTTATAATTTACATTTTATTTCCTTATAATTGATAATTATGTCGATATAATCTTGTTGTAAAATATAACCAACTTTGTCCACTCTAGTTTGAGTAATAATAAAAAAATAAAAGGAGAACAATATAATAACCTCATACAAATAAATCGAATGTGAGATCCCTAATATTTTGCGAATGAAAAAATAATACCAATTTTTAACCAATAAATAAAATTACTACGTTAATTTCTTATTAATTAATTACTATTTTAAAATTCTCATGAAGTGAATGCTATTTTAAAATTTCATAACTAATTACTACTTTAAGCTTTCATCATTAAAAATGAGGTATATTGTACATATACTAAGGAAGATATTCTTAAACTTGAGTCTTAAATATTCCTACATAGCAATCATGAATCCCTCTGTAAAATAGGTGTTTTATATAATATACATACATACACACACACACACACACACACACACACACACACACACACACACACACATATATATATATATATTTATATACATATTTATTCAATAAACCATCGAATGATTCAAAGAACATAGTATCAAATACTAAACATAAACAAATTCATTGAATACTAAAGCCGTCGGTTTTCCTTGTACACATAAACAAACTTGAGTATCAAGGAGAATAAAGTGCTCAACAAAGATCCTAAGTTCAATGCCAACACTAAAATGCCTTGCCATAGCTCTATTTTATTTTGATTGAATTAAAAATGGTGGAAGTACACCTGATGTATTCTTGTCAAATCCATATAGCTCATTTAAAATTATTGACCTTCCTACACCGGGAAGTCCCAAAACTCCAATAACTATGAAGTTTGTATTATCTATCACTAGATTAAAAAGGCAATCTGGGTGGAAATCCCAAGAGTCAAAGAGTAGAATTTAATGAGCCATGGAGTAAGTGAGATCTAGGGTTTGTATCACTCACTCTCTTTGTCTGTCTCTTTATCTGGTGCTTCTAATATTTTTATTCCCTCACTTTCCATGTGAGGTGTTGAAGGCTTGGACAATATTATTTTTGGTGCAATTGATGAGGAGGCAGTGGCAGCAGAAGCGTCGCCACTAGCTGAGCCTGACCCGCCATCATTTTCTTTTAACCCTTCTCTACTACTTCGCTAAGACTTGTTGTCAAGGTAAAATGAAATGAGCAATAAGGGTGGTATGATGCAAAATATAGGGAAGGATTTCGATGCATGCAAACAATCAATAGAGGTGACGCAACACACCAAATAATTAGCTATCAAATGATATTTGAATATAACAAGTATGAGAGACAAAAGCCATCAAATGGAGGTCAAAATACAATCTAAACAACATCTAAGATAACGGTGATTCTCAGACCATGATATAACTCAGCTCATACCATAGAAAACGCAACAAATATTATGACATCTTAGCTGAAATATGTGAATACCTCCAGGTGAAATGCAACAATATGGAAAAAATGAAAGGGAGCAATTTAAATTGGTGAAGTTGCAGCTTATAAGATGGGAATCGCTATTTACAGTCAACCCCCAAAATTGAATATCAAATCTAAATTAAGTCATTGAAATGCAATACCATGAAAACCAAATGCCAATCATAAGAAGAAGAAAAAAATCACAGCAAATATTATGAAGACATTATATGTAGTGCTCAAGAATGGGAACCAAACACATAATACAACAATGTAATCATATATTCTTATTGGCAATCCGCATGACCAAATTTCCATCATGATATGCATGAAATAACATATAAATCACAAAAATGATATTATATTACCTCCACTTATAAAGGAAGACATCGACAACATGGTATGCACAAAAAATAATTCTAGAAAATTTCAAGCAAATGGGAATGGTAGAAACTATAGTTAAATTTATGCTAGAATAAATGTATGCCAAGAAAATGGGAAGCACGATAAAAGGCACGAAAACTGTCTGACAAAATGCCACAAAGAGATAGCAAATCATGGGATGCAATGATTTCCAGAGATGCACAAAATATAATTACTGAAAATGTAACTCAATAGATGTACATTGATTTTTACATGGAAGTCAATAAATAAAACTTCAAACAATCAAGTATTTAATTTCAACTGGCAAGGAAGAGATAGCAATCAAATACAATTTATCACACACTCAAAAAAATACAAGGCAGAGATCCAAATCCCAACCTAGGTCCAATGCCTGGTAGGGATGAACTTGAATCGAGATCAATATTTCGCTACAATTTCAGCTTCTCTGAAACCCCCGATCCAGAACTTTGAAACCAACATTCAAGATAATCAACAAAGGAAAGTAGTTGTTTTTCAGCAATATTCTTGCAGACATATATTTTATTTTCTGGAAAACCAAAAATCCATCCTCCCTCCCCAAAAATCCCCTCAAAATGATAATAAGGAAATCTTTTGTTTTTTGAAAACAAAAAGCAAACAAAAGACTCATAAAAAACATGTTTCCAAACAGAATTCCAGTATGAAGCCACACATGTGCTTTGACAAGTCTTTTTCCCACTTTTTAACTGTTTCTATTTCTTTATCATTTATCTTCATTCAAAATTAATATTAATTTTAATAGTTTATTTTTCCCATGAAAATTTCGCTGCAAATTAAATTTATTAATTACAACTTAACATTAACAATAATTTATTTTATATTTAATTATGAAAGCACTTTACAATTTAACCATTTAACTTAATAATTTAATTACCAAAAACACAACATATACACCCACTTAATAACATAATTTATTTGATTATATATTTAATTCTACATCAAACAACTTTAATAAACAATTAATTTTAACACTACGTATTAGTAAAACTCACCCAAACAAACTTAATCAAACATCAAGAAAGGGTGAATCATGGAGTGGCACTACATCCTCCCCCCCTAAGCTTCAATTTACTCCTAGAAGTCGCAAGGTTAGAGTAAAACATACACACATAGTACTAAAACTTGTTAAACAATACCACGTTCACCTAAATACAAATGACATAAAATAATCAAGCAATCCAAATGTCAAACAAGGACAAATAATGAAAATCAACTAAGCATGAGCACAAACACGACTGACGGGTGACCAACTGGGTAACCATCCTCATTAAGGATGATGGCAAGGGTAGGGGACATTTTGTCATCTCTATTTTCAACAACATACTCCATTGGGTTTTAAGGAACGCTCAGACCTGACAAATTAGGTGGGTTCAATGCTTGGTACCTACATCAGACAAACTATCGAACAACATATATGTATATCAAACATTCAAACACACCATGAGAGGAAATCACAGCGTAGCAGGGTACTTGTGAATTAGTAATGTTGCACTATCCCTCCCACCAAGACACATCAAACAATAATCCACATCAACTAATAACAATAATTACATCATAAACAACATAAATCAATCATGAATTAAATGCACAGATCAACTGTCATCCAAAACCAACCCAAAATAGTAAGCCTAACATCAACAAGGTGTAATAATCATCATCTAACTTAGTAACATCATTTAGGAGATTACATCCAAGATGATCAAACATACACTCCACACCATCTCAAGCATTTAGCAAAAACTACAAGAGAAATAATATCACATAGCATCATGCAACAACCACTCACTTCAAAAGGTAGGTACAAAATATAAATACACACTCAAATTCACATCACTGGGAAACACATCACAAGGCTACACAAGGGTCCATAATGCATCTCTGGTAGGAATAATATAGGTGCATTGTGCACTACACCGAGGGTCCTATCCTTTCCACCAATTTTTTGCACCATTGGACAAACACCACCAAAGGATAAGTCTAAGGTTGTCAAGCAAGGATGACCAAAAGAGGAAAACCTACACTTAAGAGTATAAGAACTAGGACAACATAATGCGATCATATGTATCCAGAGTACCCAGTGTATGAACCTAGGCTTTGATACTAGGTGTAACACCCCACCACGAAACCCCAAAGGACAACACAACTAAATAACAAATATGACAATTTTTTTTAAAAATGAATCAACATATAGATCATACTATCAATAACATAGAATATAAACTACACATACATATGAACTAACTGTGTCCTTTAGGGTAACATGAATTCATTATGAATACATCAATTATCCAACTTAAACATACATCATAACACAACTAATAACAAGAGTTCATCTACATCCACTGAGTTAAAAGAATTAAATATATATATATATATATTTCCACAGATACAACACCATTCAAGAGCATAGAATGTGAACCAATGAATACATATACAACTTCCCATACATGGGGTAGATCATTACACTATTTACAAGTTTACATCATAGCTTCCCTTATAACCATAGGAAGGATACATCAATTACATGGTAAGATACAACTGAAATGATTACATTACATAACATCAATGCTATCTCCAGTCTGGTACAAGCTCTGGAAACTCTGCATGATGTACAACATCCATGCTTGTGAACATCAACTGGGAACCCAAAGGAGTGCATAACACGTTCCACCCGACCATGTGGAACCCTAAGGTCCACCCCCCGTGTTAGGAGATGGCAATAAGGACCCACTACATAAACAGTCAAGCAGACATAGGCTAACATGACTACAATATAAAAGAGTAACAAACAAAACATAAAGAAACAACCGCTTCCAAATGTACATGAACAAAAAGGGGAAAACAAACAAGGCATATAAGGTTGCTATAGGGAAGAGTGTCATCGCATAGCTCGATATGGGTTACCCAATGCGGATCTTCCTAGGTCCTGCCCCCCATCTTGGGTTACCCTGGCAACCTCAACCGATCCTCGGCCCCCATTCTAACTCATGCATAATCAACATACATTTCATGAAGACAAGGTAGTTGATCTTACCATTTTGGGCCTTCTCATCTCATCGCAAGCCTAAATGAGCACTTGAGCCATGAGAGAGGCATCCATTATCTTATATTAATGTCAGTACTACCCAACCCCCTAACTATTCATTAGGTTATCACTGAATTAACACAACTCCCTCACAGGTTACCATGGACACCACTTAGGGCTATGGCCCCCATGGGAAGCCACTCTCCCTACTAGCAACAAGAGACTAACAGTCACTAACTGGGTAAGCCAACTTGCTCAAAACTAGCAAAGCCATAAAAATAAGCACATAAAGTGAGGCATGCACCATCTTGCACAAGATCTCCATAATAAAACAATTTCCACAGTGCAAGGCTAAAACCCACTTAAGCATAATCAAGTATAAGAACAACAGTTCTCAAAGAACTCAACATGAAAACCAACAATAAGTAAACTCTTTCCCCAACCTTTGGAAGACTTCCTTATCCATTTGACACAAGAAATATCCCTCCAAAAAACAATAACCAAAATCAACTCAATAACATAAACAAGCACAATGAACAATAGTAAAAATCAACCAATAGAGCAACCAAGGGAGACATTATTTTCACATTTTCTAATTTATCACCTAATCACTAAATTTACTCAATAAGTTATTCACACATTGATAGTCTAATGTCTATGATATCAATCAACTAATTTACAATTCAATTATAGGAAAATATCACGAACTCCACATTTTTAAAAGAATATCTTAAGTTCTTCTATTATCCACATACATTTATCCTAACCTCATACAAGTAGATAAAACTCTTTTCATTTAACTTAATTTACCAGTTCACCAACTTCATTATAAAATAATTGCAAAATAGAACAATCTCTTTCCTAATTCCACACTTCTATTTCTTTTTCCTTTCAATTTTAAATACCTACAAATTTTCTAAAACTCTTACCATCCATACCAAAATATTTCCACTAATTATATCACTTCTACATTGGATTCATTACAACAAATAAAAAGAAATATCACGCTTAAGTCTTATCTTATAAGATTACCTTGCTTTGGATTATATTATTATTCTTACCAATATAAATAATAAATATATCAACCCATTTCTAAGATTATATTTCCATATTTCCAACCGAACTTAACCTAATTAACTTAATCATTTAGATTTTAAGTATCAAACCCACATAATTTAGATTCAATTATTTCCCTTAAAAAACCCTTACTTTCAACTATCTATAATGAAGTAAAACAATTCACTTAAATTTAGGCATCATATCAACTTTCTTATCCTTCATTCTAACTTAAACACTTGGTTCAATTAAATAGATTATTTATTACAATAAACCATATTTAAAGGTCACTATTTTACTAACAAAACAATCATCTCTATCAAAATAATTACTATCTAATGCCATTGTGAATGAATTATCATAATCCTAAAATGAATCAAGGTCAACACTAATGTACGTGAACCCTAAATGGACATATAATGGTATCCTCACAAATCATGGATGGAAAACATAAATGACCACAATTAAATTACCTTTCTTTTATAAAACACAACTAACAACTACTTTGTAATTTATATTTTATTTCCTTATAATTGATAATTATGTCGATATAATCTTATTGTAAAATAAAACCAACTTCATCCACTCTAGTTTGAGTAATAATATAAAAATAAAAGGAGAACAATATAATAACCTCATACAAATAAATCAAATATGAGATCCCTAATATTTTGGAAATGAAACAATAATACCAATTTTTAACCAGTAAATAAAATTACTACTTTAATTTCTTATTAATTAATTACTATTTTAAAATTCTCATGAAGTGAATGCTACTTTAAAATTTCATAACTAATTACTACTTTAAGCTTTCGTACTAAAAATGAGGTATATTGTACATATACTACGAATGATATTATTAAACTTGAGTCTTAAATATGCCTACATAGCAATCATGAATCCCTCTGTAAAATAGGTGTTTTATTAAATATACATATATACATATATGTGTGTGTGTGTGTGTGTGTGTGTGTGTGTGTGTGTGTGTGTGTGTGTGTGTGTGTGTGTGTGTGTGTGTTTATATACATATTTATTCAATAAACCATCAAATGATTCAAATAACACAGTATAAAATACCAAACATAAACAAATCTATTGAATACCAAAGTCATCGGTTTTCCTTGTACACATAAACAAACCTGAGTGTCAAGGAGAATAAAGCGCTCAACAAACATCCTAAGTTCAATGCCAACACTACAATGCCTTGCCATAGCTCTATTTTCTTATGATTAAACTGCAAATGGTGGAAGTACACCTGATGTATTCCTGTCAAATCCATATAGCTCATTTAAAATTGTTGACTTGCCTACACCGGCAGGTCCCAAAACTCTAATAACTATGAGGTATGTATTATTTGTCACTAGATTAAAAAGGCGATCTGGGTGGAAATCCCAAGAGTTGGAGAGGAGAATTTAACGAGCCATGGGGTAAGTGAGATCTAGGGTTTGTCTCACTCTCTTTATCTCTCTCTTTATTTGGTGCTTCTAATATTTTTATTCCCCCACTTTCCATGCGAGGTGCAAAAGGCTTGCCCAATATTATTTTTAGTGTAGCTGATGAGGAGGCAGCGACGATAGAAGCGACACCCCTAGTTGAGCTTGACCCTCTATCATTTTCTTTTAACCCTTCTCTACTACTTCGTTAAGACTTGTTGTGAAGGTAAAATGTAATGAGTAATAAGGGTGGTACAATGCAAAAGATGGGGAAGGATTTTGATGCATGCAGACAATCAATAGAGTCGATGCAACACACCAACTAATTAGCTATCAAATGATATTTGAATATACCAAGTATGAGAGACAAAATCTATCAGATGGAGGTTGAAATACAATCTAAACAACATCTAAGATAAGGGTGAGTCTTAGACCATGATATAACTCATCTCATACCATAGAAAATGCAACCTATTTTATGACATCTCAGCTGAAATATGCGAATACCTCCAGGTGAAATGAAACAATATGGACAAAATGAAAGGGGGCAATTTAAATTGGTGAAGTTGTAGCTTATAAGATGGGAATCTCTATTTACAATCAACCCCCAAAATCGAATCTCAAATCTAAATAAATTCATTGAAATGCAATACCAAAACCAAATGCCAATCATAAAAAAAAATAAACTCGTAGCAAATTTTATGAAGACATCATACGCAGTGCTCAAGAATGGCAAACCAAAAACATAATACAACAATGGAATCATATGTTCTTATTGGCAATCTGCATGACCAAAGTTTCATCATGATATGCATGAAATAACATATAAATTGCAGGAATGATATCATATTACCTCCGCTTATAAAGGAAGACATCAAAAACATGGTATGCGCAAAAAAAATTCTAGAAACTTTCAAGCAAATGCGAATGACAGAAAAAATAAAATTACATTTACATTGGAATAAATGTATGCCAAGAAAATGGGAAGCACAATAAAAGGCATGAAAACTGTCTGATAGAATGCCACAAAGAGATAGCAAATCATGGGATGCAATGACTAACAGAAATGTAACTCAATAGATGTACATTGATTTTTACATGGAAGTCAATAAATAAAACTTCAAACAATCGATTATTTAATTTCAACTAGAAAGGAAGGGATAGCAATCAAACACAATTTATCACACACTCAGAAAAATACAAGGCAAAGATCGAAATCCCAACCTAGGTCTAGCGCCTGGTAGGGATGAACTTGAACCAAGATCAATCTTTTGCTACAATTTCAGCTTCTCTGAAACCCCTGATCTAGAACTTCAAAACCAATGTTCAAGCTAATGAACAAAGGAAAGAACTTGTTTTTTAGAAATATTCTTGTAGACAATTATTTTCTTTTTTAGAAAACCAAAAATCCATCCTCCCTCCCCAAAAATCCCCTCAAAATAATAATAAGGAAAGCTTTTTCTTTTCGAAAACAAAAAGCAAACAAAAGACTCATAAAAAATAGCATGTTTCCAAACAGAATCCCACTCAGAAGCCACACATGTGCTTCGACAAGTTTTTTCCCACTTTTTAATTATTTTTATTTATTTATCGTTTATCTTCATTCAAAATTAATATTAATTTTCATATTTTATTTTTCCCATGAAAATTTTCTCGCGAATTAAATTTATTAATTACAACTTAACATTAACAGTAATTTATTTTATATTTAATTATGAAAGCACTTTACAATTTAACCATTTAACTTAATAATTTAATTACCGAAAACATAGCATATAAACCCACTTAATAACATAATTTATTTGATTATATATTTAATTCTACATCAAACAACTTTAATAAACAATTAATTTTAACACTGCGTATCAGTAAAACTCACCCAAATAAACTTAATCAAATATCAAGAAAGGGTGAATCATGGAGGGGCACTACATCCTCCCCCCTAAGCTTTGACCTACTCTAGAATTCACAAGGTTAGAGTAAAACATACACACATAGTACTAAAACTTGTTAAACAATACCACATTCACCTAAATACAAATGGTATCAAATAATCAAACAAGCCAAATTTCAAACAAGGACAAATAATGAAAACCAACTAATCATAAACACAAACACGACTGACGGGTGACCAACTGGGTAACCATCCTCATCAAGGATGATGCAAAATGGTAGGGGACCTTTTCTCATCTTCATTTTCAACAACATACTCATTTGGGTTTTAAGGCATGCTCAAACTTGACAAATTAGGTGGAGTTGATGCCTGGTAATTGCAACCTGCATCAGATAAACTATCAAACAACTTATATATATCAAAGAATCCTCGCGATGAAGTATTGTTGCACTATCCCTCCCACCAAGATACATCAAACAATAATCCACATCAATGAATAACAACAATTACATCGTAAACAACATAGATCAATCATGAATTAAATGCACAGATCAACTGTCATCCAAAACCAACCCAAAATAGTAAGACTAACATCAACAAGGTGTAATAATCATCATTTAAGAGATTACATCCAATATGATCAAACATACACTCCACACCATCTCAAGCATTCAAAAAAAACTACAAGAGAACAAATATCACATAGCATCATGCAACAACCACTCACGTCGAAAGACAGGTAAAATATATAAATACACACTCAAATTCACATCACCAAGAAACACATCACAAGGCTACACAAGGGTCCATAATGCATCCCCGAGAGGAAGAATATCGATGCATTGTGCCTACACCGAGGGTCCTATCCTTTCCACCGATTTTTGCACCATTGGACAAACACCACCAAAGAATAAGTCTAAGGTTGTCAAGCGAGGATGACCAAAAGGGGAAAACCTACGCTCAAGAGTATAAGAAATAGGACAACATAATGGGCTCATATGTATCCAAAGTACCTAGTGTATGAACCTAGGCTCTGATACCAAGTGTAACGCCCCGCCATGAAACCCCAAAGGACAACACAACTAACTAAAAAATATGACAAATTTAAAAAAAAAAAAAAGTGAATCAACATATAGATCATACTATCAATAACATAAAATGTAAACTACACGTACATATGCACTAACCATGTCTTTTAGGGTAACATGACTACATTATTAATACATCAATTATCCAACCTCAAGATACATCATAACACAACTAATAACAAGAGTTCATCTACATCCAATGTATTGAAATAATTAAATATATATATTTCCACATATACAACACCATTCAAGAGCATAGAATGTGAACCAATGAATACATATACAACTTCCCATACATGGGGTAGATCATTACACTGTTTACAAGTTCACATCACAACTTCCCTTATAACCACAGGAAGGATACATCAAATACATGCTAAGATACAACTGAAATGATTACATTACATAAAATCAATGCTATCTCCAATCCGGTATAAGCTCTAGAAACTCTTCATGATGTACAACATCCATGCTCATGAACATCAACTGGGAACCTAAAGGAGTGCATAGCATGTTCCACCCGACCATGTGGAACCCTAAGATCCACCCCCCATGTTAGGAGATGACAATAGGGACCCAATACAAAAAAAATCAAGCAAACATAGGCTAACATGACTACAACATACAAGAGTAACAAACAATACATAAAGAAACAACCGCTTCCAAAGGTACATGAACAACAAGGGGAAACAAACAAGGCATACAAGTTTGGTATAGGGAAGAGTGTTATCACATAGCTTGATATGGGTTACCCAATGTGGATCTTCCTAGGTCCAGGCCCCCATCTTGGGTTACCCTGACAACCTCAACCATTCCCCGACCCCCATTCTAACTCATGTAGAATGAACATACCTTTAATGAAGACATGGAAGTTGATCTTTCCATTCCAGGCCTTCTCATCTCATCTCAAGCCTAAACGAGCACTTGAGCCATGAGAGAGGCATCCATTATCTTATATTAATGTGAGTACTACCCAACCCCCTAACTATTCATTAGGTTAGCATTGAATTAACACAACTCCTTCATGGGTTACCCTGGACACCACTTAGGGCTTCGGCCCCCATGGAAGCCACTCTCCCTACTAGCAACAAGAGACTCAAAGTCACTAATTGGATAAGCCAACTTGCTCAAAACTAGAAAAGCCATAAAAATAAGCATATAAAGCGAGGCATGCACCATCTTGCACAAGATCTCCATAATAAAAAAATTTCCACAGTGCGAGGCTAAAACCCACATAAGAATAATCAAGTATAAGAACAACAGTTCTCAAAGAAATCAACATGAAAACCAAAAATAATTAAAATCTTTCCCCAACCTCTGGAAGACTTACTTAGCCATTTGACACAAGAAATCTCCCTCCATAAAACAATAACCAAAATCAACTCAATAACATAAACAAGCACAATGAACAATAGTAAAAATCAACCAATAGAGCAACCAAGGGAGACATTATTTTCACATTTTCTAATTTATCACCTAATCACTAAATTTACTCAATAAGTTATTCACACATTGATAGTCTAATGTCTATGATATCAATCAACTAATTTACAATTCAATTATAGGAAAATATCACGAACTCCACATTTTTAAAAGAATATCTTAAGTTCTTCTATTATCCACATACATTTATCCTAACCTCATACAAGTAGATAAAACTCTTTTCATTTAACTTAATTTACCAATTCACCAACTTTGTTATAAAATAATTGCAAAATAGAACAATCTCTTTCCTAACTCCACACTCCACATTTCTATTTCTTTTTCCTTGCAATTTTAAATACCTACAATAATTCTAAAACTCTTACCATTCATCCCAAAATATTTCCACTAATTATAATCACTTCTACATTGGATTCATTACAACAAATAAAAAGAAATATCACGCTTAATTCTTATCTTATAAGATTACCTTGCTTTGGATTATATTATTATTCTTACCAATATAACTAATAAATATATCAACCCATTTCTAAGATTATATTTCCATATTTCCAACCGAACTTAACCTAATTAACTTAATCATTTAGCTTTTAAGTATCAAAGCCACATAATTTAGATTCAATTATTTCCATTAACGAACCTTTACTTTCAGTTATCTATAATGAAGTAAATTAATTCACTTAAATTTAAGCATCATATCAACTTTCTTATCCTCTATTCTAACTTAAACACTTGGTTTAATTAAATAGATGATTTATTACAATAAACCATATTTAAAGGTCACTATTTTACTAACAAAACAATCATCTCTATCAAAATAATTACTATCCAATGTCATAATTAATGAATTAGTGTAATCCTAAAATGAATCAAGGTCAACACTAATGTACCTGAACCCTAAATGGCCATATAATATTATCCTCACAAATCATGGATGGAAAACATAAATGACCACAATTAAATTAACTTTCTTTTATAAAACACAACTAACAATTACTTTGTAATTTACATTTTATTTCCTTATAATTGATAATTATGTCGATATAATCTTGTTGTAAAATAAAACCAACTTCGTCCACTCTAGTTTGAGTAATAATACAAAAATAAAAGGAGAACAATATAATAACCTTGAATACAAATAAATCAAATATAAGATCCCTAATATTTTGTGAATGAAACAATAATACCAATTTTTAACCAATAAATAAAATTACTACTTTGATTTCTTATTAAATAATTACTATTTTAAAATTCTCATGAAGTGAATGCTACTTTAAAATTTCATAACTAATTACTACTTTAAGCTTTCATCATTAAAAATGAGGTATATTGTACATATACTAAGGAAGATATTCTTAAAGTTGAGTCTTAAATATACCTATGTAGCAATCATGAATCCCTCTATAAAATAGGTGTTTTATTAAAAATACATACATATATATACATATTTATTCAATAAACCATCGAATAATTCAAAGAACATAGTATCAAATACCAAACATAAATAAAGCCATTGAATACCAAAGCCGTCGGTTTTCCTTGTACACATAGACAAACCTAAGTGTCAAGGAGAATAAAGTGCTCAACAAAAATCCTAAGTTCAATGCCAACACTACAATGCCTTGCCATAGCTCTCTTTTCTTTTGATTGAACTGCAAATGGTCGAAGTACACCTGATGTATTCCTGTCAAATCCATATAGCTCATTTAAAATTGTTGAATTTTCTACACCAGGAGGTCCCAAAACTCCAATAACTATGAAGTCTATATTATCTATCACTAGATTAAAAAGGTGATCTAGGTGGAAATCCCAAGAGTCAGAGAGTAGAATTAGGAGCCATGGGGTAAGCGGGATCTAGGGTTTGTCTCACTCTCTCTGTCTCTCTTTATTTGGTACTTCTAATATTTTTATTCCCCCACTTTCCATGTGAGGTGTGGATTGCTTGGCCAATATTATTTTTGGTGCAGTCGACGAGGAGACAATGATGGCAGAAGCGACACTGCTAGCTGAGCCTGACCCGCCATCGTTTTCTTTAATTTTAACCCTTTCTCTACTACTTTTCTAAGACTTGTTGTTAAGGTAAAATGCAATGAGAGATAAGGGTGGTACGATGCAAAAGATGGGGAAGGATTTCGATGCATGCAGACA
This sequence comes from Sequoiadendron giganteum, assembly GCA_007115665.2. Taxonomy (NCBI): domain Eukaryota; kingdom Viridiplantae; phylum Streptophyta; class Pinopsida; order Cupressales; family Cupressaceae; genus Sequoiadendron; species Sequoiadendron giganteum. The sequence continues at coordinate 262,152,581 of CM021108.1, forward strand.
ATCAATAGAGGTGACGTAGCACACCAACTAATTAGCTATCGAATGATATTCAAATATACCAAGTATGAGAGAAAAAATCCATCAGATGGAGGTCAAAATAAAATCTAAACAACATCTAAGATAAGGGCAAGTCTTAGACCATGATATAACTCAAGTCATACCATAGAAAATACAACCTATATTATGACATCTCACTTGAAAAATGTGAAAACCTCCAAGTGAAATGCAACAATATGGACAATATGAAAAGGAGCAATTTAAATTGGTGAAGTTGTAGTTTATAAGATGGGAATCGCTATTTATAGTCAACCCCCAAAATCGAATCTCAAATCTAAATAAAGTCACTGAAATGCAATACGAAAACCAAATGGCAATAATTTAAAAAAAAAATCGCAGCAAATATTATGAAGACATCATACGCAGTGCTCAAGAATGGTGAACCAAACACATTATACAACAATAGAATCATATGTTCTTATTAGAAATCCTCATGACCAAAGTCCCATCATGATATGCATGAAATAACATATAAATCGCAGAAATCATATCATATTACCTTCGCTTATAAAGGAAGACATCGACAACATGGTATGGACAAAAAAATATTCTAGAAACTTTCAAGCAAATGTGAATGGCAGAAACTGCAGTTACATTTAGGCTGGAATAAAAGTATGCCAAGAAAATGGGAAGCACAATAAAAGGCACGAAAGTTGTTTGATAGAATACCACAAAGAGATAGAAAATCGTGGGATGCAATGATTTCCAGAGATGCACAAAATATAATTGCCAAAAATGTAACTCAACATATGTACATTGAGTTTTACATGGAAGTCAATAAATAAAACTTTAAACAATTGAGTATTTAATTTCAACTGGCAAGGAAGAGATAGCAATCAAACGCAATTTATCACACACTCAAAAAAATACAAGACAATGATCCAAATCCCAACCTGGGTCCAACGCCTGGTAGGGATGAACTTGAACCGAGATCAATCTTTCGCTACAATTTTAGCTTCTCTGAAACCCCCGATCCAGAACTTCGAAACCAACGTTCAAGATAATCAACAAAGGAAAGTAGTTTTTTTCAGCAATATTCTTGTAGACAATTGTTTTCTTTTTCGGAAAACCAAAAATCCATCCTCCTCCCCCAACCCAAAAAAAAAAATCCCCTCAAAATGATAATAAGGAAATCTTTTTTTTTCGAAAACAAAAAGCAAACAAAAGACTCATAAAAAACATGTTTCCAAACAAAATCCCAGTCTCAAGCCACACATGTGCTACGACAAGTCTTTTTCCCACTTTTTAATTGTTTTTAATTCTTTATCGTTTATCTTCATTCAAAATTAATATTAATTTTAATATTTTATTTTTCCCATGAAAATTTCCTCGCAAATTAAATTTATTAATTACAACTTAACATTAACAATAATTTATTTTATATTTAATTATGAAAGCACTTTACAATTTAACCATTTAACTTAATAATTTAATTACCCAAAACACAACATATACACCCACTTAATTACATAATTTATTTAATTATATATTTAATTTTACATCAAACAACAACTTTAATAAATAATTAATTTTAACTCTACATATCAGTAAAACTCACCCAAACAAACTTAATCAAACATCAAGAAAGGGTGAATCATGGAGGGGCACTGCACTGGTGGGCTTGGCCTTCTCTCCACTCAGCAACAAGGGATTTCTCTTTGTGTCAAGTGGATTACCAAAGTGCTTATTGGTGATGAGGCCTAGAAAATTCTCCTCAAGCATTGTATTCAGTCTGGCTTCCCTGTGCACAGACCTTCTTAGAAGGGAATTGGCTTTTAGACCCTCCTGGTCATGAGGGAACCAATCAAGATTATGGGAAATTTCATTTCCAAGAGCATTTGGAGAGCTTGGGAGGCGTTTAAGCCTTGGCTCCGTTGGTCTGACTCTGGCTTTTGTGATGGGCTCTCACTTAACCAGTAGAATGTGTGGTGGTCTCCTTTATTTGCTAATGTTGGTCAACCTTTGGCCAAGCTTCCTTGGCTTAAGGATCTCAACTTTCACAAAAAGGGTATCTAGACCCTTCAACACTTATTTCACAGACCCACTATGCATATTCTGCCTTGGGAGGCTTTTTGTGCTCAGTATGATTTTCAAAACCATGATCGTCAAACTTATGGTGACCAAGTGAATGCTATTCTGATTGAGATGCTTCATAAGGTAGATAGTTGTTCCATTAAGCCCTGGTGGAAGGACTGGAAGTGGTACCTATTTACACCATTCAAAAACTACAAGCCTTAGCTTGGTTATCAATGGCTATCACTGCATTTTCTTATGACTGATAGTTTAAACTAGAGATGGCATCTCTAGTCTTCAGTATTTGTTTAGCATAAAATATTTTCTACTATATTTGTTTTGCAAGTGTTGATCCAAAACTTGCCCACTTTACTTGGTGTATTCTTTTCCAAGGCTTACATGTGGGGTTTCGGCTTGTCCACTTGGGGGTCCAAGACCCTCGTTACCCTTTTTGGGGGCAGGCTGAGTCTTTTAAGAACCTCTTTTGGTTTTGCACCAGAGCTCAATAGCTATGGAATTGGATTCATGACTTCTTTTGGCTGTTCAGGCCAGAGAATTTTTCCTACCATATGGTTTTGTTGGGTGATTCTCCCAAGCTTCTGACTAAGTATACCCAGATTTGGCACACTTTCAGGGTGGAGATCCTCTTCATTATTTGGAAATATAGAAATTCATGCATATTTTCTCACATCTAGATTGATAAATTTGTTTCTTTATATTCTAAAGTGATGATTTTCTCTAATGCTCTTTTGCAGATTCAAGTGCAAGAAAAAAAAAATGTGCTTGAATTTTCTCACCTCCAAAAGCTCTTGGACCACTAGGGAAATGCCCCTTGTATTGTGGTGTGTGTGCCTCCCTCACCCACTTCTTCCCGAGGTCGGTTGCCTTCATGGGGCCGACGATGAAGTGGCTCTACCAAGGACTCTCACATTTTCTCTTAGGCTCCTCCTCGGCATGGCTCTTGCCCTTCTTGGTGGTTGCCTTCTACTCCTTCGTAGGCTGACCTGGGGTGGCCTTATGGAGGGACAATGGGGGGTGGTGAAAACACATTTAGGTACCCTCTGATAATGCTTTTGGTGGTGGTTTTGGTTGGACAGATACTACTAAATGGATCTCGCGGTTGGATTTAGCAATCTCACCTCACCGGGAGGACAAAGATAAAGATAAAGATGATGACGGTTGGGCTCCCCCTAACATCACTCTAGACCCCATTGATGTATGGGGGAATAATTCAAATGATAGGGACCCTCCACCCTCTACTAGCACTATTATGGTTGTTTGACAACCTTTTATTTTATTATGTTTGTAATGTTTATTGCTTTCTGGGCTCTGCCCATATGACTCTTGGGGTGTGCCTTTTTACCACCCACCTTTTTTTGTGAATATTTATTTCTATCTTTAATTTAATATAGATACATCCCTATTCATAAAAAAACACTCCTTTATTTTTGTGTCCAATAATTTGATTTGATGAATGGTTCCTCTACACATACTTTGTTGGAGTCTTGGGAGCCTTCATTGCTTCTGGTTCCTTCTCTTCTTTCTCTTCTTCTTCTTCATCTTCAACCTAGGAAGGTGTATCAAATGCAACATCCTTTGGTTCTTGTGAGATTTGATGCAAATTTTTATTTACCTTAACATTTGTGCTTTCAATCATCTTTTCCAATCTCTTGTTGTAACATCTATAGGCCTTGCTCCTGGTTGAGTAACCAAGAAAGATCCATTCATCATATCTTGAATCAAAATTTCCAAGGTCTTCTTCATCTCTTCTGATGTAGCATCTACTACCAAAGATCCTGAAGTATCTAACAATGGGAGGCCTACCATACCATAGCTCATAAGAGGTCTTAGTGTTATTAAACATCAACTGTACTCTTTTAAGCAAATAGACATAGTGTGAATTGCTTCCTTCCAATACATATCAAGCATATCAACATCTTTCAACATAACCCTAGCTATCTCTTGGAAAACCCTATTCTTCCTCTCCATTACCCCATTCTGTTGACAAGTTCTAAGAGAAGATAGATGTATCTTGATACCATGATATTCACAAAAAAAATCAAATTCATTTGAGGTAAATTCACCTCCTTTATCTGACCTTAAACTTTTGATCTTAGCATCCATTTCATTCTCAACTTTTTCTTTGAAAATATTAAACTTATCTAAAGCTTCTGATTTCTCTCTTAAAAATGTAACTAAATTCATTCTAGTATAATCATCAATAAGCAACATGAAATACCTTTCACCTTGTTGAATACTTATTCTTGTAGGTCTGCAAAGGTCAGTGTGAATCAACTCCAATGACATTTTAACAGAGCACTCCTTGCTTTTAAAACTTGTCTTTGTTTGCTTTCCCATTTGATATTCTTTGCATAATGTGTTTGTAGGATTAGTTATATTAGGCATACCTCTCAATTCCTGATTAGAACTTATCTTCACCATATTAATAACATTATGTTTCCATGGTCCATGATAGTTAGTATTCAAGATTGATGTAAAAAATTAAACAATTTTTTCAAAAATCTTGAATACTAACTTCACCATATTGTCAAAGTTGATGTCTCCCATTCTTTTGTGCCACACCTAACACTCATTGGATTGAGCTAATAAGAAAATTATTCCATTTACCTCCTTTAGATGATAATTTCCATTTGTCCTTGTACCTTCAACAACTGGTGTTTTGGACCCTGCCTTCCTAATCTCACAACCATTGGCATGGAATATAATATTGTATCATTTGTTGCACATCTGACTAACACTGAGAATATTATGATTTAGACCTTTGACATAGAGGACATCCTTGGTCTTGTTCTTTCCATCAATTGTTATAGCACCCTTTCCATATATTTATGTTGACTCATCACCACCAAACTTAACAGCTCCACCATTACACTTCTTAAGATTGATGAGCCTTCCCTTGTCAGTAGTCATGTGGTTATAACAACCACTATTAATCACCCAAGAATTTTCTTCTTCCTTTGCATGAAAGGAGGTCCACACAACCATAGATCTTTCATTATTTTTTTCAGCCTACAAAGTATTGAACCTTTTACATTTTTTAATATCACCCTTTTTGTATTTCAAAGCCATGAATAGGGTTTCATCATTTGAATCATTATCCTCATCTTCTGAGGAACAACTACTCTACTTAGAATAGAAACCTCTTTTGAACTTATCTCTTTTGTTACTATCATCCGATTCTTTATAAGAACATTTAGAAGCAAAATGACCAATCCTTCCATAATCAAAACACTTGAAAGGTAACTTACTTTTGTATTTGTCGGTACCTTTCTTTGATCTTCTTACAAAGTTTGCTTCTACCTCATCAAAGTCAACATTTTTACCAACTGCTTCATCATCTATATTTTTACTAGTTTTGAATTTTGCTTCCTTCTTTGGAACATCTTTGTCAAATTCTCTCATTTCAAAGGTTGTGAGGGCACCAAATATTTCATCTACTGAATACTTATCCAAGCACTTGGAATCTTCAATAGAAAAAACTTTATGACTATAATTTTTAGGGAGAGATCTCAAAAAATTCTTTATAATCTCATATTCTTTTGCTTCTCCACCAAGACCTTTGATTCCAGTAACTACTTCATCCACCTGGAGCATATAACTAGCAATATCTTTATCCTCTATCATCCTCGGGGTCTCAAATATGCTCTTGAAGATTTGCATCTTGGTTTGTTTCACTTTATTATCTCCTTCATAAATACTACTCATCTTTTCCCATACATCCTTAGAAGAGATGCAACTCACCACCTTTAGAAGTTTTGAATTAGCTAACCCACACAAGATAGCATTCTTAGCCTTGGCATTGTTCTCATACAACCTAATCTCAACTGGATTTTTTGTAGGAGCAATAGGAGCAATACAACCATCCTTGATAGATTTCCAAACACCAGAACCTAGAGAGTTTAGATGGCCTTCCATTCTCAATTTCTAAAAGGTATAATTTGTCCCATCAAACCTAGGACCTTTGTAAGCTCCATCATGTGCCATCCTAGACATTTCCTCAAGTGGTTAAGCTTCTTCAAAGAAACTTGGCTCTGATACCAATTATTGAACACACCTAGATACTAAGAGGGAGGTGAATCGGTATCCTCAAAAACTTACACCCTTTCAAATCATAAACCCTTCAATGATATAGAAATTTGGACTCTTAGTAAGATCAACAACTCATTCATAGACCAGAAACACTTAATCTAATTAGCAACAATGAAAGATAAGGCAATGAACACACATATACAAGATAACACCATATTTATGTGTAAAACCTAAGAAGGGAAAAACCATAGAGAGAAATCTCTCAATATAGAAGCTCATTGCTTATAGAATTACAATTTTAAGGCTCGCAACCTATGGAATTTCAAGCTAAGGTGCACAAACTTAGGGCAAGATAGAGGAAACTAGCAGTACTAAGGTGCACAACCCCAGGACAAGATACAAATTACAAGGACCTGATGAGAGTCGCTGACTTAGAGCAAGATACATGAAGATTTAGGAATTACAATATTTTTCAACAATACACTCTATTGACTAAGGCATTCAAGATAATTTCTCTTCCCTTTTTCATAACTCACAGCTTCATTCCATGCTCGTACATCACTACACCACTATCTCTTACTTCTTGCAATTCAATTATTCCTGCATTTATATCCTCTATTAGGTCTCAAAATATCAATTAGGTCAGCCAAAACATAATACAAACAATAACATCAACAAGTCAACTAAAAAAACATAATGTGGTCCTATCTAAAAGATAGAGAGGACAAAAACAACTTATTACACCTTCCAATGTAATCCCAAATAATTCACATGCTGGCACACATCAATCTGAGTCGGCAACAAGGAAATGTGTAGCACATTACCAATCTCTCCCAAAAACATAATTTCAAATGAATTTACTCAATGTGATTCTTAATAAGATAGGTTCGGTACCAAATACATCTTAACACAAACGCAAATGTTGGCGTAGACCCCCAAGCACATAGTGCAAGCAAAAACAAAAAGGGTGGGTGCAAAAAGTTGGGGGGCCAAAATGTGGCCAACTTTTTTTTAAAATTGAAAAGCCATAGCGTGCTCACGTTATGGCTTGGTGTGACCAAGCCTAAGCCTCGGTCACACTGAGCTTATAATGGGCTTGTGTTATAACGTGAGCGCGTTATGACTCTTTATAAGAAAAAAAGAAGCAAATCCAAATCATTTTAACTGTCATATTTCTTCATTTGCCACCTACAAATCCTTCCAAGGTGTGTTCACATTGTGAAGACCTCAAATTCACTAATTTTATTCATCGAGTTGTTGTTATTTCTTCGCTAGAATGCCACCACGTCGACGAGAAGCTCAGAGGAGTAAGATTTTATTAGTTTTTTTTGTGAATTTGTTATTAATTAGGTAGATTTAATATGTTTTTTATGTTAATTTCTTTAATTATCAGGAGTTGAAAATCCACCTGATTCTCCTCCTCAAAATCATTCTCCTCATGAACAAGCACACCAACAAAATATTGATGAACAACCATAGCAAAATCTCCTCCAATAATTCCTCAACATCCTCCTGGAACTCGACAAAATTTAATGGGGGAAATTGAAAATAACAAAAAATAAATTGAGGAGTTAATTGCGAGGTTGAATGATCCTGTAAATTCAACCTCAGAAAGAACCATGCTTGCAAATTCACTTCAATCCATATTAACACATGTAGATGCAATTATCAATAAATTAAGTAGTTGGGCGGATAAGAGGTAGGAGTGTAGATATTTTTATGCAGATAAACTATCATAAAAACAAGTAAAAAATTATAAAATTACAAAATATGACTTGTGCTCACTATTCACTAACCCATGTACAAATTAAACTCTTGACCTTAATAGCAAGAGGTTTCCTATCCATTGGTGCAACCATCAAGGGATTAAGGACAATTTTTGGAAGAGGTGGTGGATGGTTCTTGACCATCCACCATGGAACAATAACAAGGTCCCCCAATATTTCTTGAGGAAACTCTACTGTGATTTCATCCTCAATAAAATCCCCAACTATTTTGATATGTGGGACTTTCAAGGGAGAGGTGGTGGGTTAGCAGAAGATAGACTAGGTGCACATCTTGATCCTTAGCGGAAATCAAGATGAGCAATCGCTAGGCTAGCTTATGAGCACATTGCTATCCCTTCCATTGTGAAAGAGAGTGTTGAGGTGGACACTCTACAATCTATTAGCTCTCTGACCTAGAGTATCATTTAGCGTGTGAGTCCCATAGTACAGTGTTAGCCAAACAATAGTTCAAGGGGTAGGGTTCCACCCCATTCTTATCAGGTTTGCAGGTTAGCTTGTACATATGACCCCGCATACAATCAGGAGGTTGGTGCGCAGGATACGTCTATAGCTACCTAGTTGGTGATGGTAGATGTCATCTTGAATGAGGCTTTTGACGCCGATACTCAAGAAAATGTTAGTATGTTCATTGAATTTAATTTATTAAATTTCATTTTTGAAATGCAAGATTAACTAATTTAGTTTAATGATTGTAATAAAATTTCAGGGTCATAGTGTTGATACTATTTTCACTGGCCCTCCACCTATTTTTTACTCCATTGCATCTATTGCTGAGGTATATAACTAGTAAAAAATTATAAATAAATTACATATGAATAGCATTTTTATATGAATGGTATTCTAATATCCGATTTTAGATGTTGAAAAGGTTAATATTGGAGGTTTCACGACAACACCTCCCAATGCTAGTGGAGTAAAAACCTTCACTCAGGTAATAGAATAAAGAGTTTAACCAATGAATTGTACTTAAGAGATTTGTGTATTTTATATTCATATTGTTGATTACATTACATTTCACATCTTTCAAACTCAAAGCTTTACTTCACATTGCATAACTAATAACTAGATGTTGATAGATGACAAAATTTCAATTACAATATAGTTTTTTAGAAAGTCAAATAAGCAGTAATGAAATTACTTCACATAACATAACTAATAACTAGGAGCAGCTGCCAATTGCATTTGCTTGTCATGGCATTCCATGAGACCACATTTTATTGAGGCATTTTTTCAAATAGTTCACTACCTTTTCTATGTTATGGATGCTTGGAAAAAATATATGAAAGCATAATAGTAAGCAATAACATAAACAAGGCAATGAGTTGTTTGAAAAAATACCTGAAAGAAATGTTGTCTCATGGTGATGTCCATCACCATGAGACCCAATTTCTTTGAGGAATTTTTCAAACAACTCATGGCCTTATCAATACTACCACATTTTCCATACTTTTCTACCAAAGCATTTTATCAAACAATTCACTTCCTTGTTGCTATGGATAAAAGCCTAAAACAGGTGCTTTCCAACAAACTATGGATGCTTGGAAAAATAGATGAAAGCATAATAGTAAGCAATAACATCAACAAGACAGTGAATTTTTTGAAAAAATGCATCAAAGAAATGTGGTCTCATGGTGATGGAATGCCATTCCATCACCATGAGACCACATTTCTTTGAGGCATTATTTTAAACAACTCAGTTCCTTAAAAATAGAAACCAAGCCTTTAGCCAAAATTCCCCTCCAAATCATTTTCAAGTTCCTCATCCTCATCCTCAATTTACCAATCCATGGAAGCTTCCACCTCTTATTCCACTTTCATATCCCACATCCTTAAAATCCGCATCACCCCTCTATTACTAAGCAAATTCATCCCATGTCTCTCATAATAACTTCCTCCAAGGACTATTTGCAAAGGTGGTTATTTCCCCATGCAAAAAAAAAGTGGTGAAATCTTCCCATATCATGCATCCACCTTCATCACCCCCACATCAAGATAAACCCTAATACCCTAAATATTAAATGAATCCCTTATCAATCCATGTATCCAAATTGAAGAGTCTATTAAACCTTCCTCCCTCATGACACCATGCATATCAAATGAACTATATCCATCTCATAATCCAAAGCATGCTAACATAGATTACCCTCCATATAAAGATCAAGGAAACCCTTCTCCTTGATCATATGATCCCCTTCCATCTCATGATCCCATTTCTAATCAAGAACAACATATCCCTTCCATCTCATCTAATGATATCTTTCCATCTCAAGAGAAAGATATCCCTTCATCCCCCTCTTATAATCCCCTCTCCCCCACTTCATCAAATGACATCCTTTCGTGTACAGATCAAAGTACCTCTTCCAATCCATTGTATGATCACTCTTGAAATATGGTCTCAAAGTACACCTTCCACCCCATCTAATGATCATCTTCCCCTCATGATCAAAACACCCATCCCTCTTCATCTCATGATCCCCCTCCATCTCATAACCAAGACCACACTATACCATCCACCCCATCCCAGCATAATAGCATAGAGAAGGCAATGTGAAATGTTTGAAAAAATGCCTTCAAGAAATTTAGTCTCATGGTGATGGAATTCCATGACCAAAAAATTTGTCATCGCATTCCATCACCATGAGACAACATTTCTTTGAGGCATTTTTTTAATAGCTCACTTCCTTCTCTATGTTACCATATTTTTTGTACATGTTTACCAAAGCATTTTATGAAACAGTTCACTGCATCGTTGCTATGGATAAAAGCCTAAAATAGGTGCTTTTGAATAAGCTATGGATAGGGAAAATAGTAAGCATAATAGTAAGAAATATATAGTTCAATAAGCACTCAAAATTTTGTAAATTATCTCATACATTATAAGCCATGACTTGCACCACTATTCTACTTTTTATGATTGAATAATTTGTTGTTTTATTTTTAGATAATGGAAGCGGAATCACCTACAAATGTGAATAGGGTAATGGAGCAAGGTGTATCTTGTGCAATAGACAATTTGATGCCTCTCATAGGGGTATGAGGCAAATTAGTAAATTTCAAATTACATTCATTGTTATAGTTGTTATTTAGTGAAAAATCAAATGATTATTGATTCATAGTTTACTTTCTATTTAGATGGTTTGTATAGGACTTGGGCACACCACAATATGAGCATGCAAATATTTCGAGTGAGGAGAGAGATCATCTAGTGGTGGTAAGTGATTATTATGTTAAATATAACATTTTTATAATGTAATTTCTTTAATTTCTTTACTTGTTATTGTAATAGATAAGGCTTGATGAGGAACTAAACCCTAGGAGGAGCAACCCTAGAGTTTAGGGTAAATGAGTGTCATACACATCACCATCCACCTAACCACCCAAGGCCACCTATTTGTTTCATTCACCTGGAGGGAAATGAATTTTGATTGGGGTCCTTTGTTGTATGCCTATATTTCATTTTTGGACATATTTTTTATTGCATATACTTGACATTGTATGCCTATATGGTATTTAAGCCTATATGGTTATTTTTAATATATTTTATACTTATATCGACATATATTGATGTATGCCTACATGGCTATTTGGTTAATACAAATATTTTTTATTGATGGTGTCCATATTTTCATTATAAATCTATGCTTCAATAGATATGAGTTATGTGTATTCAAATGTATACTTTACAACTTACGTGAATACTTTGTGACTTACGTGTATTCCAATGTATAATTTGTGACTTCTTTTCATGTGAATACCTTGTATTCATGTCTATACTTTGTATTCATGTGTATACTTCACGGCTTATGTGTATTTGAGTACTTGTGCTTCACTTATTCACATGTATGCTTAACTTATTCACGTGTATAATTCACATATTACATGTATGCTTCATGCTTCCAATGTATAATTCATGTGTTCTCATGTATTCTTCATGATTCACATGTATACTTCATGTGTTCATGTGTATGCTTCATGTTTCTTATGTATATTTCACGTATTACGTGTATTCACGTGCATGCTTCATGCTTCCAATGTATAATTCATGTGTTCATGTGTATTCTTTATGATTCATGTGTTCACACGTATTCTAGATGATGTATGCCCTTTCTCCTGGTCTTTGAGTGTCTTCATTATAATATGAGATAATATGAACTGAAATTCAAATCTGACTAACACCGTTGTCCATGAAAAACACATTCATAAAGAACTTACAATATGAGGACCAACAAGATCAATGTTTCACACTCATAAAAAATTTAATCATTGTCTTTCATTTTCTCATGGTCTTGACATTTAGCATTTGGTTAGCCCTGGCATTGATCATTGATTTCCTTCATGGTTTGTCTTGAATATTTATTAATTGATGTTAAACAACTTTATTATTTGATTCTAAACAACTTCAATATTTCCAAAAATGATTCACCAAGGATTTATCATTTACTTATGTGCTAATTCAATGTTCTACAATACTGAATCAATATATAAAAGGCTACAAAATTATATTTCCAACCAATGTGGCTTCCATCTAGATCTTATATTCATTATTCAATTGTGTGCATGCTCAAACACATGCCTACAATGCTTATAGGCCAGATTTCACACTCCTTTTATGTTACCGCTGACATGTGGCCCTTGAAATGCATAATATAATGGTGTAGTAAATGAGCACATTGATTATTTAGATTGTATATTAGTAAACTCTAATGTTAATTAATCTTGTAAGTAAGAACTATGCTTCTAATCAATTGAATATATCATTCATATGCTTTCTTATGTGCTTCAATTACTAAATTAGTCGGAAGAAAGTAAGAAAGTAAATAACTCAAACACACATTGAGAGAGAGATTTACAAAAAAAAATATTGAAGGTGCACTTCCCCATTTCCACTATCATCTTGCAACATTTACAAGTCAATTTGGGCTTTCAAATGCATTGGGCCCTTGTCAAGAACATCTACAATCCTCTATTAACTTGCCTTCTTGTGGATTACGTGTGTATTCAATCTACTTCTCTCCTGCACTCATTTGTAGAGTCATCTTATATTCCTGATTTGAAACTATAACTCACCAACCTCCATATTTGACTTCCAAGGGTTGTACTCATGCTTACACAAGAGCATTTGACTCATAGAAGATTCTAAATGCCCCCCACACAAATATATGGAATAAAAATCAATTCAACTACATGTTGGTCAATTGGTTCTACCATTTATCTCATTTAGAGTAACATCCACTGCAACCAAACCTATCTAGGTAAGATTGTCTTTTGTTGTGTGAGTTCATCTAAAGCCAATACCTATTTAGTTAGTTAAGTACCCAATGGAAACTGTCACTCATGACTTCTTGTAAGTGTTATGGATCCAAGAATGTACAAATCAACCCTCAGCCTGCTTATACCAATTAATCAAAATCAATCATGATTGTTCATGCAAGTGGTGTGAAGCTTGGGATGTTTGGATTAACCCTGAGCTTCATACACCAATTCCCCTATTCCTCAACGTAGTGTTTTTTGTAGATTTTCCCCTTTCCTCAACTATTTTAACACCCACATGTTTTACCTCTTTCATGCAATCATATGCTTTTGGTGTGGAAAATTTAGACTTGTTAATTGTCACGTGAATATTTCTCTTTTCCTTTGTTTTGCATACCATCTTAAGGGTTTGAGCTGGTTGAACGTAGCCCGGATTGATTCAGCGTGTTTGGGTGAAAAATAGGACCATGCCTAGCCTAAATGTACCCATTTGAATGGGTTGGAATAGTTCGTTTGGTCACACGAGTTACAGAACGAAAGTTACACCCCTTTGCAACTTTACATTGCTTGCATTTGACACTTTTTTCATCAACTGAAAAGTTGTCTCCACTGGAAAATGCCTTTGAGATATCAAAAAATGAGAGATTTTATTGTAGAGGGGCCCAACATGATCTTGTAGCCTCAGAAGAAAATTTTCTAAGCGTCGCAGTTTATGAGTAACAACTCGTCAAAGATTGCAGCCATTTTGCATTTTGGACTCTTTAAGGGATTGAGCTAGTTGAACATAGATTGGACTAATTCTACGTGTTTGGGTTTGAAAGAGGACCATTCCTAGCCTAAACGTACCCATCTAGATGTGTTGGCATAGTGTGTTTGGTCACACAAGTTGCACAACGAAAGTTACACCCCTTTCCAACTTTACACCACTTGCATTTGACACTTTTTCCATCAACTAAAAAGTCATCACCATTGGAAAATGCCTCCAAGATATCAAAAAATGAGAGGTTATTTCAAAGGGACCAACACAATCTCGTAGCCTCAGAAAAAAATATTCTAAGCATCATGGTCTCTAAGTAACAACCCATCAAAGATTGCAGTCATTTTGCACTTTGGACTCTTAATGGATTGAGTCAATTGAATGTAGCTTGAACGGATTCAACATATTTGGGTGCAAAATAGGACCACACATAGCCTAAATGTACCATATAGATGTGTCAGAATAGTTTGTTTGGTCACACAAGTTGCAAAATGAAAGTTACACCCCTTTGTAACTTTACATTGCTTGCATTTGACACTTTTTCCATCAACTGAAAAGTCATCACCACTAGAAAACGCCTTTGAGATATCAAAAACTGAGAGAGGCTATTGTAGAGGGGCCCAACATGATCTCAAATCTTCATAATGTTTTTTTATAAGTATCATAGTTTCTAAGCAACAACCCGACAAAGATTGCAACCATTTTGCACTTTGGACTCTTAAGGGATTCAGTCGGTTGAATTTAGCTCATAACGATTCGGTGTGTTTGGGTATGAAAGAGAACCATTCGTAGCCTAAACATACCCATATGGATGTGTTGGAATAGTTCATTTGGTCACACGAGTTATAGAATGAAAGTTACACCCCTTTGTAACTTTACACTGCTTAACTTTTGTTGGAACTGTCAGTTTAGGCCTCAAACTAGGGCATAGGCTTAACTTTTGTTTCCACCAACTAAATTTTTCCAAATTTTGGATTATTGATGCTTATAGGTGTATGGGATGATGTGCCAATTTTCATGTTTTTTCCACACATGCAAGTTCCTTTTCCACAAAGCCCTTGATTTCCTAGCTTTTACATGGCAATTTGTCTATTTTTAGTACAAATTCTTGTATTTCAGGAATGTTCAAGACTAGGGACTATTTAGGCATGTTATAAATGTCTAAGTACACCTCCATATTAATTTCAAGACCTAAATAATCCATTTAGTAATTTTTGTTACATAACAATCCTTAGAAAGAGGCCTAATTTGACTGCAAGTAGTTTTGTCCAATTCCAAACAAATTAACCCCATATGATTTTCACACATGTCTAATAAGAATTATAAGGTTATCCAAATCAGGCTTTAGATCCCCATCATCAGGTATAAGAAGAAAGTTATATCAAAATCATCTTTTTGAAGGGCTACAAGCACATAACCTATAGGGTGCCTAAGGATACTTGATATCACATGTGAACCTACATCAACCTTGAAAAAGTGCTCAATGGCAAGTATGATAAGGGTGAGGTCTATGGAAATCATACTCATGTTCAAAGATAAGTCTTCTCAATCTCATTTTTTTATGACTGATAACACCTACAAGGGCAAAGATAATGATGGGGTTAGAGAACAAGAAAACACGGTGCTACAAATTAAGAACATAGTCATGTTTTCAACCACCTAGAAGTGAAGGCAGCAAGATAATGTTGCATGAAACTATGAAATCTATCACAGTCACCAAGCAAGGTATATCAGTCATGGGATAGCAATAAATTATCATGGAGGTATATTGTATTATAAAAGGTAGTCATATGATTGTATGTAATTGTCCAAGGTGCAAATATGCATCAATGAAGAATAGAAATGGAATGAAAGTACTAATGAAGAATGATAGTGCTAACCTAGAGTGACAATGACACGTGAAAATGATACTTATGATTGTGATTATGACAACAACTCACCATACCCAAATTCCAAAGAAATTATAATACATAGTCAAGGTGTACAAAGAAAATTATGTGAGGGGGCAACAACTTGATCACCATGAGACACCATACATAGTGAGCTCACTAGCTTGCCAATGTGGTAGTATTGACAAGGTAGTGAGTTGTTTGATAAAATTCCTCTAAGAAATGGGGTCTCATGGTGATAATGGGTGATAATGTCCAATAGTCAGTTGTTTGATACCTCTTGTAGCATGGCCAAATTTATTATATTTTCCCTCTTTGATTTTTTCTGTACCGTATTTTTCTTAGAATTCTCACTACCTTGTCTAAGCTACTACATTGACAACTTCGAACCAATATTCATATGTAAACTTCAAACCAAAACATATGTAAACTTGAAATATAGAAACAAAAGGTCTAAATATCATCTAATCTTGATGTGCATGCTCTATATTTTAATATAAATTAATGTGTATACTTACAAATTAATAAGAACCAATGGGCATACTTACAAATTAATCCAATGAACCATCTGGGTTTGCTCTACTCTTTATTGTGTCAAGTATTGCCTCATGGTCAGACTCACGCACCTTCCACAAGGTCTTGTTCAAAGGTCTACCCCCATATTTGATCAAATGAACATTGGATGCTACGACAAGGTTTGAGTAAAGAAGAATCTTTCGATGTGTGTCGAAGTCCTAAAACAACCAAACATTAACACTCTTATATGGGTACCTTCTAAGTTTTGTTCCAATAACAACCACTGAGCCTGTAGGGTATTCAATGTTTTCTCAATCTATAACTGGGGCCTCCAATTTCTTTTTGGACTCAACATAATGACACAAGTAATAATTTTTTCCCTTTTTGTTGTCTTCATCTGCAATAGCTGCATAAACATTCCCTGCATTGATATGTGCAACAAATTACATGAAATTAGTCGACATTACAAATACACTACAAAGTAAGATAATAAAAGGAATTTCAAAAACTATGCAAGGAGATATATTACCTGGTTGAACTGGATCTGATATGGGGTCAAAGTCAATCGATGATTCCATTTGTGTCAGTTCCAATGTTGTCGAAGACTAATATGAGTGAAGTGGGCTAAGATAACTTAACCACCATTCGTCAACCCACTCCTTTGACTCTGCTTGAATTATACATTAAGAAAAAAATCATGCCATCTTTCATGTATGGGTAGTCCATGAACTTGAATTTGAGCTAAGGAAAGAGTGTAGTTCACTTGACCCTGTCAGTGTACAACAATCCTCATATGGTGCAATGTTAGTATCATCTATCAACCGAAAAAATCTATGAACTGAAGACTTACCTTCATTACTTGGACCCATCGAAGCATTACACCACTCGATAATTAATTTTTCATATGTCAATTTTGCATTGTCTTTATACTTCAACTCTTCTTGTGATAATGCTCTTTTGATACATGCTCCTACACCATCATACTCCCCCTTTCCATACCCGACCTCATAAAATTTCTACATATACTGAACACCTATAATAACATGCATCCTACTCAACCAATAAAACATCCACAAGTTCTTGAACTATGATGGACAGTTATCCGACCATATTAAAAGTTGACTATATGTTATGCCTCTCCTAGCCAAATCATTGTAGAACAACTAAAAGAAACCTTGCATGAACTCTATAGAATGTGTGTGATCATCAATAATGTAAAAATGGTACTCCCTCAATACCTTCCTATTATCCTCTGTACTATCAGCTGCATGAATGAATGCTATGTGCACAAATATAGAAACCTATGTGGATTTATAATATTGTGATTGCACCTCAGGCTGTGACTATAGAGTGTAGTTCTCTACAAATCCGATCACTAAAACTATGCTACCAACTGGAAAGGTGTCCTTATATAACTTGAATTACAAGTCCAACCGTTGAGCTCTATGGGTATGCCTTGCATACTCATACACTATATTGTCACGAAGTGTAGACATAAACTGATACACTGGAATCTTTTGAATAACCAAATCACACCGTTTTGCTTGATTTCCATCTTTTGTACTATAGGCCACTATTTTATACTTGTCAAACTCTACTAGTTCCTTTCCAACTGCATGTGTGTTCTCCATATGTTCACATATTGGCATATGTTGCAAGCCACCACAATGATGACATGTGCCATCCAAGCATAGTTTCCTATAGAATATTTGGCCTTCCTCTCTTTCACATAATTTTTTTGATAAGAAGTCTCTTGAAGATGTTGGTGGGGCATGTATGCCACAATCCTGCAAAACATTGTTAGTATGCAAATCTAAACATATAAAATGATAAACATCAAAATGGTTAGAAAATTCAATATGTAATCTACAACAAGTAGTGCATGTGTGATTTATCTTGACATAAAAAGGTTTAAGCATTTAAAAATATCTTTGAAAAATTTTAATTTGAGGATAATCCTCTAGAACTTTACGAAAAAACTATGTTTGAGTCGTATCCAAAAAATGATTTAGATGTGGCTCATGATTTCAACTACCAATTCTCCTTCTTACCACATCCATTTGATTCAAAGACACCCTTGTTTTATTATTCCAATATTCTTGAATTAGTGATCTCAATGCTTCAACAACTATTTTATCTTTTCATGGGAGTCTCCTCGAGAATGACCATAATTTAGTGGAAACGGTGTCCTCAATTCTTTGACACCTTTGAACAGCTCTCAATAAAATTTTTCTATTAATTCTCAATAGTTGACTCATATTTTTAATGAGACAAGCTTTCCTCATTTGATTACTTACTAAAGTTGATGTAATGACATGTTGTGTGACATTGCTATATTTTGAGCATGAGGTTTTACCCACACTCTCATATGCATCCATTAGATTCTTCACAATAGTTTTTTCACTTGAAGCATCTGATGTTCTCAATCCAAGAATCTTCATGATGGACCTATACTTTATACTTCACATAATTTCAACAAATAGTTGACATCTTGCGGTCTCATTTAAATTTTCAAAGAAAAATCTCAAAATATTATGAGAATATTTTCTATAAGTGCATCGTGTAATCTTACCTTCCATTGGCTGAAAAATATTCTCATCAATATTAATCAAAAAAATTGGCTTTCTATGCAAAATTATAGGTGCTGTTCTCAAAGGTAAATTCATCTCAACATTATAAATTTCATCAATATTTAAATGAGATGGGCTAGATGGTGTACCTTCGATCAAGGATGGAATAGATGACATACCTTGAGGTTGAGATGGGAATGATGGTGTACCTCCTTCCTCAAATGTGAGTGATGATGTACTCTCAACTTGAGATGCAGTAGATGGTGTCCCTCCATATTCACTTGTGGTAGAGGGTGTGTCTCCAACTACGGTATTCAAATCTCTCTTAGCATGAATCTTTCACATTCATTCTCTTTGTGCCGCCAATTCCATTTCTCTTTTTTATGGTTGAGGTTCCTCTTCAATTGGCATGTCTTCGTCAATCATTTCTAATTTATTCTTCTCACAATGTTCCCTCATCCATGCTACTTTTTTTGCATTCTTAGCTTCTATCTCTTCCTGTGTTGGTTTAATCCTTGATCGTTTCCTCGGCATGAAGGATACTTTTATTTGTACCATGATAAAGAGGCAAATATTAGTTCCTAAAAAATGAACCCATACAAATAAATGAATATATATGTCATTCAACCCTCACTAGCTTGTCAAAGCTCACATTAATTTTTTTATGGAATGCCTTAAGGAAATGTGGTCTCGTGGCATGCCATGATTGCAAGATAGGAACAATATGGGGAAGCATGGACAAGGCATGTGAATTGTTTGAAAAAAAAAATTTGGTAGACATGTATGCAAAATGCGGTAGCATAGACAAGCTAGTGAGCTCACTATCTTGTCAAAGCTCAATTGAATTTTTTGATGGAATGTCTTAAAGAAATGTGGTCTCGTGGTATGCCATGATTGCAAGATAGGAACAAAATGGAAGCATGGACAAGGCATGTGGATTGTTTTACAAAAATGTTTTGGTACATATGTATACAAAATGTGGTAGCATAGACAAGCTAGTGAGCTCACTAGCTTGTCAATGTGGTTAGTGGTTTGTTTGAAAAAATGCCTCATAGAAATGGGCTCCCACAGTGATGTACCTGCATTGACAAGCTAGCGAGTTCACTAGCTTGTCAAAGCTCACATGAATTTTTTAATGAAATTCCTTAAATAAATTTGGTCTCATGGCACACCATGATTGCAAGATAGGCACAAAATGGAAGCATGGACAAGGCATGTGAATTGTTTGACAAAAATTTTTTGGTAGACATGTATGCAAAATGTGGTAGCATAGACAAGCTAGTGAGCTCACTAGCTTTTGAATGTAGTGTAGTGGGTTGTTTGAAAAAATGCCTCATAGAAATGGGGGCTCATGATACATCACCGTGAGCCCCCATTTCTATGAGGCATTTTTTTAAACATCCCACTACCTTGTCCGCATTGACAAGCTAGTGAGCTCACTAGCTTGTCAAAGCTCACATGAATTTTTTGATGAAATGCCTTAAAGAAATGTGGTCTCATGGCATGCCATGATTCCAAGATAGGCACAAAATGGAAGCATGGACAAGGCATGTGAATTTTTTGACAAAAATGTTTTGGTAGACATGTATGCAAAATTTGGTAGCATAGACAAGCTAGTAAGCTCACTAGCTTGTCAATGCTCACATGAATTGTTTGATGGAATGCCTTAAATAAATGTGGTCTCATGGCATGCCATGATTGCAAGATAGGCACAAAATGGAAGCATGGACAAGGCATGATAAATTTTTGAAAAAAATGTTTTTGGTAGACATGTACGCAAAATGTGGTAGCATAGACAAGCTAATGAGCTCACTAGTACATCACCATGAGACCCCATTTCTATGAGGCATTTTTTCAAACAGCCCACTACCTTGTCAA
Organism: Sequoiadendron giganteum; assembly: GCA_007115665.2. Lineage (NCBI taxonomy): Eukaryota > Viridiplantae > Streptophyta > Pinopsida > Cupressales > Cupressaceae > Sequoiadendron > Sequoiadendron giganteum. Next base: position 262,173,348 of record CM021108.1, read on the forward strand.
TGCTACCACATTGAAAAGCTAGCAAGCTCACTAGCTTGTCAAAGATCACATGAATTTTTTAATGAAATGCCTTAAAGAAATGTGGTCTTGTGGCATGCCATGATTGCAAGATAGCCACAAAATGGAAGCATGGACAAGGCGTGTGAATTGTTTGACAATTTTATTTTTTTTGGTAGACATGTTTACAAAATGTGGTAGCATTGACAAGTGGGTTGTTTGAAAAAATGCCTCATATCACCGTGAGCCCCCATTTCTTTCTGGAAATTTTTCAAACAACCCACTACCTTGTCGAAGCTCACATGAATTTTTTGATGGAATTCCTTTAATAAATGTGGTCTTGTGGCATGCCATGATTGCAAGATAGGCACAAAAATGGAAGCATGGACAAGGCATGTGAACTATTTGACAAAACGTTTTTGGTAGACATGTATGCAAAATGTGGTAGCATTGGCAAGCTAGTGGGATGTTTGAAAAAAATGCCTCATATCACCGTGAGCCCCCATTTCTACAAGGCATTTTTTCAAACAACCCATTAGCTTGTCAAAGCTCACATGAATTTTTTGATGGAATGCATTAAAGAAATATGGTATTGTGGCATGCCATGATTGCAAGATAGGCACAAAATGGAAGCATGGATAAGGCATGTGAATTGTTTGACAAAAAATTTTTGGTAGACATGTATACAAAATGTGATAGCATAGACAAGCTAGTGAGCTCACTAGCTTGTCAATGTGGTAGAATTGACAAGGTAGTGGGTTGTTTGAAAAAATGCCTCGTAGAAATGGGGTCTCACGGCTCACTAGCTTGTCAAAGATCACATAATTTTTTTTATGGAATTCCTTTAATAAATGTGGTCTTGTGGCATGCCATAATTGCAATATAGGCACAAAATGAAAGCATGGAAAAGGCATGTGAATTGTTTGACAAAAAAAATTTGGTAGACATGTATGCAAAATGTGGTAGCATAGACAAGCTAGTGGGTTGTTTGAAAAAAAGCCTCATAGAAATGGGGTCTCATAGTGATGTACTAGGTTGTTTGAAAAAATCCCTCATAGAAATGGGGTCTCATAGTGATGTACTGGGTTGTTTGAAAAAATTACTCATAGAAATGGGGTCTCACAGTGATGTACATCACCATGAGACCCCATTTCTATGAGGTGTTTTTTCAAATAGCCCACTAGCTTGTCAATGCTACTACATTGACAAGCTAATGAGCTAGTGAGCTCACTACCTTGTAATGGAGACCTTGGAATGGGGTATGACATATATCAAAACATGAAATGTGGTCTCATGAAATGCCATGATCATAAGATAAGCACAAAATGGATTTTTTTAAAGACATTACAAACTTTCACAAAGATACAATTGGCACAAGAGTATAAATAAAAATTCCACAACTTTTGTCTTGACATCCTACCTTTGGAACAAGGTATCCAGGCATCAATAAAATTATTGAAAGAAATGGGGTTTGTTGGAAAAAATGTTTTGGTAGACATGTATGGAAAATTTGGTAGCATAGACAAGGCAATCAATTGTTTGAAAAAATGCCTCAAAGAAATGTGGTCTCATGGTGATGCGCATCACCATGAGACCACATTTCTTTGAGGCATTTTTTCAAGCATCTGATTACCTTGTCTATGCTATTTGATAGAATGCTTTGGTAGACATGCATGGAAAATTGGGTATCATAGACAAGGTAATTAGCTAGTTTGGTAGAACTGTTTGACAAAATTCCTCAATGAGATATGTCCTCATGGACTACAATGATTGCAGGATATGCACAAAATGGATTTGTTGAAAAGTCTTTAGAAAATTTCAAGCAAATACAATTTCTAAGTGTAAAACCAAAATCCACTGCATTTTCCAACATCCCCCATGTCTATACCAAAATGGAAGCTTTGGAAAGGGGTATGCACATCCATAGAAAAGGATTGAGAAATGATGTATTATATTGCATACTTATAACTACTCTCATATATATGTGTATACAAAATGTGGAAGCATACACAAGGTAGGTCAATTGGTTTAACAAAATGCCTCAAAGAGATGTGGTTTAAAATGTAATTGGAAAGTGTAAAGAATTGTGTAGTTTAAAATGTGCCAAGAGGGGCTAAGGTTATAATGACAAAAAAACAATTATGAACATGGAATATGCATAATAACAAAATCAAAGCATTGTATTAAGCATGTATGATAAGGGATGATAAAGAAGCATAATAGAATTAAGGAAAATGTAAAGAAAATGTGTAAAGACTTCACATACCTAATAAACTAAGATTCAAATGGAGGATTTCTACCCAATTATGTAGTCTTCGTTTCTTCTTGCATCAAACTCCTCAACAATTTGAGTTTTTCACAAGCTTGTTTCCTTTTCAACGTTCAATTTTATATCACTCTTGAATAGAATTACTAACAAGAATACAAATAAACAATGTATAATGTTAAATTCCTACAATTCAATCACAATTAACATTGAAACACTACAAAAATTGAGACTTGAATTGATATATATCAAATTCGATGTGAAAACTCTATTATTTCCTCCTTCCTAAGTTGGCAAACCATAAAAAGGTGGTGGAAATTTCATGCAAACATGGTAGAATGTGAAAACTTTACAAGTGCACTTCCCAAAAACATCAAAAAGCTTCTTTTTGTCGGAACACATGCATAACCAAGAGAATAACAAAGCATGTGGGCCTATATCATGGGTGTGTTGACTTTTTAACCATTTTTAGAGCAAGCCAAAATGTGCTCACGTTATAATGTGAGCACGTTTTGGCTTTCTATACAAAATGGCTATATCTCAACTTCCTCAAACACACTCACATTGTGAAAAAGTTGATTTTCTAAAGGTTTCCTCTCTCTCTCTCTCTCTCTCTCTCTTTATCCATACATCCCTCCTTAGCCATCTAGGTCTCTCACTTAACCCTAAACCCTCAACCCTAGACACTATTCCTTAAACCTTGATCCCTCAACCCTATACCCTTAAACCCTTAATACCTCGACCCTTAAACCCTAAACCCTAATCTCTCTCTCTCTAGTATCTCCCTCCAACCCCCTATCCCTCTCTCACTCCTCTATCTGTCTCCCATCCCTCTCTCTCCCTCTCTCTCAACTATCTCCCTTGCACCCCCTCTCTCTCTTTCAATTCTCTCCCTCAAGCGCCCTACCTACATAGCTAGATAACTCTCTCTCTCTATCCCTCCCACTCCCTCTCTCTCAACCATCCCTCCCACCCTACCTAGATAATTCCCTCTCACTCCAACCCCCTCTCTCCTACTCTCTCTCTCTCTCTCTAATCCCTCAACCCTCGACCCTTAAACCCTAATTAAACCCTAAACCCTCAACCCCTAAACCCTCTACCCTATACATTGGACCCTCAACCCTAATCCCTTAACCCTATACCCTCAACCCAGTACCCTAAACCCTCAACCCTCAACCCTATACCCTCAATTATCAACCCTCTACCCTATACATTGGATCCTCAACTCTCATCTATATTTCTCCTTCCCTCCTCTTCTCTCCTTCTCTCTATCTCACTTCTCCCTCCATCTCTCCCTCCCTCCATCCCTCCCTCTCTATCCTAATCCCTCAACCCTATACTCTCAACCCTTAAACCCTTAAACCCTCAACCCTCAACCCTTAAACCCTCTACCCTCTTGACCCAATACCTTATACCCTCAACCCTCAACCCGTAATCCCTAAATCCTTAATCCATCAACCCTAATCCCTAAACCCTCAACCACTATACCCTCTACCCTCAACCCAATACCCTAAACCCTCAACCCTATACCCTCAATTCTCAACCCTCATCTATCTTTCTCCTACCCTCTTCTTCTCTCCTCTCTATCTCACTTCTCCCTCCATCTCTCCCTCTCTACCCTAATCCATCAACCCTTAAACCCCCAACCCTAAACCCTTAAACCTTAAACCCTCTACCCTCTACCCTCTACCCAATATACTAAATGCTCAACCCTAATCCCACAACCCTATACCCCAACCCTTAAAGTCTCTATCCTAAACCCTAAATCCTCAACCCTTAATCCCTCAACCCTTAAACCCTAAACCCTCAACCCTTAATCCATCAACCCTCAATGCCTAAACCCTCAACCCTTAATTCCTCAACCCTTAATTCCTCAACCCTAATCCCTCAACCCTTAAACCCTAATCCCTCAACCCTCAACCCTTAAACCCTAACCCCTCAACCCTTAAACCCTTAAATCCTCAACCCTCTACCCTCTACCCTCTACATTAAACCTTGAACCCTCAATTCTCAACCCTCTACCCTATACATTGGATCCTCAACCATAATCCCTCAACCCTATACCCTCAACCTCATCCCTCAAATCTTAAATCCTTAACCCCTCAACCCTTAAATGCTTAAACCCTTAACCCTCTACCCTATTCATTGAACCCTCAACCCCTATCCCCCTCTCTCTCCCTCCCTCTCTCCTACCCTCTCCCTCTTTCTACGTACCTCTCGCTCAATCAATCCCTACCACTCTCTCTCACTCCCTCTATCTCTATCTATCCCTCCCACCCTACCTAGATAAGTCCCTCTCACTCCAACCCCATCTCTCCCACCCCCTCTCTCTCAGGTCTCTCCCTCTCTCATATCTCTCTCTCTCTCTCACTCCCTCTCTCCCCCACCCCCTCTCTCTCACACTCCCTCTCTCTCCCTATCTCTCATGTCTTTCCCTCTCACTCCCCCCCACACTCTCAACTCTCTCCCTCTTGCACCCTACCTACATTAATCTCTCTTTATCTCCCTCTCTCTCTCCCTCTATCCCTTCCACCCTACCTATCTAAGTCCCTCTCACTCCAACCCCTTATCTCCCACTCCCTCTCTCTCAGGTCTCTCCCTTCCACCCCCTCTCCCTCTCTTAGGTTTCTCTCTCACTACCCTTCTCTCTCTCTTTGTTCTCTCCCTCCCACCCTACCTAGACAAATCTCTCTTTATCTTAAAATTCTCCCTCCCTCTAAAGACATACATACATACATACATACAAGCATACATACATACTTACATACATACATATGTACATAACAATCTTACATGTATACATACATACATTGATACATACATACTAGCATACATACATGCATGCGTACATACATAAATACAAGCATGCATACATACATACCATACATACATGTCATATAAGCATGCATACATACAAACATACAAATATATATACATATATTTAATAGACTAGCATTCAACACAAAGAAAGACATAACACACTCGCATTATGTCTTGCTTATGCAAATCTTGTGCACAAACACAAAAAAACATGTCAAAACTATGAAATAATGTGAGCATGTTATAACACGAGTGCATTATAACATGCTCATGTTATTTCTTTCCTTGGGAATCCCCAAGCCTTAGGATTGGTATTTTCTTTGGAATACCAACCCAAAGGCTTGGTGTGCCTTCCCAACATCCAAGGACATGTTTTTGCAAATTCTATAATATTTCATATAATTGCGTTTGTGTTAAGCATTAGGTTTACATGTGTTTCAAGGTTGAACAAATCGAACACCTAGGTAATGTTAGGTTTTCTCTTAGCTATCTAATGATGTAATTTTTTTCACATTTTGACAATGTTAAGCCTTTGATATTTGATTTCTTTTGTTTCTATGTTTGTGTTTTGGGAAAAACTAGTGTTTGGTATTTTTTTCTTTATAAATGAACCGTTCAGTGAAATTTCAAATAAATTACACTTTTAGAAACTAGAATCCATTCTACACATATTTAAAAAAAATGATTTTCAATTAGTTTTCAAAATTTATAGGGGTAGCACGGCCAAAATTATATTTTTTAGGAAGTGTCCACTTTGAAAATTAGTAAAAAATTAAATATTCATTTAAAAATTATCAGAAAATTTGGGCATAAACTACATCATGTTAGCTAATTTCTCACTGAAGCGATTTCAAAAATACCAAAAAATAGTTAACCTTTTGAGGGATCCACAAAAGACACTATGTTATGTTTTTTTGACAAAAATAGCACCAATTTATGTTGTTCCCTCTTGTAACCCCTTAATCTCTACCATTTTAAAATGAAAATTAGTAGTTTAGAAAGTAGACTCGAAGCACTACGATCCTTGTTTTTGTTGCATCTAAACTTTTTGAGTGTAACTATCCTCAATTTCACATCCAAGGTCAGTTTGTCCTGATTTTAGAAAAAAAAGTGGCAGCTTAAGACCCCTTTTTGGCCCCCCATTTTTTTGCACTTACCCATAAGCCCTATCAGCCAAATATCCACAAATTGCTTAGAAAACCAAATCAACACAATATGCAGCATCAAAAGGATCAACCACTGATGTACGAACCACAAAGAGATGTTATATGAATATCCAACAACACTTCCAAACACTTATTTAATATTGTCATGCCACAAATAACCATCGCAAACCTAACAAAGATAACATACTTCATTCCAGAAACACAAAATGCATAACCATAAGATAGAACATTAATAGATCAACTCGTGGATCACTTCAACACATGGAAACAAAACTAAGACACTGCACAAGCATTGAGAGAATGTCCACCAAGTTGAAGGAGCATAAACATTAATAACAAGCATTTTTTGGACCAATTCAAATAACCAATAAAAATTTCCAACCTGCTGCAATTAGTAGAAACCTCATCGGTAACATTAGTAACCTGAAAAATCTAGGAGTGCAACATCCACATAACGCAAAAACTGAATCCCAAACTACAATACCATATCTTCATCAACAAAGGAATGTGGAGCATTCTCCCAAACAATCTTTAAAGCATCTTCCTAAAACAAATTTTTTGACCAACTTGTGGGGACCAAAACTTCCTTGAAACAACACATACTTCCTCAATGACAATAGGAGAGAGCATGCAACATACTAGAGACCATCAACATAATCTCTCCACAATCAACACTATTTCTAATCCTCATATTAATACTTCTAATCCTCATCTTAATACATCATCATGATATTATCTCTTCTAAAAATAACCATACTCAATACTACTCTACTTGATATCAACTAAGACATGAGAACAAACCATGAACATATCACCATAGAGTATTTAACACCTTACGAATATAAGCACCAATGATATCCCAAACTAATTGTAGATCAATGAAAACCAATTCCAACAACAATCTCACAAACATGTGAAACAATCTTTCCAAGTCTTGACAACCAATTCCAACAAACTCACCAAGAGTTGACATCAATGACAACCAACAACAATCTCACCAAGTGTTGACATCAATGACAACCAATGTCAATAGGATATGTGGTGTTTGAGGTGCAAGGTGAAATTTTTATGTACTAATATGTTGCATGGAAGGTTCTTATTGATTGTCTCAGTGTTTAGGGAGTTACAATTATGTTTTGACCTAGGATTTCAGCCTCTGGTTTTTGGTGGGTAACAAAACCACTAAAATATAGGCCTAGACTGTTGTTTTATAAATAAACTCACTAGATGAGGCAAATAAACCACCAAAAAAATTGTTGAAAGATAATACAAAACCATCAACTTGGTAATGTAATCTATGATAGAAAGGTCTAGGAAAAACTTGGACAAGAGATTGAGCGAGATGGAACCACCGATAAATAATATGGAATCGTTGATTTATTTATGAAACTATTTACTAGTGATAACATTACAAAATAAAACCATTGACTGATGTGATGAAACTGTTGGAAAATATAAAAATATGTTGATTTAGAGTTAGAATATATAATTAGAAGCTAGATAGGGATAATGAATCAACCAAAATAAGTGATGAAGACACCAGATTGACTTAGGCATACTAAAATTGGTGTAGATTTTGGAAAAAAAATAACTTTAATATGTTTACAAATAATATCACACAAGAATACACACTTTTTGGACTTAGGGACTCTTGGATGTTAGGAAAATACTAGTATATAACAAGAAGACATGTCAAACATGCTCACATGCCTATGATTAATCAGGTAGGTGTGATGATTAGTGTGGGTCTATAATGGAATTAGACATTAATACAATCTACTAAATGAAGGATAGCTAGGGATAGTTACATTGCATAAAAATCCCTTACCAAGGGTGGCCAAAGGCTTTACCCAAGGTGAATTATTTCTCAACACCTAGAGGTACTCGTGAGTAGCTTTTGGGGTGATATGTTTCCCTAACACCACACTAAATGATGATTGATGGTCTTAGGCTTCTATTTACAAGCTCACAAGAGCAACGTCATGAACTAAGCACTCATCTATATGCATGGAACTAGGATGGTTTCTCCCATTTCCTTCACCTCATGAATCTTGGTGGACCAAGGGTTTTGAGTTTTTTCCAAACACAATGATTGCTCCTTTTTGAGGCACAACTTTTTCTCTCACCCTTTTTATACGCCATCAAAAAATGTGGTTGAGGTCATCCCTTAGGGTGATGAAATCCCCAAGAAGGCTTGTTAAAGAGAAATATATAATAGTCATTTTTTATCTCCAAGATTCCACAAAGGGCAGGGAGAGAGCATATGTGGTACTAGTGCTTGGGATTTAAACTAAAAAAAGAGAGGATATAGGAATTTTGATCCCAAATATCACCCTAGGGTGTGAGGTGAGAGCATATATCATAGAGGCTCTCAAGATAAAGCATACAAGCTCTTTCCCCCTACTTTAATTATTTTTCCTAAAATTAGTGACAAACAAATCCTTTTAACAAGCGGGGCTACAAGAAAATTGTTAGTAGTTTTAATTTGGTCTTTGATGTGCATAAAATATGGAAGATAAAGTATTAAGGCAAACACCATAGCCAGGCCGAGTATTCAAGTATGTTAATAGGTTAGTCACATAAAGAAAAATTGCCACACCATTGACAAAATCGTGGAAACCCCAAATATTAGTTTTTTTACTTTAATGATGTCACCATTGTTGCAAGTCATGTACTTTTCAAACAAAGATAGAGTCATCGAATCATAATCCCTACACAAAAAATAAACTTCAATTAGCTTGAAAATTGGTTTAGATTGATTCTTCGGTACCAGTATGTGATCTAGACAACATGTAGGCTTGAAAACTATATTTTTAATTAGCCAAAAAAGGATTCTTAACAAAAATTTAGGAAATTTTTTTTGAATATAAACACTGGGTTCCTAGTAGTTTGATGATCAAATGACTGAATGACAGTGGTATCATTGACTTAGGATAGAGCCATGGGAATGAAACAAAATACATAAAATATTAGAATCTTGAAATTAAAATGGGGTTAATTCTAGAATGATGAAATATCACAAGTCAATTTTATCAAAATAATATCTTGCAAAGTTAGTTCCCTATAAAAAAATTGAATACCAAATGGCCAAAAGATATCAAAAAGCACATTAGCAACTATTTAGCAAAACCGCTGCTATAGGTCAAAAAACAACCAAGCCAAGATAAGTCCATCAAATCATAACTTGCACATGAAAAAACTCAAGAAAATATATTTATCAATAGTAAAAGGGGCATGGGTCCCACCAAGCATACTAGAAAATTGTGACACAAAATGAACAACCTAGACTAAGCCATATTGAACAATCACAAAGACATACAAACAATCATATTAGGAAAATTAGAAGACCAAACAACACATAAGATATCAATGATAAACTATGCTAAATACTCTATTGGAAGAATGAAGAAGGAACCCCTTAATGTGTTGTCATTGATGCCAACATTAATTGTTGATATTTTCTCTAATCCAGTGAACAACATGTGGATATCCTAATCCTTTATTTTGGTTTGTAATTGCTCGTGTAATAAGATCTACTTATGAGGTGATAATATGTTATTCCTAACTACTTCATACATTTATGATCAATATTTTAGCTATTTTGGATGAACAGTTTGAAAGTTACAAGTGACAGTAGTTCAACGTTCAATTTTGGCTTTATACAGTGTAAATGGGTATGAGTAATTTGGTCTACATTCCTCCAATGTTTGGGATCAGTCTTTACAATTTTTGGAGATTGTTTACAGGTGTCAGTAAACTATACATTCCAGATGGTGAGTGATTATATGATCAAATGGATCGTTGGTGTTTGATCAGTTGGCTTACTTTGTGATTAGGTCTAATCCTTGCGCAACCTAATGCTTGATATATTTTGTGAGGTTTAAATGTGTATTGTGGATGTTATTAGGATCTATCTTAGGTTCATGCCGACCTAAATTGAGTGTTGCACGATTGATTAGAGCATGAAGATTTTCTTAATTTAAGTATGGGGTCGAAAAGGAAATTTTGATTTAATTTTGGGCTACATCTAATTAGGTCGACCTAATTGTTGTATGCAAATGTATTAGGTATATATGTAATTAATTTTTGAGATTGTAAGAGATGATATGTGATATTATGTGAACATGGGAATTTATATATGTGTGATCTAAATATTAGTAGAATTTTTGTGAATATTAAGTGATTGTAAAGCAAAGCAACATTTTGTATTAAGAGCTTCAAAGGAACTGAATTCAGCACAAGGAAGGTGCATTTTGTATCAATTCACATTTTGGTTATGTGGCCATTTTTTTTTGTATCTATCTTTGGTTGTGAGCCTTATTGGACAGTGTGTCATGTAAACGAGCCTCTGTAATATCTTATAACTAGTTATAATATACTGTGAGCTAATCCTCACCATAGTTTTTCCCTTTTTGGGTTTTCCACATAAAAATCCTGGTGTTCATGTGTCATGCAATTGTGTGATTATTTCATGTTTTCATTCATTGTTGCAGTTAGATGTGTTTTGTTAATTAGATGGATTATGATCAAATGGTTTAATAAAATATTGATTCACCCCCCCTTCTCAGTATTTTTGGGTGTTCAACAATTGGTATTAGAGCTCGGTTCCTTCTAAGAAGTCTAACAACTTGAGGAAGATCTTGGAGATTGAACACATGGATGATAAAGAGTTTTCAGATCTTACTGCTAAGAGTGATTTTGTGAATGATAAAGAAGGAATCCAAGTTGCTCATGAAGATATTGATAGAGTTGAAGGTGAAAAAAAAAATCTAAAGGAAAACCTAGAGGAAGCAAATGAATGCATAAAAAATTTGAGAGAACAAATCAAGAAATTCAGAGAAAGACATAGAGAAGTCAATGAACAATTGAAGAAAGAAAATGAAGACATCACCAAACTGAAAGTACAAGTGGAAGAAAATAAAAGAATTGAGGAATGCATGAATGTAGTAGTACAAAGTAAGACTGATGAACACACAAGACTTGTACAAGAAGTGGTAACTTTGAGATTAGATATGGAAAAAGCAAGAGTTCATGAGGAAAATTTCAAAACAAGTACTACAATGCTTGATGAACTAATTGCAGGACAAAAACCATCTAAAGTTAAAGGAGATTTTGGACTTGAGGAAGGTGAAAGATCGAAGGAAAATAAAATTCCTAACAAGGTTGACAATCAAAAGAAGACTCGAGGCAATGACAATCAAATCAAAAATCAAAGAAGCAATGCAACAAGGCCCCCTATCAAACAACCAAATGCTCAAGGGTATCCATATTTCATTGGTATTTGTTTTTCATGCAATAAATTTGGACATAAGGCAATAAAATGTAGAAGTAGAATGAATCAAAATGTTGGATCCTTCTCCGGATAATGTTTTGCATGCAAGAAATTCGGACATGGAGATATTGAGTGCAGAAGTCAGATGATGAATAGATATAATGTTGGTAAAATGATTTAATCCTTCAATGGTTACTATTATACATGAAATGCATTTGGACATAAGGCTAACTAGTGTAGATCAAGATTGAATGGAGGTTAGTTTGGTCAAAAAAGTGTTGCATGCTACAGTTGCAACAAACCTGGACACATCTCAAGATTTTGCAGAAGTAAGAATGCAAGGCAGACTAATCTGATAAAGAGGAATGAACCTGTGAAGAAAATTGATCCTATTGAAGTAAATAAGGAAATGGAGAATATTTGGAGAAATAAAATGAATCTAAGATCAAGGATGAATCAAGAACATCAAATGTGTCTATGCCTCCCTCTGGTGTAAATAATTCCCTTGAAAATTAAACCTAGGCATGGGCTTAAGGGGAGCAATAACAGGAAAAACTAACAACCCCTAGAAATATGAGGTGTTGAGGAGTGACACAAAGATATATGTTGTAAAATATAACTCTTAAGCTTTTGGAAAAGAAACCAGCATAAAATATGCAAATTTGTAGAAATGTTGAGCATTTTAAGGTTTATAGTGTATCAGTGAAGGGTTTTGTCATCTTTTTTGAACTTGAAGCATTCAATGCAAAATTAGGGAAAATCGGTAAGATATAAAGTGAGTTCCTAAGTTGATTTTAATCACATTTGTGCATTTGAAGAAAGCATAACGAATTGAAGGAGATTTGAAGGTGAATTTGGTACAAAATATCCAAACCCTATATCTCATTATGCACATAAAAGGTATTTACAACTTTCTGTGCTTTGTGGGTTTGAAATAGAGTTGATTTCATAAGCATTTGAGTATGAATTGAAGTTAGAATGGCTACATCAACTGTTGTTAATATTTTTGAAAGGCCTATACCAAAATTTAGAAAGTATCCGATGAAAATATTTGATAATGACCCCGTTGGTGCTTTTTTGAAGATTCCATATAGGGTTTTACCTATAGAAGATACTAGGGCATACATACATGGGAATTTGGAAGAGTATAATCATAAGAAAATTAAAGACCTATGGTCTAATGAGTTGACTGGAGATGATTTCTTGGTGAAACCTAAGTATATTAACCTAGTTAAGAAAAAGCTCGATATATGGAACTGGTTTCCTAACTATAGTAGGGATGTGGATGCTAAGTATGTAAGGCAAGCACTAAGCAAGTTGCACGAGAAGTTTTTATGGACTAACATACATAGACTAATAAGCAAGGAGGTGAATAAGGTAGTTACAAGGTTGAGTGATACCAGACATGTATTGGTTCTTAAATTTGTGAATCTAATGAGGTTGTTATGAATATTTTTGGTGCTTCTTATGATAAAAGAGATTTGGAAACAAAACCTATCATGAATCTTGCTATGAAATATGCTTCAATGGTGATAGGACACAAGAATTATTTCACAAACAGGGAGAATTTAGTTTCTACAAGTGCTATCTATGTTGCTCATAAAATGGTTGTGAATGGAAAATATTATGATCTATGTGAGTTGCTCTGACAGTGCAAATTCTTGAGAACCTGAAGCAAACCAGAAAAAAGAAATATGCATTTAAGTTTGGAACTTTGGTAATGTGTTTTTTATTTTACTTTTTAAAGGAACTTCCTGGAAGAAAGGGTATTCCATGAGACATAAGTAGACCTGTGGGACATAAAATATTTGATTATATGGACAACTTAGGTAAATTTAAGTCTCAGGTTGATGCCTTGACTACATTCTTTGTAGTGTTCCAGAAGAATATGCATGAAAGGTAGATAATTCTTGGCAAAATGGTGGAGAAATATGCAAAGGAAATTACTTTCCTTATTTCAACCAATGAATGTATAATTGAGGTTGTTGAACCTAGAACGACGTGGATTGAACCTCTTGGATATGGATTTTTTGAGAAAGAAGTTGAAGGGTATGTTGAATTGTTTCTCAAGAGTCCTAAGGACCCCTCTCTACCAAGACATGGGACATATGAAGAAAATTCATCAAAATTCCACATGGAACTATCAACACCTACAAGAAATAAAAGGGTAACAAAACAAGTAAATGAATACTTTGTAAAACATGGACTTATAGAAGAAGAAGTACATAGGTCAAGGGAAATTTTTGTAGAAAAATCTAGAACAACTGGTGAGCTCTCTAGACCAAGAAGATAAGGAAGAATAGCTTCCACCCCTACCTTTGCATTACCTAAGTCCTTTGAATTTTTTACTACTAGTGGTAAAGGAAAGAAGGTGGAGCCTAGTGCACCAATAATTGAAGAAGTCATTGCACCCTCTATACCTAGCACAAGGACTAGTAAGAGGAAGAATGTGCCTCTGATAGCAACCCCTACTACCTCTAGAAGAAGAAAGAAGCAAAAGGAATTCAAGGAAAAGAATTTGAGTACTATGGTTGAAGAAGAAATTGAACTTGGGCTAGAACATGAAGAACAACTAACAAGGAAAATAAGAAGCAATGCTACCACAAGCGGTGAAGGTGCCTCACAAGAGGTTAGCATTGATGCAAAGAAGCCAAAAGTTGACATTATGGACACTTCTGAAGAAATAGAAAGAGAAAATTAGGCTTTCATTGTACATCCATAAGAAGCCTAAAAAGAAGGAGAAGAATTCAGAGGAAGGCTCTTCAAATTCTGAAAAGAAAAAGAAGATAGAAATTCCTCCAGTAAGAGCTTGGACTCTAATGAAATTGGATGTTTTAGTTAGTAATATGTTAGAACATGATGATTTGTTAGAAGTTACTGCAAAAATGTATGATGAAGTGGATGAAGAAGATAAGAAAACAATCATTGAAGCCATCATTCAGTATGCTATTATTTTAGAAGCATATATGAGTAGCATCAAGATGAAGGTTCCTAGTGTTGTGTGGGATGCCTCGATGGAAAGAAGGCATGAAGCTATTGAAGCTAAAGATAAGATGAAATTTGATGCCTTGGAGGAAATTGGATCCTCCCTATTCAAGGATGACAATGCTACATTGATTGAAGTGTATACTAAAGAATTCAGAGTAAAGCAAAGAGTCACCATTCTTATGGGAAGAGAAAAGGAGCGAGTAGACAACTTAAAACAAGAAATAGTCAGAGATATAGTGGAAAATTTTGGGATGATTATTGCTTCATCATATGGTACTGCTCAAGAAAAGGAGCATGTAGAAGAAAAGGTTGTTGATGTAGAGGAAAATCTTCCTTTGGTTACAAATTTACCTATTTTTAAAGAAGTTTTGGAAGAAGTATATGATCGTACTACAAAAGAAAATCCATTGTTTGATATAGAGAATGTGGTTTCCTGACCACCATCGGTAGAAGAAACACATGCTTCCTTGGAGAAATCTGCTCCTTCAAAAGATACAGACAAGACCACTGGTGTTAACCAGAGTGTAGAGAAGGAAAAAGATAAGAATGATGCAGATGATACTGAGGATCACTTTAAAAAACAAAATTAAGATGCTAAAAATGAAAATGAAGGTAATCAAAGTGAGGATGGAGAAGAAGGACATAGAGAAAGGGAAGAAAACAATAAGAAAGATGAGGAGGATAAGGAGGATGAAGACAAAGACAAGCAAAATGAAAATCCCTCCAGTGAAGAAGAGAAAGAAGAGAATAAAGAAGAGTCTAAGGTTGAGAAGAATGAAGAAGCATCACAAAAGATCATGGAGCTACCAAAGCCATTTGAAGAATCTTTCGGTAATACTCTCAAGGGTCTTTTGTTCAAATATATAAGATTCCAACCGACTATTCCTCCCCAGTTGCTACAACTCCCAATATACCAAGGTAGTATGGATCATGAAAAGATATCACCAATTCAAAAGTTGGAGCTCGAAGATGTTTTTCATACCTTCGATAGAAAATAAATAATATACATCATAAGGGGATAAAATTGATCAATGATGCTATCAAATCTTTGTAGGATGCTACTCTTGGTGCCCCGATTGATAATTCTCTAACTCATGTATAAAATCTCAAGTTTTAGTAGATTCACTCAAGGAGTATGCCTTCAGTCTGAAGGGATAGACTAAAAAAGATGTTGAATCAAGGTTTTTTGAGAAGAGGCTACTAGATTTGCAAGACAGATGTGCATCTACACATGAGAAAGTGAAAAAATATTTGAAAGAGGTGCAAGATTGTGAAGATGAGGCCAAGACTTTGTTCTTGTATTTGTAGAGAAGGGGGATTCGTTACTCACGAGTTCTCTTCACTCAAAGAGCCTCATGGGGCGAACTACCCTAAACTACCTCAAACGACAATGGTGTGAGTTCTTGAATCTAAAACAGCGGGTCATAAAGATTCTCTGGACAAACTGACAAGCTCTCGACCAAACGACATCAGCACAAAATATGAACAACAGCGTAGCACGCTAGCATCTCAGATGCAGGTTGGCATCTTGTACGAACTAGAAAGTGAGTTTATCACAAATAACAACTAAGTGACTACTAGCAATTTGATTACTGAGAACATCTAGAGAGTGATAAAGTAATAGAATGTGATAAAGTTGAAATAGACTTAAATTAAAAAGATAAGGACAAGGAGAAGAAGGGAAAAGGAATGCTTACGACCATGCGAATGATGAAGCCTCCAACGCATGAGTGTCTTGAATACTTGGACACAAGAGAGAGAGAGAGAGAGAAAGTGTTGGGGCTATTTAGGGGTCTGCCTTAGTCATACCCCCATTTTGGTGTTCCCACTTCCATGGACAACCAGATAGATAGAGAGGAATGTAGGAAATGAAGTAAACACAAAAGCACTACAAAACAATGTTATGCTACTCAACCAAATAATAGAGGAGAGGAGTGAAAGCTTACCACCTCCACCCAAAGTGCTCAAGGCTAGTGGGAGAGAAAATGAGAGGAACTCAAGCCTCTGCTGCCATGGTGTTTCGTTCCACACTTGCTCTACTGAAGTGATGGAGTGTTGATGTTGCTGCTATGAAGTGTAAAGTGTTGTGAAGAGATGGCGAGGAAGTTGCTTGGAGCTTGTGAGAAGATTGCAGAATGCTAAGGAGGTTGCTCAGAGTCTATGATGGATGGAGAGGTCCAAAGATGGTATAGAGATCCAAGAGATGCATAATGGTAGTAGGAGTAGTGAATATGAAGGAAAGAGGGAAGAGAATGACCATATTCGAGTCAGTCGGTCGAAGAGGGAATTACAAGTTGACTCCCAATGGGAATTATAATGCCTCTGCAGGCTCTAGACGTGGGAATCTATTAGAGACGTTAGCGTACCGCACAGGCGTCCTAGACATAAACACCTCTATCGACACTCAAAACAGGCACCAAGTTTGATGTGGTCAGCGAGCTTAAGTAGAATTAAACCTCCGCTTTTGGTTTTCTAAAGTGTGAAGGGGTGAAAGGGGAATTTTTATTAGGGGTGCAAATTCATGCTCATACATTTTTCCCACTTTAGCGAGCATGAATACTAATGAGTGCTTCGGTAAAGTAGAGTAGAGAAGTAGTAAGGTTAGAAATGTATACTTGAACTGTCGAGGAAGCAAAACACGATCCGGTGAACCCGAGAGTGAAGGACAAGAAAAGGACTTCATAACTCCGTAGAACTATGAAGTTGAAGAAAAAAAGCGCCTTATAGACCCGTAGACCTACAAGGAAGGTATCCTTCGGGAACTCTCACATGAAGGAAACCAAGAAAGCACCTCAAAGACCTACAAGGAAGGAATCCTATGAGAACTCTCACATGAAGGAAACCAAGAAAGAGCCTTACAGACTCACAGACCTACAAGGAAGGTATTCTCCTAGAACTCTCACATGAAGGAAACCAAGAAAATACCTTACAAACCCACAAACTTGCAAGGAAGGTATCCTCTAAGAACTCTCGCATGAAGGAAACCAAGAAAGTGCCTTACAGACCCGCAAACCTGTAAGGAAGGTATCCTCCAAGAACTCTCACATGAAGGAGACTGAGCAAAGGGGACTTCACAGATTCAGAGATGGTGATATGTTTATCCACAAATAAAACATGTCAGGAAGTGACCGCGTAGGCCAGTGAACAGACAATCACGCAGACCATCACTAAGTTGTATGACTTTCAATGGGGTCACTCGGGAACCTTTCAAAAGGAAGAGGGATCCACTCAAGGGACACATTGTTTTAAGAGTAAATTCTAGTCAGAATGCCCCCAAGCTAGACACAAAGATAGGTCTAGACGAGTTTCCCTCGAGCTAGATGCAAAGATAGGTCTAAACGAGCTACCCACGAGCTAGACACATTGACATGAAATAGGTCTAGTTGGGCTACCCCAAGCTAGACATCATGGAATTTGTTTGAGGAAAAAGCTTTCAAGGAGATCCCTCAGGAACCCTTCAAAAGGAAGAGGGTCCACTCAAGGGGCACTACATTTGAAAGACATAGAGGGGGTTCGTCAGAAGGATGCACATCTTCAAAACAAGTTATCACTGCCCCCAACATAAAGGGGAGGAGAACCACGCAAGATATTTGGAACAGGATAGAGGTAAACCTCAATATCACTTGTCATTTGAAAGAAGAGATGGGTGCATCAATAAATAGATGAGTAATGGCACCCGAACCACAAATTTATTGTATTTTATATTCCAAGGCCTTACATTCACTAGTGGAATGGCTATGCACTCGATGGTATGCACAAAAATAATGTTTTACTTTATCATGTTTATGAGATTTCTTGCATGTAGAAGGAGGAAGAGTAATTAAGTGGGCTTTAAGAAGCCGCAACAAAATACGCTCTTGCTCAAACAAAGAATGAGGAGCGGGAAGCAACCCTTTCTCTTGAGGAGAAAATTTTGACTTCTCACAAGAAGAAGATACAAAGATAGAAGACAAAGGAGGATGGACCAATTTGCGAGAACGAGGTTGAGTGGAAATCATGTCTACATTCAACCATGGTTTCTGCTTAGATTGTTCATTCGAGCAACCAAGTCCCAAGTTACGCTCATGAGGCACAAATTCTATAGGGACCTGTATTCCTTGTTTGTTATGCCCACAACCTTTTCGCTCATAGCCATACTTAGAGACGAGCTTAAATCCAGGGCCATAACATTTTTGTAAATCACAAGAAGAAGGGGGATCCTCATAGAGAGAATTATTCCAGTAAGGGAGAACATACTCTTCTATTGGATCATCATCATCCCTCTTGATAGGGTTGTCAGTATTATCCTCTTTAGCAAAAGTGTAATCCTCTTCCTTAGAAGGAGGACAAATACTAAGAACATTACAGTTCACATTCACATTATCCCGCGATACAAAAGGACAATTATCTTTTATGGTGGGTGCGAATGATGTTGTCAAAAGGTCTAAGCGGATCGGGTCGACTTTATATTCCTGAACGAAGGAATTTGTAAAGTCTAAGGGACCCCAATCATCACCAAGACATACATTCCTTTGAGAGGAAGTAGAAGGAATAGGCTTAGTATTTCTCGCTTCAGAAGGACCTTCCTCAGGGACATTCATCTCAAGAGTCTTCATTGTAGTAGGTACTGTTGGAGTAAACATCGACACATTGGAAGATACTAAAGGAATAAGAGTAGGCACAACCGAGGCTCGACCAATAGCTACCATATCACATAAGTGCATAGCATCAGGGTCAACCTTGATTGTGACTAATTTATAGTTGCAAATGAACTTGATGGATTTGTGCAAGGTAGACGAGACTGCACCCCTGACATGAATCCATGGTCTACCAAGAAGAAGGTTATATGGTAACTTCTCTGACATAGCATATACAAGGGTAGGTACAGTAATGGGTCCCAACCTCAAAGGCAAGACTATCGTGCCTAGGGCTTGTCAACCAACATTATCGAATCCATGAATTTCAACAGAAGAAGCATTAATAAAAGATGGGTCAATATTAATCTTAGGCAATAGATCAATGCTACATACATTAAGCACCGAACCAACGTCAATGAGATTATGTCTAATACCAATCTTATTAATGTTGACTATAATCATTAGAGGATCCGCTTGCTTTCGTACTTTCGAAGATGGGAGCTCCTATGGTTAGAACGTTATATTCGGCGAATCCACATGAATATAATCTATCAATGCATCAACATCTACTGGCCTAGCGGATGAAGGCAAGAGGATATTTTGCAAGGCTTCTTGAAGCATACCTTGGTAAATCAGAGCAGACTGAAGCAAGTCCCATAGTGACATCTTAGCTGGAGTAACTTGAGGTTGCTCGACAAGATCATAGTCACTAGGTGCTTTAGTCATAGGTTTAGGTGCTTGAAGAAGGCTTAGTTGTTTATTCATTCTAGTATCATAGGTACGGGCTACCAATCTATAAGAGGGAGCCTTCGAAAGATCAAGGGAATCACTATCAAATGGAACACCATCAATATAACAAACCCTTTTAGAAGAAGGACTAGTTGGAGTCACGTAAATGACCGGTCTCTTAGGCCTTTGAGGGGCAACAAAGACATAGATTACATTTACAGAATCATCACAACTAGTACAACAATTATTCGAAGACATGTTCTCAACATCGATCCAAACAGGATCAAATTTGGAAGGAGATTCATCATGCACTAATGCATCATCTCTAGAGGAGAGTGCATTAGAATAGATAAGAAATTCATCATTCATAAATGCAACGTCCCTAGAAGAGAGTGCATTGGAATGGGTAGAATATTCAGCATTCACAAATGCACCATCTCTAGAAGAGAGTACATTGGAATGAATAGAAGGTAGAGTAACATTTAGAAAGGTATCAACAATTTCATCTTCTTGCAACAAGATATCCTCTTAAGGAAGAGGACTCTCATGAGAAGGATAAAAGATACAAAGTGACATGGGAAAAGTAAAGTCACTATCACATGCATGAAATGGAATATCATTAACATTTTGAATAAAATTAGAAGCATAACTAATAAAATAAGATATTAAATTCATTATGATTTTTTTGGTATTTTCTATGTTTTAGTAATTTGCATTTTCGGAGGTCTTCATATGGGAATTAGGGTTCGGAACTTCTGTCAGTCCCTAAAATTTGACTACCATAGGCAATAGTATTTTAGGGATTGAACAAGTTCTCTAGAAGACCTTTCCAATAGTGCAAACGGTTCTAAAATATGAGCACCGAGTCAAAAGTTATGACCCCGCCAAGTAGGGATAAATAGATTCCTAGTTTTTTCGAAGAACATTGTTCTTCACGCCGGGTTCACCAAAATGTAGAGAAGAGGGATTCTCTACTCACGAGTTCTCTTCACTCATAGAGCCTCATGGGGAAAACTTCCCTAAACTACCTCAAAGGATAGCGGCAAGAGTTCTTGAATCCGAAAGAGTAGGTCACGAAGATTCTCTGGACAAACTGACAAGCTCTCGACCAAAGGACGTCAGCACAAAATAGAGACAACAACAAGATACAATAGTGTCTCAGATGCACGTAGGCATCTTGTACGAACCAAAAAGTGAGTTTATCATAAAGAACAGCTAAGTGACTACTAGCAATCCAATTACTGAGAACTTCCAAAGAGTGATAAAGTAATAGAATGTGATAAAGCTGAAATAGAAAAGATAAGGACAAGGAGAAGGGAAAAGGAATGCTTACGCCCGTGTGAATGATGAAGCCTCCAACACGTGAGTGTATTCAATACATGCACACGAGAGAGAGAGAGAGAGAGAGAGAGAGAGAGAGTTGGGGTTGTTTAGGGGCTGGCTTAGTCAGACCCCCATTTTGGTGTTCCCACCTCCACAGACAACCAAATAGATAGAGAGAAATGTAGGAAATGAAGTAAACACAAAAGACAAAAGCACTACAAAATAGTGAAATAGTGTTATGCTACTCAACCAAATAATAGAGGAGAGAAGTGAAATCTTACCACCTTCGCCCAAAGTGCTCAAGGCTAGTGGGGGAGAAAATGAGAGGAACTCAAGCCTCTTTTGTTGTGGTGTTTCATTCCACACTTGCTCTACTGAAGTGATGGAGTGTTGATGTTGTTGTTGTGAAGTGTAATTTTTTGTGAAGAGATGGCGAGGAAGCTGCTTGGAGCTTATGAAGAGATTGTAGAATGCTAAGGAGACTACTCAAAGTTTGTGAGGGATGGAGAGGTCCAAAGATGGTCTAGAGATCCAAGAGATGCATAATGGAAGCAAGAGTAGTGAATATGAAGGAAAGAGGGAAGAGAACAACCATATTCTGGTCAGTCAGTCAAAGAGGGCATTACAAGTCAACTCCCAATGGGAATTATAATGCCTCTGTAGGCTCCATATGTGGGAATCTGTTAGGGATGTTAGCATGCCGCATAGACATCTGCTCGTCATGTGGGCATCCTACACAAAAACACCTCTACTGACACTCAAAATAGGCACCAAGTGTGATGTGGTCAGCGGGATTAAGTGGAATTAAACCTCCACTTTCAATTTTCTAAAGTGTAAAGGGGCGAAAGGGGAATTTGCCTTAAGGGTGCAAATTCACTCTCATACAGTATTGTATGAGATGGTCGGATGCCACTCAGGGCATTAAGGACTTAATGGACTCTATTGAGTCACAAATAACTAATGCCTCTAGGAATTTTGATCCAACTAAGGATAGAAATCATACCTCTTGGGCTGCCATTTCAGATCATTAGAACAAGTTTTTCACTCTACAAAGATAGAAAGAATACATCATAAGGAGATTTGGATAGCTTGGGGACTTGGTGAAGACCAAGCACATACCAGTGTCAAGTGCCCTAGCTGATGCAGAGAAGCTGACAAAGATAAATCCAAATCCAAGTACTCTGGAAGAGGGAGAGGATAATATAGTTGAGTTGGAATCATTGTACAAATTGCTTGCAATAGCCAAAAAGAATTGGAATGAAGGGAAATTTAATTGGTAAGCAATTCTTAAGGAGCTTGAAGATGCCTCCTCCTTTGGTTGAACATTTTTCACATGTTTATGCTTTCAGTGTTTTTGATTGCTTTCAGCTATTATTGTACATATAGTTGGACCATTTTTGGGGGGTTAAATCTCTAAGGGGGATTCAATACATTTCATTCAATTTTTTCCTATACATATGCATCAAGTTTGGAGTTTACATGTGTGTTATCGACACACCCTTTTTCTTTGATGTTAAAGGGGGAGAAGTTAGGTAAAGTGAGAAGTTGAAGAAGTCAGATGGTGTATATTCTAAAGATTTTTTTGGAGATTCATTTTTGGCACATGTTACCATCAATGACAAAGGGGGAGATTGTTGGAAGAATGAAGAAAGAACCCCTTAATGTGTTGTCATTGATGCCAACATTATTTATTGATATTTTCTCTAATCCAGTGGATAGAATGTGGATATCCTAATCTGATATTTTGGTCTGTAGTTGCTCATGTAATAAGATCTACTTATGAAGTGATAATATTTTATTCCTGACTACTTCATGCATATATGATCAAGATTTCAGCTATTTTGGATGAACAATTTGAAAGTTACAAGTGACAGTAGTTCAACATTCAATTTTGGCTTTATATAGTGTAAATGGGTATGAGCAATCTGGTTCATGTTCCTCCAGTGTTTGGGACCAGTCTTTACAATTTTGGGAGATTTTTTATAGGTGTCAATAAACTATACATTCTAGATGGCAAGTGATTATATGATCAGATGGATCGTTGGTATTTGATCAGTTGGCTTACTTTGTGATTAGGTCTAAGTGTTCGTTGACCTAATGCTTGATATATGTTGTGGAGTTTAAATATGTATTGCAGATGTTAATAGGATCTATCTTAGCTTTATGCTGATCTAAATTGAGTGTTGCAAGGTTTGTTTGAGTGTGAAGATGTTTTTGATTTAATTTTGGGCTACATCTAATTAGGCCAACCTAATTGTTGTATGCAGATGTATTGGGTATATATGTAAGTAATTTTTGAGATTGTAAGAGATGATATTTGATATGATGTGATATGATATGTGATATGATGCGAACATGCAAATTTGTATATGTGTGATCCGAATATTAGCAGAATTGTTGTGAATATTGAGTGATTGTAAAGCAAAGCAACATTTTGTATTTAGAGCTTTAAAGGAACTGAATTCAACACAAGGAAGGTGCATTTTATATTAGTTCATATTTTGGATGTGTGACCATTTTTGTTTTTTATCTATCTTTGGTTGTGAGCCTTATTGGATAGTGTGTCCTAGCAATGAGCCTTTGTAATAGCTTATAATTGGTTATAATATATTGTGAGATAATCCTCACTGTGGTTTTTCCCTTTTTGGGTTTTCCACGTAAAAATCTTGGTGTTCATGTGTCATGTGATCTTGTGATTATTTCATATTTAATTCATTGTTGCAATTAGATATGTCTTGTTAATTGGATGGATTATGATCAAATGGTTTAATAGAATACTGATTGACCCCCCTCTTAGTATTATGGGTGTTCAACATCTACTTACACTCAAAGAGTGGTTTATGCCTAATTAGATTAATATGTGTGCTGATAATTTGATAGCATACCAATTTATTCATTTGGTTGTTTAAAATGGATAGGATTAGCTCCAATTTTTAGAAATTGGGAGAGATGGGTGGAGGGTTGAGATAAAATTAGAGGATCAAGGATTCAAAATTCTTGAGATCTCTCAAGCATGGAGAGATTGACAAGTAGAAAAAATGGATTGGAATGGTGGCTCACAAATCAAATGAAATTCAAGGGATGAGATTTAATGAGAATTAGTGGATGGGTAGGATTGGATGGGGGACTACCAAGTACCTTGGAAGGATGTCCAAAAAGGTAGGGTTTAGCTTGAACCATACCTTGGGGGTACATAAAGAATTAAAAAATCGATTTTATAAAAAGAGGTGTATTGCTTCATGCTCCAAGGTACCATGGAAAAATTAAAATTTATTGAATAGAAGTTTGACCCATGCCTTGGAGTACCATTTGTAAGTACTTGATATGACAAGTGGATTTTATGGGAGGTTGTGCTAGTCAAATCCAAGCTTAATATTTGATTAACCATGTGAAAATGATTAGGAGGATATTAAGAGGTAATGGGAGATTAGGAGTGGATTATGCAAAGTGCCTAAAAGGCCAATTAAATAAATATAAATATTTATTTATTTTTGGAAGAATGGGGGATATAGGTTGGCTAAATAATCATAAAAATAATTATTTACCAAGTATTAGGCTTTAGGGAGGAATGTGGAAATGGTTTTATATTAAGAAAGAGATAATGGAATAAGTAGGGAATATTAATTAAATAATTAAAATATTATGTAACTAATAAGTCAAAAATGAGGGAAATCGAGATAAATTTATCAAATGTGAATAATTAATTTTAGGTGTCTACATCTACAAACCAAGTTTTCTTTCCATTTTACCTCAAAACCTTTAGGTTGTGGCATATAAATTTCCTCTTCTAGATCTCTATGCAAAAATATAGTCATTTTCTCAATTTCAAAATCATAAGCAATAGCTATAGATAAAATAAATCTAATTGAAAATAATTTAGCAACAACAAAGAAAACTTCACTAAAATCAACTCCCTATCTCTAGGAGTAGCCCTTTGCTACCATTCTATCTTTGTACTTTTCTAATGAATCGTCTACTCCAAATTTATATTTGTGAATGTGCTTCCTTCCTTTGGGAAAGTGAACAAGATACCAATTATCACAATAGTCTAAATCCATCATCTCCTCCTACGTGGCTAGTTGACAAGACTCAGTATCATATACAAGAATAACTTCCTTATAGGATCTAGGTTCATTGTTAGTACTCAATCAAGTAAATACACAATAGAAATTTGGTGGGCTATACTTGTCAATTGGATTTCATTATCTTGTGGGTATTCTCAAGATAAGAGTAAGGGGATATTCTTATTCTTTTATGTATTCAAATTCTTCTATAATCATAGTCTTATTATTTAGAACTTTCATTTACACCTTTATCTTCTTCTCCATCCTCAAATCCACAATTATGTTCTTGATGTGCTCCTTCTTGTTGTAAATCAAAATGCACTATCTTTTTCATTTCTTTTTCTTTTAGATATACAGGATAAAAAATAGATCTAAGTTCCTTGAAAACCACATCTCTAAAATAGACAAATTTCTCAATTATAGGATTCCAAATCTTATAACCTTTAACATTATCACTTTATCTAATTAAGATTCATTTCTATGGTTTTAGATCCAAATTAGAATGCTTTTATTTAGGAACATGAACAAAATTTGCATAGCCAAATACCCTTCAATGTGAAACAAAAGGTTTCTTACCTATCCAAACTTCAAAAGGTGTTGAAACAAGATCCTTACAAGGAGATTTGTTTATCAAGTAACAAGTGATACTCGTAGATTTTACCCAAAAGGATTTGTCCAACTATACATCACTCAACATACTTCTGGCTCTTTTGATAATATTTCAATACATCCTTTCTATAACTCCATTATATTATGGTGTATATGGATTTTTATTTTGTCTTATGATACCTACATGCTTACAAAACTCATCGAATCCCTTAGATAAATATTCCCCTCTAGATATAAATATATTTATCTTAAGACTTGATTGGTTTTCTACTGAGACTTTAAATACCTTAACATTAGCGAAAACTTTAAGATTTATTTCTCATAAAGAAAACCCATGTAAATATAGAAAAATACTAAGTGTAATGTATTTCATTTCAATTTCTAAGGATTGGGAAAAATTCAAGGATTTCAAAGTTTCCCTTCCTAAGATTTCTTTCCTCTAACCCCCTTTTTTCTTACTTTGCAGGGATTTCAAACTTTCTTATCTTGACATTCCTTTCTCCTACACCCATTTGTCCTCTTACCTTGTCAATATTTTAAACTTTCTCATCCCAACATTCCTTTCCTTTGATTACTCCTTTTTTCCCCTTATCTTGTTGATATTTTAGGGTGTTTTTACCTTCTTCCCCTCTTTGGAATGCCAATTGTTAAAAAAAATACTACCTACCTCCTTGCACGATGCAAGAAACCATAAATTCTCTCAAAATGGATACAATTAGATTGGGGAAGAATTTTAAATGCTCTTGGTACTTGTGGATCCCTAAGAGACATGATTTATGTACAAAGGAATATGATTTTTTATATAAAGGGTATGGTTTCAAGTGTATTGACATGTGGAGATGATGCAAGAAAACATGGGTAGCTTGTGTAATTGTAGGCAACCTTGGTTATTCCCCAAATATTTCTTGATGGTGTTGAAATACATATATATGTAGGTTTTTAGTCAAAAAAGAGGATGAAAAAAAGGTTTCCAAGCTAAAACACAATTGAAAGGGTTAGAAACCATGAGGGCTCCTTCTACAACGTGTTTAGGGTATTTTTGCATTATATTTTTTTGGTTTTCTCCCAATAGGTATGATACTACATTATAATCCTAAAGGAACATTTTAATGTGCAAATTCTTTAATTTTTAAATATTTCCATGAATATTGTATATATTTCTAATGATCTTATTGGTCACTTTTGTGGATTTGAGTGTTAGTTTTTACTAGTTTTTCAATTGGAAGGTAGTAAAATTACTTGTAAAAAGCAGGGAATCTTATCAAAATAACACAAGAAGTGTATAGTTTTTTCTCCATAACTAAGGTATGTTCAACTAAATGTTCTACATTTTATTTATCTACTTGTTTGCATGCATATATAGTCCAACTTATGTATTAAGTTGAGAGGTATAGTCTTTATTGTTACCTTAATTGAGGTATATAGAGTGGGTTTTAATTAATCTTCTTCTTTGGTTCATGAAACTTTATACTATTTCCCACTTGTCAAATAAATGCACCATTCTACTTTGTGTTCAAGCACCCATCTCACAAACACATTTAAAACAACAAAAATCATTCTTCTTTTTGTATTATGTTGATTTTGTGATCTTTAAATCCATGTATAGATGTGTGCAATATCATCAAGGGTTACCAAAGCCACATTTTAAAACTCTTGATATGGTTTTTCACCTACTTTATGAAGGTACAAAACCCTTATATTGTCAAACCAATATATCAACATTTAGTAACAGATAAATATGAGTGTTCTATGTAATAGGTATGGTTTACTTTAGGGTTTATTTTTATTCCCTATAGTTATATCTAATACAACACCTTAAGGGATTACCCCCTTGGCCTAGTAGAGATTGAAGATGAAAAAGGAATTACCCAACTTAGAAAATTGTTCCATTGTTGTACTTGCCTAATTATAAACTTGACACCACTAGCACTCAAAAATGACCTAGCTTTATGAAGTTGTTAGTCTAAAAATTGACATGGGGTTAATTTTTTGCGATGCTTGGAATATGGGATTTACTTAAATCCCAAGAATAATGTATATGAAATGAAAGAGGGAAAGTTCCTTGGGCATATAGTGTCTAAGGAAGGACTAAGAGATGAACTTGAAAGAGTTTAAGAAATAGATCTTGTCCCTCAACCCAAAACAATTAAGGTCGTGCAATCCTTCTTTTGATAAATTACTATTTTAGGAAGTTTGTTACTAAATTTGTTAAGAATAAAAATGCTATCTCAAAGTTTCTCAAGAAATTACAATCAACCAACTATGATAAGGAATCAAATGAATATTTCATGGAAATTAAGGATACACTAAAAAAGGCACCGATGTTGGCAAGCCTTGATTATTTAAATACTTTTCAATTGTTTTCTTTTTCTTCCTTCTACAATATTATTATTATTATCTAGGATAATGCTAATGGATATGAACAATCAATTTCCTTATTAAAAAAGTCAATATAAAATATTGAATTGGACTACTCTATCATGGAAAACATGCTTATGTGATTATTAAGGCTACTAAAAACTATAAGCCTTATCCCATAAAAATATTAGAAGAATAGGCTATCACAAGACTCCCTCAAAATTATATTCTTAAGGGGAGTCAATGAAGATTGTTTGGATGCTCTATATTTAATTGGAGGATGAGATATCTTAGATCACATGGGAAGAAGTATGTTAGATTTGTAGGAACTACTCACGCTCCACCATGAAAAAGATACAAAGGTTACGATTAATGACTACTAAAATAGTTGCATGTGTTTCTAAGATGGAGCTCATCAACCTACCGAAAGAAATGAAGCAAGATATAATTAATCACATGGTAATTCAATTGGATACCCTACATGCAAAGAAAAATCATGAAGAAGTAGAGGCGTCATTAGTAGAATATTATAGTAACAAGAAGTTGGACTACAAATGCAAGAGGGTGGAAAGTATTAAATTCAGGAGTGAAAAAACATAATTTAAAGCATTAGAGGATGAAGAGAGTAAAATATTTCACTTGGAATTATGAAAGCAATGGCATCCCCTCAAGATCCCTTATCTTATAATGCTCCATTTTTAAATTTATTTGAAAATATTGCTCCTTGATACAACCAACCCCATCAAAACTAATCAAACTACATACCATTTGGATGGACATCTCCATAGGGAGTATGAATCCAATAACTATACCAATCACATTTCCATAACCAATACTAGAAGACACCCAAAACTGCATGGCATCAATAGTGGAGGGGAATCAACCTTGGACTAATTCTAATGCTGGTTAACTATAGAAATCACAGGCGCTACCCAAAAATAAGCCATTTTTATAAATCTTGCTATCTTTTCTCTTACTCCATCTGGAGAAACATGACTACTAGCCCAACCTACACCAAATCCTAACAACAAGATTTTTTAATAGTCTTATACTAATGACACCCTTCAATATCCAAATTATGTAGTTGAGATAAGAAATGTGTAGCTCCACTAAGTAAATATTCTCTCCACCCCTACATATCTATTAATCATGGAAATTCCTTCATAGGAAACTTCCAATGATGTTCATCCATAGCCAAGTAGTAAGAACCAACATCTTGAGTAGGAGGAAATCATGACTAAAGAACCCCCATTCCTAGAGAGATTGAATACCAGAAATTATGAACATAAGCTTGAATTTAATTTCCTTGGGTAGTTGAAAAATGTTTACATAAAAATCCCCTTGTTTCAATCCATTAGGGATGTCCCTATCTATACAAAAAATGTAAGGATGTCATGCTTAAAAAACCAGGGCAAAATGTAAGGACCCACAAACCATTCAAGTAATTGGATAGCTTGATGACATTATGTTAGGCAAGGTAGTAATCCCTAAATATGCAAACCCTGACATCCCAATAGTCAATGTACACATTAATGTAATCCTTATACATAACACTTTTTAATTGACCTAGGAGCCACCATAAATGTTATGACCAAGAAAACTATTCAAAATCTGCAACTTGTTGACATTTAGCCTACCCCAACAGTATCACAATTAGTAGATGCTTTGACTATTAAACTTGAAGGGGTTATAGAAGACTTGGTTATTACATTGGACTCTTAGGAATACCTCATAGAATTTATGGTCATACAGCCAAAGGCTGACCTTGGGGGTTATCCCCTCATACTAGGATGACCATGGCTAGCAACAACTGATGCTTTCATTGGTTGTAGGTTTGGGAATATGATCTTCTCCAATATAAATATGATAAAAAAGTTGGTCCTATATCCTATGACACAACCATTTACTAAATTAGATCAACTAGTTTGGCCAAACCTCATTGGCAATGACTTGAATACACTTTCAAAATTAATGACAATTGAAAAAATCCCAATGATTGAACTATAGGACAAGGAAAAAATCATCTCAAATATCATACAAAATAATTACGAGAGGGACCCGTAGCAATTTTTTTCTCTAGTATGCTTATCTTTTTCATTGCATAATATCCTTCCTACATTACACTAACTTGAGTATACATTTTTGCACACATACTCTATTGCCTACTACCTCATATTTGTATTCTCAACATATCATTGTTGATGGTGTTTTTATGCACTTCTCAACACAGGTAATGCATAGGTGCATCACCTCTCTTGAAAGACAATCTTCCACAATCAAATTGCAGAACACTATCCCAAGGTCTCTCGGATGTCAGGTCTTGACAGTGCTTGAAATATCTTAGTTGTTTGATGTGATTTTGTTGGAATCACAAGGCGGCCTTACATGGTTTAAAAGCTGTGGGAGGATTGGGTCAGTGAATGGAGTTCTTCGAATATGAAATTACTGCACTTCGTTGTAGGCTTTGACAGTAGTCATAAACTCCATTGTTTCATCAGATTTGGCTTTACAATGTGCAATGAACCTTAGCACAAATTGTTTCTAAAAAAAAAGGAAAAAAGAGCAAGGAAGAAGGATGGTTCCTGGACCTGCAACTATCGATGAACAGTGATCATGGAGGTTCCTGTTGTGGATAGTTTCCTTAAACAAAATTTCACTTAATTTGAATTCTCACAATGTCATGAAATCTATGCTATCTTCTAAGGACTGCATATATTCATCATTCATTCGCCATGTAATGTGAAAAAAGACAAAGTTTAATGAGCAACTATGAAATTATAGTCCAGACTAACTTTACACAGCTATTTACCAGCAACAAATGACCAAAAGTATGGACAAGGAAATCATACACACAACATGAATCTTCAAAACCAAAGACGACATACTAAAACCACTACAGCTAACTAAGGAAACTAGAACAACAAAGTAATTTGAAGCAAAGTTTTAACTAAAAGGAGAAGAATCATGAAACATGTAGAGAAACTCAGAAATATACCAGGAAATGACTGTATTTTCTATTATAATTACTGCAGCATGCCTTTACCATAACTCAACTCCCTTAAAATGAGAGGAGGAGAGCCCTATTTATAGTTTTCAACAAACAAAATTAATGGCCAGGATTTGATTCTATTGTGTGGTCAAGATTCACTTTACACTAGGGTTTCACCTACCCCCAAATACATTTCATTTATAAGACATTTCTTGTATTTTCCCTATTTTGTCATCTAGTGGCAGCACTATAGCAATTTCATCTTTTTGTTGTTTGCCCTTTGCTGTAGCTATTCCTTGAGGAATTCTTCATCGATGATAGGGTTGCCTTCGCGTTTCTTTAACGCTGCATACTTCACAAAGTTCAAGATCATTGGTTGGAGCTTATCTACTTCCATGATATCTGATCGCAACACTTGGTAGCTCCATTCCTGAGAATTGCTGACGAGCTTTTTCCAGTCATCATCATATTTGGCAGCATTATCACTAAATTTTTTTGATTGTGCGAAGGATTAGGCAGCAAAAATCATGAAGTCCGTGGTAACCTCAACCGACATCCCATCTTCCATGCTCTTCAAGAAGTGTGGCTTTATGCTCTCTGGATTTATTTCAGCAGCAGGTAGCTCATACCCCGTCATTAACTTGAGGTACCGAGTGCACTCTTCTCTTGAATCCTTGGCCCATTCGAAATCTCGCTTCCACATATCCACTAGCTAGTGATCATCATCTTTGAGGGCAAGGTCCTTCTCCCAGACCTCGCTTGGCAATGCGAGTATGGCCTCAATTTTTAGGTAGGCCGCTTTGTATTTCCTCGGGAACTCCTCACAGACCTGCCTTGTGCCCTCAAGGGTTCTTTGTACTTCTAAGAACTTATTTGTTGTCCGAACAACCAAGTTGATACCTATGTTACCCATGTCTAAAACCTACTGGAACCAGTTTTTTGTAGTCTTATCCAAGTTCCTTCTCCTTTCTAATTTATTGATCTGTTCATGAGATAGCAGTTGAGGTAGGGCGGATGACGTCGTGGGCTGCTCATCTGGGGATGACCATTGCTGAATATAGGTCGTTAGATCAGCCACTTGTGCTTTGAGTTCTTCCTTAGATACCTTGTCTTGTTGGATAAGATGCACCACCGTGGCGACCAATTCTTGGAGGTGATCAACCTTTTGCTCCCTTGTGGCCACTCCCAAGTCGATGGTGGAGAAGTTATAAGTTATTCCTTGTTCTTCAACCATCAGCGTCACTAATTGCACTGCCCTAGATCCTTGGGCATCCATAGTCATGTTTGATCTGATCTTCAGCCTTTTCTCTTTCTTTGTGCTTATTTGTGCTCTGGCCAGAATGGCTTCCAGCCTTGCCTTGGGATCTTTTAGGGTGGGAGTACTTTGTTTTAACTGCTTTTCTAGCCAATCGAGCATTTGAGGCTCTTCCCTGGGTGGTTCGCTTTGATTCTTGTTGTCCTCCTTGTCGAGCTTAATGGCTCTGACAACAAGAGCACTCTTCTCAATTTTTGTATCCCCCTTCTCCTCATCGGAGTCCTGTTCAAGCGTTACATACTTAGCGGGAGACTTGGTACGCAATTGCTCATTGGAGGGATCCTCCGTTTCAACACCCTTTTCTTCTTCATCCTGGCCCTATTCATGTTCCTCGGGCTTTTCCTCCTACTCATCTCCATGGAGGGATGCCTCTTCATTGTGTTCTAGGGTTTGTCCATGCCCCTCATTCAGAGACTTGCTACCTTCAGTCTCTTGAGTAGCAATTTCCTCTTCTTGTGCAAGTCGATCCTCGACTTCCTTATCCTCAATCTCCTTGAGTTGCTTGCCCCACTCTTCATTGAGTTCAAGATCATTTGTTTCTCTTATTAGTTCAGCATCCAGCTCCTCGCTGCTCTCACTGGAGGATTCATAGGCTATCTCATCTATCTCTCGGCGTTCGAACAACGGATGTTCCTGGTACTCAAATTCTTCGTCCTCTGGCCTCGTCGCAACCTCTAGCTGTCGTCATTTAAGTTCATCAGATATTTGCATTGTTGCCTCCATTCTTGGTGGTTCAGAAGGTGGAGGGAGAGCTGGAGCATGGGCCATAGCCTGAGCTATTGTAGCTTGAACCACCAGATTGGTAAGCATCCCTGAAAGCTCAGATGACACATTCTACATGTATTTCACAAAGGATTTTGGGAGGCTGAGGGCAGGCATTGTAGCAGCGGAAACAAAGGGAAGGGAAGGAGACATAGAGGAAAAGGAGATTGGTGAGGTCGTGGTAGAGGAAGAATCCACGGGAATAATCTGCATGATCAAAGAGGTGGAAGCAAGGTGAACAAAGATTTCCACCGCAGGCGGGGAAGAAGCGGAAATTGCAAGTGAAGGATGCGAGGCGGCGACAACAGCAACAGCGACAGTAATTGTAGTAGACAGAGACCTTGGTGAGTCAGATCTTTCTCCCTTGGTCCCATGGGGCAGACCTCTGGGTGTCACCGACATCTTCATGCCTCCGGTTGTTTTCCTTTTCTTCTGGGAAGGTTCACCCTTTGATACCTTGCGGGCATAAACCTTTGGTTTGGGCAGCTGCTCGCTGGCTTCTTTTCTCTTCTTGGTTTTGGTTGATGGTGGGGTTTTGGATGCTTCCCCAGTTGCAGTAGTAGCTACCCCTCCATTGAAGCCACTCGGTTCACTTTATAGTCCCTTAAACGTTAAGGCAACTCCTTGTTGTTTCAATCGGGCCACCTGTTCGTCGATCCATGCCCTTGTTCAGATCTCGACGAGCTTAGTGAGTATGTCAAGGTCATCAAGCTCTCGCTCATTCCAATCAATCATAGGCAGTGGAAAATTGGCGATGGCATCATACCTTGGATCGATCACTGTATCCTCATCCTCTTCAAGTTGGTCAGAAATCGAGCACAAATTTATTCTTCGTACGTAAATGGCAGTCATGCGCATGTAGTGCCGCAATTGCACTTCAAGATCATCTTTGCAGTTGGCCCAAAAATCTTTGACGTTGTGGAGGTGGGCATACTCCTATCCCAATGCCTTTATGATATGTTTCTACGTGTCCATTCGAGGCTGAGTTGTATATTGGCGGAAGTGGTATTCAACCAACTCCCTTTCTGAGTACCCTGCACACTAGGAGGTATGAATCTTGTACATCCCTTGGCCGAACCCAATGGGGTAAGGTGTTCCCGCTAGATGCTTGCTACTCAAGATATTGTGGATGTGCCGTAGCTACCAGGTCAACTCTAATAGTATGATTCGGTCGTTGGGGTACCGGGGCAACTTGTTTCGTCTTTCTGTGAATCCTTGGGCATGGATGTATGTGAACCTTGGAAATTGAATGTACAAGAAGGCATATTTCTTGAGGAGGGCTTTGGCACTATGTGAAACTCTTCTCTGAAATTCGCCTCCTAGGGATCAGATGATGTGGGCAATGAATGCATTGTTCACCCTATAATAGTCCTTCTTGAAATTTTGGTACTGTAGTTGAGGGTACTTATCATAGGGCTTGAGCTCTACCCCTGATGCCTCACTGGGCATCGCAGTTAATCCCTAATAGTGTTGCCGGTCCGCGAGGGAGTACACTAGGTAGGAGGTCATGAAGAACTTGGAGGTCTTCTTCACGGTTGTAAACTGTTTGTGGAAGCAGTCACTGATTATCTCCCCCCAAGAAAAGGCGATGTTATCGCCACAAAGAATCTGCTCTACAAAATAGAACATCCATTCCTGGAAGAAGGCCATAGTGGGAAGACCCATCACCCGACTTAGCAAGGTCACTAGGTCATGGTAATCCTCGAATAAATCACTACGGAAGAGCTCCTGAGGGAGCTTACCCACACTACCTCGCTTGTCCTTCAACCAAATTGGTTGGTTAACTTTTTACACCTCAGCGGATCCTGTTCCCACAATTCTTTGCATTCCTCCATGGTGGGGGTCTCCATGCTCTTAAAGGCAGGGATGTGGAAAGTCGGTGTTATACCTGATGGGGACATGTCTACAATGATATTCCCATCCCGGTCCACTATTGTTCGGGTCTCAGGCTGGTATGCCTCAACACATGCCATTACCAATTTCGGGGCCACCAAGGCAGGCGGGAAGCCTGCAGCTTTGACAATTTCGCTGCTCCTTATCAACCTTGTGTTCTTTGTCTTGGGATTCACCTTGACCCTCCATATAAATTCATCGACATCGACCTGACCGATGTTTATATCCGTGATATCTCTCCATAGAGTGGTGACTTTGGATTGTAAGGGCACCCCTTGAAACTTGTACTTCATTAGGTCTTTATCCTCCTTGCCTCGAGGTGTCTTGGCTATTCTTTTCCCCTTCTCCTTGGAGGCACCATAAGTTTCTGCGCTGGATTCCATAAATCCTGCACAAAAGATGTGAATCAACAACATACAAACATGAAAATGGCTCCGGACAAGTCCCTGCACATCAAAGTTAGCCTTGCAATCATTATTCATATTCAATAGTTGCATAATATTTGATACAACATCATTAGAAAGCAAGGTAGACAACTTGGGTTCCCAGGGTCGAAGTTCCCTTGGCAGAATGTCATTTGGAAGGGCAAATTAAGCATGGAACTCCCAAAGGGGTTTCCCGGTGTTGAGTTTGGTCAAATGAGGGTTGGTGTAAAGGAAGACCTAATTTTGGCAAGTGGGTCGAAATCCTTTTTGGATTTGGAGGTCATTTGATCCTTCATTTGGGAGTTCGGGCATTAGCTGCAGGACAACCATTGGAACGGCGTAGGGGAGACGAAACTCCGGGCACCAGAATCCGGATCTTGGACCGTTGTCACCGAGAAGTGGTTATGGGTCAGTCGTTCGAGACGACGAAATGCAAGAGGCAATATAGGAGGGGAATTTGGGAAGACAATCCCCAGAGACAATTTCTAGAGTTGGGAAAATCAGGCGGCAAACAATGTGTCGGGACCTGGAGGTCGGGAAGCTGTTTCAAATTTGTCGTGTAAAACGACGCCAGTGGAACAGAATTCTAGAAGCGGAAATCCAAGATTCGAGGTCCGGACACACCTTGGGTGGTTGGGTTTTCGTTGGGATTTCATACAAGGCGAACCGAGGACCGGGGTCTGGGACTCGGAGAGACGTCTCGGGACGGCTGTGTAAAACGACAAAAGCGACATGGAATTCCGAGGACGAAATTCTAGAGGTCGGGGTCCGAAATGCGCTTAGATTTTGGTTTCGTTTGGAAATTGGGATCAGACTTCATGCAGTCGGGGTCCGAGGTTCAGAAAGATGCCCGAGACAAGCCATCAAAACAGTGAAATCAACACGAATTTCCTCGAATGGAATTTTGAGGATCGGATCGCGGGGACAGTTTGCTTCTTTGCTGTTTTTCAAATTTTTAAGCAAGTTTGACACGGACCTTGCAGGGTCGGGATCCAGGAGTCAGGAAGATGCTTGAGGGAGGCCGTTTAGAATGGCGAGGATGAAACGGAATCCCGCGAGGAGAAATCTGGAGGCCGGGGTTCGAGATGAGCTTGGCCGCATGAAATGTTGAGTTTTAAGTTTGAGTCTACGCAGACTACCGCGGGAAAGCCCAGGCCCGGGTAAGGTGTTCGCTTGTTTTGAAGAACGACGGTGGGGAGGTTCACCTCCGGTTTGATTTTTGACTCCCCAAATGATCAATTTTTCTCATTTTAAAATGTTGGTTTTTAGGGGAGGGTACTTTCCTACCAGATTTTAGCCTTGTTTTACATTTTCAATTCATTTAAAACTTGGAAATTGATAAAAAAAATGATGAAGCGTGCGGACGGCGGATGTACCTCAAAATCTTGAAGAGACTGCTGCTGGCCGCGAGGAGAATGTCAGAAAAAGAGCTCGGATTCAGGGGCTAAAAATGTTGGAGGCTTCAGAGCTCTCCAAATTTTTATAACTTCAGTCGTGTGAAAATGATAGCCGAAAAATCCGTTTAAATAGCCAAAATAGCCATTAACACAGCAATTAATTCCTTTGTACGATGACCAGAAAGTTGGTGAGTTTAAATCTCACAAGTGGCGATGAGTGACTCAGAGTCCGATGGTCGGGAAGACGTCCAGCCACTGCCGCGAGGAATGACGAAATGTAAGTGAAATCCCGGACGCGAAAATCTGAGATCTGGGGTCTGGGTCCGAAAAGACGCTGGGTGCTGGACGCCAGCAACAGCAAACTCGAAACGAAAATCAGGAGAAGGAAACCCGAAGGTCCAGGCCCGGAAGGGGCCAATGACGTCAGAAAGGGCATTCTAACAAGGGAAACCCGAATTGACTTTAGACTTAGCATTTTTCAAAGGGGTCAAGTTCGGTCAAACTTAAGACGTGTCCTCGACGGGTGAGTTGACCTATTAGGGCACAAAAATGGACATGCAAAATGAGGCGAAGCAAAAAGGGGGGCTTGACAATCAAGAAGGAGGGAAGAGAGGGTCCCCGTTCCGAATGGGGCGTGTGTGCAACAGGCACAACAATCATGTATGGATTTTATTTCTATGACACCAACAGTTAAGAAATTTGTTTTTTTTCTTGTTGATCACTTAACATAAACAATCAATTGACCATGCAGCAATAGATTAAATTAATCTCCATGTTGTAAATTAAAACATTTACTCAGGATTACCATGATATGATGAGCATTGAACCCAAACTTTGCACACATTGAATATATATCGATGGATGTAGACCCATTAGATATTCACAACATCAAATGAACCCTGTTATTCGAGAGAGTGAAAAATAAGTTATAGAAAATCTTGGATGATAGATTTATTTATCCCATACAAATGGTCAATGGGTCTTTCCATTGGTTATAGTACCCAAACATAGGGGAAAGTGGTGTGTCTACGTAGATTATAGAGAACTCAACATAGCCACAAGGACAAATCACTTCCCTTTACCCTTCATTGATTGAGTTTTGGATTTCCTTGCAGGGAAGAAATATTTTTCTTTTCTAGATGGGTTCAATGACTATAACCAGATCAAAATAGCAACTCAGGACCAATAAAAAATGACTTTCACATGTATTGGGGTACTTATGCTTATTTAACCCTCCCATTTGAGTTATGTAATACCCCTGCCACCTTTCAAATAGTTGTTCTAAGATTTTTTTTGATTTGGCTCATGAATGTATGGAAGTCTATATGGACAACTTCACAACATATGGTAACACATATAATGATGCATTAAATATTGAAAATGTGCTACAAAGATGCCAAGATCACAACTTGTTTCTTGATAATGAGAAATTTTATATGATGATGGAGGAGGGTGTGGTCTTAGGACACTATGTTTTACAATGACGCATTTAGTTAGATACTTACAAAAATGAAGTAATAACAAACATAATTGTTCCTCAAAAGCAAAAGGATGTAAGGAGTTTTCTTGGCTTTGTAGGATACTATTTGAGATTCATTAAATAATTTAGCAAGATAGTTGCCCCTCTGCTTGTCTTACTCTCTAATGATTTTGAATTTGAGTGGACAACAACCTACCAAGAATCCTTTTAGACTCTCAAGAACTCATTGAATATGAATCTTGTGATAAGAGGACCCAACTGCGCCATATATTTTCATATTCACACAAATTCCTCTGACTTTGTTGTAGGAGTTGTCTTAGGCCAAAAAGAAGGAATGTTGGAATATGCTACCTATTACATTAGCAAGAACCTTTAGATAATTGAGTTGAATTACATTGTCATTGAAAAAGAAATGTTGGATATGATTTATGGTATAAAAAAGTTTCATTACATTACATATTTCCTAGTCTATGTCCACACCAATCACATAATTATTAAGTATCTAAAGAATAAAATAGTGTTTAGTGGTTGAATGGTTTGATGGTTATTGTTGCTATAAGAATTTGGCATCACTATAGTGGATAAGCCTAGTAAAGAAAATGTAGTTTTCGAATTTGATTTTACATTCATTGATCCTATAGATGACTCTTTTCCATACAAGCAATTTTTTCCATGACTATACAAATCCCCTGGTATGCTAGTATTGCAAATTACTTAATTATAGGAAGAAAACCTCCCCACTTATCACCAAGATAAAAATATAATTTAGTGGAATGAGTCTCTCATATTCATGGATAGATGGATACCTTTTTATTTATGATTGGATAATGTAATGTGTAGGTATATTCAAGAAGATGGAGTGTTTTAAATTTTGCACGACTGTCATGATGAGACTTGTGGTGGTCATTTTGTTGTAAGGAGAGTATTGAAGATACTAACTATATACTACTAGCCCACACTACATAAGGATCTAGTCAAACACACAAGTGTGGCATATGTTAAAGGATGGGCTGACCTAATAAGAGTGATGATATGTTGTTGCAACGACAATTGGTGATATCACCTTTTGATAAATCGAGCATTGAGTTTATTGGTCGAATTGATCCCCCTTCTAACTAGAAGGAATATATTGGTTTGTACTGAATATTTGATAAAGTGGTAGAGGTTAGAGCCACCCAAAATTCCAAGGACAAAAAAGTGGCAAAATTCCTAGATATGAAGAAATTTTTACTCGCTATAGAATACCTTGGGATATTATCAGAGATCGAGGGTCACAATTTACACCAAATTTAATTCCAATATTGGTTAATGAGTATAAATTTAGGCACATGAAGTTGATCCCCTATCACCCATAATCTAATGGTCAAGTTTAGGTGACTGATAGAGAGAATGAATAAATTATAACTAAGATAGTGGTATTACACCACAAAGACTGGGCAACTCACCTCCCTGAAGTTTTTTGGGCATACAAGACTACCTGAAAAACCACAATTGGTTTTACACCTTATGAATTGGTTTATGGCATAAAATATTTTGTCCCAATTGAACAAAAATATAAGAATTCAAGGAGGACAATTCAATTAGATATATAACTCTTTGCATCTCAACATGATAAGACCATGCAAATTAGTGCCCTTTATGAACCAAGAAGAGAGACTATTCACCACACTAAAATGATAGAGAAGTAGAGGATCAAATGAAATGATCAATTTATCAAGATAAAGGTATTTTAGAAAGGTGATTGAGCCCTGCTATATGACTCTAGGTACAAGGAAGACAAAGGAAAATTACAAACTCAATGACTAGAAAATTGAGGTCTATTCAAATGGTGCAATTAAATTAACAATAATTTACCATGTTATATTTTATTTAATAGTAAATTGAAACTACTTAAAACTATATAATAAGCTACTGGAAAAAGAGATCTTCTTGTAATAGCTCAACCATTCAAACAACCTTAGTCCTGTAGCACATATACCTTCATCACCATCAATGAGCTTCTCACATGCAATACCAAGGAATGAGCTTCTTAGATTTTATCTTGATGCTTCATAGGTATGGTTCTCCCATATATTATAAAAAATAATTACTCATTAGTGAAAACCTTTGAGCATTATTGGATTCACTATTTTAATAATATTCCTATCTTGACATGGTACATGTAGCCACTATCAAAGGAACCTATAGTAGAGGTACATGTAGCCATTGTAAGAGAGACTTGTAATAAAGGTACATGCACCCACTATTAGAGGGACTTGTAGTAGAGGTTCATGAAACCACTACCAGAGGGACTTGTAGTAGTGGTACACACAACCATTATTAATGGAACCTGTAGAAGTTTCCCTCATAGTAGTTATCCACCATCTTACAAAAATAATAATGTGCTCATCATCATGCCACAAGTAAATTCACTTGTCTTACGATGTGATACTTTCATACCATATTCCATTGAATGCTCCATTTAAAAAATACACAACCTTACTTTCGTTTATGCCGCATCCCACTCATCGATCCAGAGCACTTCAACAATCTTGTTAACACATGACCTTAGATACATATTTATGATTCCATACTTTATCTTAATATCTATTAATTTTGTTTAAATAGTTCTCTATGCATGGAAATTAATTATAATTATCATAATTATATTTAGTTTCACCCATTTCCCATATTCCTCATACTATCACCTAAATGCACCATTTGAGGATAAATGTCACCTTAAGCTAGGGGAAACGAGGATTGATGATTTTATGTGTTGTTATCCTTCAAATTTATGGAAATTATACATCCCAAGTACATATTTATTAATTACATCCATCGTCATTTTCATTTTTGGGTACTCTTCTTGAGAAAAACATAATAAATCTACCTTTGAAAATTCACTACAAATTGATAATTTGCAAACGTAATGTTTCCTTGAAGGAATTAGAGGCATTGGTACTGAATGGGTGGTGATCTAGTTCGAAGGGAGCCATGTGACCACAACGTGACCAAGTCTGGATACCTATATTTTAGCAGGAAGGATGGTTGGATTATTTTCAAGATGATAGGATTTGATGAGGATATGACAAAACAATTCATTGAGATATTGTTAGAAAATGTAGCCATTGTGAAGGGATTATGAGTGGATGCCTCAAAAGTAGCCATTATTGAAGCTACAATGCTACCTGCTATAGATGAGGAATTTTCAGAGCATGAAGATGTTGTGACAACCATAAATGATTTCACAGAACCATGAGAACAACTAGACTCCATATCTCAAGGTGCAAAACACCTTTCTCTACCTTGTCTTTGGGATTATTCTTATGTATATATTATTAGGTAGTCATTGCTCGATTTTGTGCATTTTTAAGCTACATAGTCATCTTCTCCATTATAGGCTTGTCAATGTTCCCAATTACTTGTGTCACATGTTAGTGAGAATGTTAATAGAGTATTGAAAGGATAAACAATTAACATTATCACACCACTATTTAATCTAATAATTGATAAAAGGAGTTTGTACATCTAGTTCCCAAAATTATCTTGGGAATAATTCTCAAAATTAGACGATATGAGAAATATGCCAAATATCAGCCCTTATGGATGACAACTAAGGTTTAGACAACCTCAGAATATTTAGACTTGGGAAGGGGAAGGACAAACAAAGGAAGAGGAGGAAAAATTAGCCTCCCCTCAACATGCAACAACTCTTGATCGTGCAAATTATTCAACCTATTACTCTAGTCCAAGGCATATACCACAAAATCCTTCACATGCCACAAATTCCAATCATGTAATGTCCCTTTCTCGAGATATTTCTTCTAAATGAGTACCTTCACCAACCCACAAAACTTCTCCCAACATGCAACACCATGGTTCCACCTACAACAAAGAAGTGGAGGACAACACTGGCTTCATCAAGAGCCTCAAAGAAATAAAAAACTCCTTCAAACCCTCCTAAGTGTTCTCATCACCTTAAGGAGAGGGGAATGACATTAAATAAGACTTCAAGGAAGTCAAGGGTGGTTTTTCTAGACTTAGACACAAAATTAAAAAGAGCAAAATTATTTATAAGAAGAGAGTATTCATAATTGTCTAGTGGATCTAAGCACGGAATACAATAAAATCCTTCCTTAAAATCAAATGAGGACATGTCAACCAAATGATAAGTTGTAGGTGACTATGGAGAAGATAAAAAAATTGGAAGAACAACTCTAAGAATATTACTAGAAGAGGAATGGACTAGAAAAATTGGCCAAGATGGTGGTAGCAGAGATAGAAAAAGGGACAACGAGGTATGCACAATAGTCATACCCATAGGTACCCTCTCCATAATTTTCCTAGTTGTCCATTGTATTGAGGTTGTGGAAGCAGGTTAAGGTAATGAAAAGGAAATGGTAAAGAGAAAAAGAATAAATGCAACAAAAAATTAAAAATGAATTATAAGAAAAGGATAAGTAAATAAATAGGTTGAAAAAGAAGATTGAGCAAATGACCACACTTGCACCTCAAATTGTAAGTTGTAGGCCACCAACCAGAGTATAAAAAATAATTTTTGAGTTTTCAATTTATGCAAACCTATTGTGATCTTCCATGCTTTGTAATGACTTCCAGAGCATTCTTCTATGTCTTTAAAAATTCTACTCTAGAATCATAGACTCAACTTTGTGAGTTTTACTTACATGAGTTTATTGTACCTTATTAGACTGAATGGAACCCATTGCTTTATATAAGTGATATCTAGATAAAGGATTTGGTATTATTCATTCAAAATGAAAAAATAGGGGTCTCCAAATGTAGAAGTATAAGGAGTTGGAAAAATCATCTTCTTTAAAGATTAGGGGAGAAAAAAAGGACCACAAGGATTGCTAAAATAATGGATCACATTGATGGAGAATCCTATGATGGAAAATAAAATTATAGAGACCAGACAAGTTGATTATAAAATATTTAAACAACTAGTTACATATGTAGGAATAAAAGAACTAGGGTTTTGCACAGCCATATAGAATGAATTAATAGAACTCAGAAGAAAATAAGCTCACTCCACTCTAAATTACTTTGCAATGATTAATATGGCACATAGGTATATCTAGATAGTAGTAAGTATGTGATTACTTGGTTGTCTTTGGTCTTTCATACTCTACTCCTTTGGTTTACCATACCACATTGGTAGGAAAGAATTCCATACAATTCAACAAATGAAAAATGCATAGTGAGAACGGTTGGAAGCCCAAAAAGAGTTCTATCTAAAGTAAGTGGTAGGGAGAAACGATCTAGAGGATTTTAGGATAGTGGATTTTTTTTACAATCAAAACCCTTTGCTTGCTTGATGACAAGCAACCCATTAAGTTGGGAGTGTGACAAGTCCAATAAATTCCCTTGTTAAACTATGTTTATTTCTTGCTCCTTGAAACATTGCCTTAGAAATTCCTAACCTCTATGACTAATGTTTAAAGCATAAAGCACTAAACTTGATAAATGATGGTTTGATAAATGTTTGCATGTTTAGATGGTTATTTTTGAAATATGATCCTATATTATGATAATTTTAATAATTGTAGCATATAAGTGTCTTGGAGGAACTAACCCCTCATGTATCAAGGGTATAAAACAACATGTAGCTAAAGGACAATCACAAAATCACTATAGGATCAACCATGCATAGTTTTAGGATCAAGTGTTTGCAACCAAGGAAGTAGGATGCTTCATAACCGATGGAGCTATAAAATACAAGTATGAATTTAGTCATCAACAATAATAAATTCTATCATAGAGAACGAGAAGGAACTACACCATTTATCTATACATGCCACTAATTTTGATTCTCCAATCATAGTTGGAGAATTGTGTAGACTTTATTTCTTGAAGTTTCCTATTTATACTTTTAAAATAAAATAATCCTCTTCTTATTTTCTCAAAATGAGTTGACATCTATAATTTAGTTTGTTTGGAGTCCAACTTGTTTAAGGACAACTAGAATTAGTTAGTTGAAACTAAGTCTATATATTAAAGGATTTGTAAAACAAAGTGTATACATCTAAAAATGGTCATTGCAAAACCTGTTAATTAATTAAATATGGATTATTTAATTAATATTCTAAAAGTCATCTACATATAAATAAGTTTAATTATTTATTTATATTGTTCATTTTTCTAATTCTTCTAGTTTAATTAAATAAATAAGTTTATTTAATTATTACTATCTTCCTCTTAATTAAATTAAATAAATTTCATTATTTATTTATATTAA
The DNA here is from genome assembly GCA_007115665.2 of Sequoiadendron giganteum. Classification (NCBI taxonomy): domain Eukaryota; kingdom Viridiplantae; phylum Streptophyta; class Pinopsida; order Cupressales; family Cupressaceae; genus Sequoiadendron; species Sequoiadendron giganteum. The sequence continues at coordinate 262,218,052 of CM021108.1, forward strand.
TTATCATGTTATTCTAAATTTAAATTTTTGAATAATGGAATATTCCTCCAAACACTTTCTTCATGTCACATTTAAATTAAATATTGTAAATATTTGATTTAACACCTTTTTCACCTCTCACATGATTAAATATTGTATATATTTTAATTACACACCTTTTTCATCCCTCACATAATTAAATATTAATTATTTAATTATGGAAGCTTCTAAAATCCATGTCACATGTAATTAAATAAATTTATTTATTTAATTAGGAATTTATCCTCAAACTTTCAACCAACTTTCATAAATGAAATGACAAATGGCAATTTGTCTCCATTTTTGAATGATGATGGTTTTGTGGGTTGAAAACATTCTTCCATTATTATCTCAACCTTCCACCTTTCTCTCAACCTCCAGAATCTCTCACCGTTCATCTTGACAGGTTCAAATTTGACTGTTGATCTTTGCCAACTAGATTCTTGCCTCCAAAAATCTATAAATACAACCCTTTAGTGAGTAGATTTTATCCTAGATTTTGTGAATTTAGCGCAGTTATTATAGTTGTTTTCAAATCAACATTTTAGCATAGCATTTCAAGTTCATAGCATTTTAGTTTCATATCATAGCTTAAATCATTTAGCAATGGACATGCATGTTGCATAAACTCGTTCTCTAAGTTGTCATTCTACCAAAGTTGCTTCATACACCAACTGAGAGCCAACAACTTACAACATATCCTTGGAGATAGAGGACAATAAAATGCTTTTGAAGGAGTTGTTGTTTAGAGTTTGTTTTACTTTTAATTAGTTTCCTTTGATTTAATGTTTCATTGGTGTGTTAGTTTAACTTATTAGTTGTTCCACATATTCTCACACACACAAAGTAATAGTGATTTCTCTAGAATTTATATCATTTTTGAGCAATAATCAAAATCAATTCATTATCATTTTCTATTGATTTGAATGTGAGTGAATAAATGATAAAATGATTGATTGCTAATTTTGTAAAGTAGAAGAGTCCAAAAACCCAAGAAATGACCCACTTAAGGTAATACTATGACTTTGTCAAGTTTACTTTGTTGGTTATTTATTTTGATATATTCAAGTTTAGATCAATAGTTATTTGCTAATTATTTATAGCGGTTACCCATACAAACTATTGATTAATGTTATCAATAGAGACTGCAACACTAATATTAACTCGTAGCAATGGTTGAAGAATAAATGATATATTTCTAAAGTATTTAATATGAGTTCCCTTCTAAATAAGGAAATTCAATTTTTATACTCAATTACCTAAGAAAACTCCCAAAAACCTTTGATTCGTACACATAGTACTAACATCATCTAAGAAGATACATCCTTTGTCTGACATTATAGATGTAACCCTCATAACTGATGAATCACTTGATAAAAGATAAATTGGTTTGTTGAGTTGAGTGCATGAGTTAGTTGCACCTGATTTATTAGTCAATGATGAAACTGTACATAAGTTATGGGACCTAGTTTGGAACCCATAGGGAGCTTCATAAGGATTCCCCATGTGAGATATTATTATGATTTTAATTAATAATATCCTCGAGAGTCTCAACGTAATTATCAAGCATGAAATTAATCGATTTAGAAATTAGGAAGTAGGAAAAGTGATCCTAGATCAACTAGATTAACTAGGATTAACTTCTTGTCACTTTGACTCCACATTCAAACACAAACTAAATAGGGTTTGATAATTAGCTTGCTACAAAAAAGGAGAGCCAATATCCTAGGGTTTGTTTCCTTTTTGAGTTGTAAATAAGGTAAATTTGATAAGTGTTTTAATAAGCCTATTTAACATATAACCCTAGATCTGAAAATGTAATTATCACACAAACAAAAACAAAAAGTAACTGAACAAAGGTAGATCTAAGAATGATATACAAAGAGAAACCTATGACAATAATTTGAGCCTGAATTACAAAGACAGGGGCGTTGGGTGCCCTAGACTGAGATGCTTCCTTTCAAGATCTGAAAACCCTAAAGTGTAAGTTGAAGTCTGCTCTGTGTTTCTTGTGACTGTCAATTGATGAAACTTCCAGATCTAGCCTACACACATGAAAAGAGGGGGAAAGGTTGTGGTGTGTAGGGTCTTACCTAAGTCAAACCCCCATTTTGGTATTTCTACCTCCACGTACAATGATCAAGATAATGATCAAGAGGGCATACCCTAGGTCGGGTAGAGGCCAAACAATAATAATTGATTGAAATGATAACAGATAAATGACAATGTTACCTTGATGCAAAATCCTTGATGAAGTGATGTCACACCACAAGTTGCCACAAATATTGATTGATGGATGCCTTGAATACTTGATAGACCTACAAAAGGTTAGTTCACAAAACATAATAGATTGTTGTAGCTAGTATACATAAAGGATAACTCAATAATTCTTCATAAGTTGGCATGATTGATCATAATAGTTCCTTGCACATAATTGCTTGCTTCTTCCTAATGTCTTACAAACATGATCTTTATTGATGAAAACCTTGTAATAATGTTGCCAAGTTCACCCTTGAATTGCCTTGATTGATTTTAGGATGCTTAATTTGCTCAATAAAAATGTTAAGATTTAAAATGGTGGAAAGGACTTGTATTTATATGCATTTCTTTAATTTCTCAAAAATTAAATACTGCTAGTTGACAAATATTTTAAATTTAGCCAAAATAGGATGGACAGGGGTGTTGGGTTCCCTAGTCCAAACCTATCATTTCAAGGCCTCAAACATCATTATTAAACATTAAATATTTATTTTCAATTCCACTTTCGATTTTCTAAATATTATTATAAAACGAGAAAATTAAATGCATAATTAGGTCCAAGCACATAGGGAGGAGCTAAACCTAGTGTAAAATTGTCAAGGGTGATAATTTAAGATGCTACAGAAATATGAAAACATGTATCTCTCTTTAATTTCACAATTATATCTCTATGAGCATGCTTCAAACATCGATGGATCATAGAAGGAATTGCCTTTAGTTGTTCTACCCAAGGCCTACCAAGCGACATTGAAAATCTATTTTATGAGTGAATACCATGAAATAAGACTTCCACTTCCTTAAGACTCACTTGTGATGAAAATATGATGCTTCCCAAAGTGTTAATAAGGATGTTCTTGGTGATCTTTAATGCAACACCCAAGTGTGCATACTTATCTTTCTATAAATGATAATCATATAAAAAAATTTAGTACATATATTGTACTAATTGGCTTGATCAATGATGAGACCTTTACATGGATGGCCATGGAGGTAGCCTTAAACATAAAGTGGATCGTAAATAGTTATTATGGGGGATTTTCTCATAAAATAAAATAATTTTAGGTATGAGAGGAGAGGAAACATTATTACGAGTTGCACCCAAAAAACGTATTCATAGAAGCATGGGAGAATGAAAAATGTGATTGATACTCATAGTATCTCTAGTCATATGTGTAGGAGGCATGAAATTTGCAATATATCTAGGAACTTGTTGGAAAATAAATATTATTAGATTAAAATGTGAAGGAAATAAATTGCATACACTTGTAAATTCTAATTAGGACCAAATGATTGTCGCCATCATTACCACCTTCCACATTTATAACATTATTATCAATTAGATCTTGGAACTTATGTTTGAGAGCATGCAAATTTATTTATGATGACCCTTAACCTTGTGATAGTTACACAAATATGCTCATTAGATATTTTGGGAGTCCTATAGAGGGATCCAATGGATGAATAAGAGGAAGATTAATTAGATCAATATTGAATAGAAACTACAAAATGATATTTGGAGGCTCACTTAACTTTATGAATTTCCTTGGAGTTTTAGGCTTGAAAGAAATATCAATGGAAATAGTAGGGAAAAATGATTAGTATTGGGTTTCTCTATTTATTATCATTACTCCTTTGGAAATTATTGAACTTTTAAATCTTTGAAGGATAAGAATATCGAGAAGGTGTATAGGATGACCTGTACTTCAAGCCATTAGAAGCAAGTAATTTAATCTGAACATTATTAAGTTGAGCACAAAGTTCCATGATATAAGTGTAGATATTCAAATAGACACTAGATATCTTAGAGAAGAGGTAATAAGCTATTAAGAATAACGCTTTGTAGTTCATCATTAGGGAGTTGATGTTCTAGTTTGGCACATAGTGATTGAATTTGAATAACATATTCATTTATATCCTCATTAAATCATTGAGCACACTCAAATAATTTAAGATACTAGTTTTAAGGTGCATATTCACTTAGAAATAGTTGATAAATTTTATTGCTAATTGATCAAAAGATTGGATAAATCTAAGATCCAAGAAATTGAACCATTGAATAAAATAATCTCTAAGAGTGTGAGGGATTGCATTCACCATGATATTGTTATCATAATCATAATCTAAACATGTGTGTAGTCATGGTCAGTGTGCCCAATCAAGGATTATCCAACCATTCCCCCCTCAGCATTATAGTTTCCCTAGTTTAAGTAGCAAGTACACTAACCCATTCAATATAGCTTAATGAAATAGTAAATAGCAAAATTGATCTTTATTATATCATATTAATGAAATAAATTATATTCTACTGCAATGAACTTACAACATGAGGCTTGTCCTTCAACAATATATGGGCAATAATATGTGTGAATTATAAAATTTTACAATAATATTGCAATACAAAACTTTTGTTATGTCATGTAAAATTCTAATCAACAAATAATTCTTCATCTTTACTTACTCAACTTACTTTGAATAACCATAATTCACGCTTATATAATAAGCCTCTAGACTTAGAAATAATCTACATCACTTGCCAGGTAGCACAAAAGTTAATACTAAGTGAAACACATATCTTGGTGGTGTATAACTAGAAACCTTATAGAATGAATTTGGTAAAGAATATACACTAGATCTTAATGCAAGTAATACCATGAACCTCCTTAGGACCAATAAAATTAAAAATGTTAAAAAGTGTTTTCATCTTGTATAATTACTATATGGATGAAACAATGGTCTTTGATATGTCCATGATTGATTTTATAACGTTGATATGCCTTTGTAACCACAAGTTACAATGATCATGTAATGAATATAAAATTATTATAAAATTACAAAGAAAAATAAATGTAAAAGAATATATTTCTTGGTGATGCAGTATTATTGCTCTTACACCTTAGATGCTCTAGCATCAAATGTTGAATTAAAGTTATGTAAATGAGTGTTGTGATCAACTTTACCATGGTATATTTTAAAGTAAGGTTCCATAAAACCATGAGCAATGGATATGACACAACCTCAAATACAAGAGGTTTCAAATACGCTAGATTATATATAATAACATGTTGACTACTAGGTACATAGAATCAAATTTCTTTTCAAATTTATCTAGCTTCTACAATAGTGCATTGAGGGTGGAGGTAGGATAGTGATGGTAGAAGTGACACAAGTAACAATACAAGGAATATAAAGGGGATGATAAATATGAGGTAAATATATGATGCAACGAGGAATGTAGGTAAAGGTATGAGGAGGAGAGGTAGGGATGCCACTAGTAAGGTGAGAGGTAGGCATGCCACTAGTGAATGGAGGGATAAAACTAGTGGAAGGAGAGGAAAAGGGAATAATAATGAAGGAGGTAGTTTAATGGTAATAATAGGAACATGAGAAGTGGTGAGCATACTATAGTGTTAACCTAGTAATTAGGCACAATGAGGGGGGTGATTCCACAATAGTGCATCACACTTTTTGGCCTAAGCAGGACATTGAAATTAATATTTTTAATCAAAATTCATTTTTTGTCACTTATAAGAAGCAATTGTTAATAATCTAGTATTTTTGAGATTTTGTGAGTAAATTCTAAACATATTTTAAAAAAAAATTGGTACTATTTTTTAATCATTTTGTGATAACTTGTGTTTTATACCTTATAGCATTCTAAATGAGTCATATTTATTTCATAATGCTTATTTTTTTGAAATAAGATAAAATAAATATTTTTAAATATAGATCATTAACACTAATATCTAATGTAACCATATTTTTTCATAATTTTTTGTTACACATTTTATATATTATTAATCATTAATTAAAATTAATTATAACTTAATGTAATCTTATTCTATAACACATAACTCTTTTTGTATATATCTATATATATATTTTGAAATAAGAGCATCAATATAGTGTACAAATATTTAAAAAAAAAACCACATTTTAAAATTTTTCCACATGCATCAAAGATAGATGTTTCCATTTGGTAAAAAACCTACATTCACTAGAAAGTAGAAAAAATAATTAAATTAAATATATTATGAATTATACTTATTTGAAAGCTTATTCAAAAGGCTATAATCTTGCAAAATCTCATGTATAGATGACTCTGTTTGATGGTCCAACCTTTGTTTGAAAACATAAATTTATTTTCAAAAGCTTGTGAGTAGTAGGAGGATGCCATTAAAAAGACCTTTGAATGCATGTATCTTCATTCTAAGGAACTTCATTTAAACATGGCTTCATTCAAAGCTACCTTGATTCAAAGAGTACAAAATAAAGGATTTTGAACAAGGAACATTTGAAAATGGGAAAAAGGCCTTCATTTCAAACCCCTTCATTTAAAGGTCATGATAACATCATCTTTGATGGAAGGTCCTTCATTTGATGGTGCTTTACAATTTTTGGCATCATGGACTCATTTTTTGCCCTATCCCACAATTGAGACACACTATTGTGAGATCCCCTAGGGATCTATAGTAGCATGAGAAGAGGAGGGATCATTAGAAGAGAAAGGGTGAGTGAATGAGTAAGAATATGCATCATGCAAAAGTTAGAGGAAGTGATGGTACTACCAATGTCATGAATAACATCTATAAAAAAGGATGTATCAATCAATAAATTATGAAGAAATGCCACTAATTATGTGGGAGAAGTAGCATTAGCAAGCTCTTGGAAAATAAATTGTGCAATAATAGACATATGTTGCTTTAATCCACATGTGTATCATGATCAAAATCATATTGCTTGCTATGATTAACTATAAGGGGAATTTATTCATCAACAATGAGAAGCCATGCAATGATTTAAGTGAGCACTTCTTCCCAAAGGTAAATTTAGTTTTGGCTAGCTCGTGGCATAAACAAACCCTAGAAAGATAATTAATGATAGATGAAGGGTAGCTATGCATATGAATATGAGAACTATAAATAATATCAAATTAGAAAATCAATGATAGGGTTTACCAAAATGACAAAGATAAAATATCTCATTTAAAAAAAAATCTAGCCTGATAAATAAACAAATAACACTACTATTCAAAATTTATTGGTTGGATAAAAGAATATGCTAATGATGTTGGGAATTGATAAATAGAATGAAATTAAATGTGTGAAAATTAAATAATAAAATAATGATACTTAATTGGAAATCTGATGTAGATAGGTCATGACAAATGTCTAGCATGATTTGTTAGAATGCCATAAAATTAGTAGTGCTCAAATGAATGCTTTGGAGCTTGTAAAGTTAATGTCTATTGTCGTGGATCACATTCCTAACAACAAAATTGATCCTACACTTGTGAAATCAACTTGCACAAGTTTATATTTTATATAGATGCAAATCTAATCTCTATAATCTATAATCTAACCCCATAAGGATGTTGAGTCAAAAACTTAAACAATGATTAAAGCAACATACAAATATAGAGTGGATTTCCTAAATGATGATGTAAGTAAAAATATACTGATCAATGTTCTAAATTTAATATTAATGGATGCATCTTGAATGTTTATCAGATTCCTTTCTAAACGCAAGGTGATCACATAATGAACTAGGGTTACCTTTTTAAATACAACTCCAATGATTATAAATGAAACATTTTGCTTGTCTAGTCTCCACACAATAGTCAAGTGGTCCAAAGAGTAAGGTCAAGCCTAAATTTGAATTTAAATTCTAAAATTAGAGGCTACTTTTTATAATTGTCTATCTAACCTTAGGTCATTTGTATAATTGTAAATTTGATCTAATACATAAAATAAGCAAACTTAAAAATTTAGATGAATCCATAAAATAAATGTAAATATAAATAAATAAATATTGAGATTGCATTCCAAATATTATTAAAAATCATACTATTTACGTATTTATCATTGCATAAAAACAACCTAACTACTAGCACTTGCACCTAAAGGAGGTTCAAGGATTACATCAATATAAAAATATATGTATGTTAATATGTTAGAGAGTACGTGTTTGTGCATGCAAATTCTAGTTGCATGTGGCTCAATTAAACAATTAATAATAAATGATAAATAATGAAATGAAATAAACTTAAACAAATCTAGATTTTATCTTCAAAGAAATTAAGTATTATTTGATTATGAAATATTTGATACAGATTTAAAATATAAAGCAATGCAAATGAAAAGAAAAGTTGCCATCAAATTAAAAAAAACACTATAGAATGTTCCCATCCAGTTGTTAGATCAATATTTATTTGACTTTTATCTGATATTTTGGAGGCTTTTACCATTAAACGAAAACTGAAACTTGTTTTACTTGTTTTCCGACCACTCAAAAATAATTTGCAATGTGAAATTTGTTTCAAACTCAAATCTCACACTATATGTAACTATCGACTAAAAATAAAGCTCTCTCCCCTAAGTTAAAATAAATAAATATATATATATTTTTATAACTATTTCCGACTCTTAATGAAAATTGACTATCTATATATCCGATATCGATTGGGTGTTGTCTTATAAAGTCTTACTAATAATTAATAGTAAGTAATCCGTTGTTTAAAAGAAAGCCCGCGTTTAGCCCCCAACGTTATCTACTTCTCAGTAAGGCGTCTGCTCTTTAAAAGTCCCATTTAGTGTATTGGTCTTATGGGATGAAAACTCCTCTTCCTCCGCCATAAAAAATAGGTATTCTTTATGGCAACGTGATGGGCTGAGAGAATTTTTATCCATAATCTCATTTTACATTACTTCTATGGCGTTGAGCAACATGTATATGCTCACCGCTCATCATACATTCAGGGCTGTTCACACACTCAATACTTCAACAGCAGGAGCTGGGCCTGTCCTATGTGGATGTTCGACCACAAGGAATACATTTTTATTAAGTGGAAGAAAACGGGAAAACACAGGAATGGCTGATAAACTTCCCAAATCCATAAATTCTTTTCGATTGTTGGCCAGAAAACATGCTGGCGGGGGAAGATTCAATGTAAGAGCTCCCTCTTCTCTACTTCAGATGATCTCTATTTTCATATTTTATAACAAGTTCTCTTTGCAATCTGCTAAAGAACCATTGTGGCTTCAGAAGAAAAGTAAGTTACAGGAGCTCTAGATTGAGTATATGCGTCCCTCTGTCTCTTAGCTATTTGAATACGGTTTCTCCTTATCAATTGGGTAGTTATTAAGGGGGATTTTTAACTGGGTGTCATTGAGAACACAGAGTTTATCCTTTTCACTGTCTAGTGGCATCATTTAGTACAACAAATGGCAAGCCGCACGCACTTTAGTTTTAGAAGCTTGGACATGTTTACTTACAAACATATCATAAAAAATATATGCAATAGTTGGCACACAACTTATTCACGATTTATCAATCATTCAAAGCTGTGCAACCCAAATGTCAATAAATAACAGCTTGAAAGAACAGAGCAGACATTTTTAAAAATATTGGGAACCAACGAGGGGATTGGGGGAATGCGACGGTAATACTTTCAAACAACATATTTTGGGAAAAATGATGAAAAAATGCTAGACATTTACATTCAGAACTACTCCGGGCCGTTAAATAAAAATTGGAGTTTAAAGAAAAGAAGATTGAACTTTGACATTAGTGATAGACGGTGATAGTCAATATTTGAACTTTCAGCTCGATTTTCCTGATATGTTTTTTTTCTCTGTAGTATAGTTTTCCAGCCTTTGCTGTCTGTGTTCCAAATGTGTTTATATACCAAAAATTTCCAATTATATTTATTTTTTATTGAAGAAATCAAATTCGCAATAGAAAATATTGCAGCCTTTAATAGGAAATCAACTAACTTCGATATTGGAGCGCTTGCCCAAGTTAAGGGTTTGGGTCATCGGCTAGAACTGCAGAAATGCTTTGACTGGATGTTTTGTGGACTGAGGAGGTTTGGCGTTCTCCCTTTGTTAGAGTTGAATTTAATTGTTGTGCCTGTGCATTGCAATTAGATTGCGTGTGTTTATTCTTGGTATTGGTTTGTTAGCAGTTGCTTTTGTGGCTGTTTACTGCCCGTGGAGGACAAATGGGGTACAGTTTTCACGAGTAGCCTGTGAAGGAAGTTGCTTGTTGGGGCTTATAGTGAAGTCTTGGGACTGTTTCGCTAGATTCCTAAATATATGGAGACTAGTGTTCCATGTGAATGTAATGACCTCAACAAATTTTAAATAAAAAATGTTTACCACTTTCTGATCACCAAGGTCTGTAAGGGCTAGATGAGAGCATATGGTGGGTAAATATTATCATTCAGCATTTTTTGATCACCAAGATCCCGCGAGGCTTAGAGCATATGGTGAGGAATAATTATTTATATATATTATTCAAATTTCAAATAAACAACAATGCCCAAAAGATATAGCAATAGATTGCATGAACAATAAGTATGTTGGAACGAAAAAATATATTCAAATATGTTAGAATATCATCAAATAGATAATAGATAAATATGAATCAAATTGACCATTATAATGTTGCTGTTCCAAATACAAATACTTGTTGGAAAATAAAATAAAAGCTTTCAGCACAAATACAACCTTTGAATGAGATTGTTGTCAAGAAAGAAACCAAAGAGGTTTTGTCCTCTGATCTCCAAATCCAAGGGTTTTTTGTGCACAAATTGATAGTTTAAAACAAGGCTCAAGCTAAGACAAAAAATTACATGAAAAATGATAGATCTCTCAAAGTTCAACAAACTCGATAAATAGTACCAGTAGGGTACAGATTCCGACACTTCATTTTCCCTTCCAAAATAACAACTTATAAATTAGCAATATTCTCTCATCAAAATAGTCCCCATTTTGTAATAAATGCCAACTTGTAACTCCTCATTAATGAGTAATTATAGAATATATAGTGTTGTTGGGAGATGTGTCTCCAACCCCTTGGGATGTGTCTCAGGGATTGGGATGCGTTTTCTATATTGGAAATGGGTACGGAGACATCTTGAAATGTAGGTAACATCTTGCTTGCATTTCCTTTTAGCTCCCCTCAGAAAAACCCTAAATTGTGGCATCTTGGGCATAAAAAACAAAAAATGAAAAAAAATGAAAAACCACCCTAAAGTGTTGTGCAATATTATTTTCATCATTGTTTGCTCGTTGCGCGATATTATTTTCTTTCATTTCTATCAGGTGATTTCATTATTGCTAGTCACTTGGATTTTGTTGTGTGACTAGGGAGTGGGTGTGAACAAGAAACGGATTAGACCAACAAACATGTATTTTGTGTAGTTTTATGTAACAAACATACACTCAATTGAAGCAATGACAACATTAAGGCTTTTAAAGATTCCATGCAATGACAATGCATGGAAATTGTCTGCTTTCCTATTCTTAGTAAAAAATGATCAGTTTTAACTACAAAAAAATTACAAACGTTGAAGCAGGATTTGATGAATGAACTTTTAATATATTTGATTGGCTGAAAACAAAGTTATTAACAATGCATCGGCAAATGCTCACAACAATAGTTCCATGTGGTAATAGTTCCATGCTATGGCATGAAGTAACAAATCATAATGTTATGGATATTTTTGTCAAGTAGTATAGTTGGAAATGCTTTGGCAGACATGTATCAAAATGTCGTAGCAAGACAAGACATGTGAATTGTTTGACAAAATACGTTAAAAAAAGGTGGTTTCATGGTATGCCATGATTGCAGGATATGCAAAAAAAATTCTCAAGCAAATGCAATTGGCAATTGTAAAGCCAAGCTCAAAAAATACATCTAAAGAGGGGATGCTATAATGTTAAACTATTGTGATATTTCTATCAGGATTCAACTATGTAGTTTTACAAGTCAAACTCATTGACCCATGTTTCATGAGTAGTGGTTCACAAGAACCCATCTCTCACGATAATGAATGTTCCACTTAGCACTCATTTCATCTAGGTGATGCTCACAGAGGTGAAGCATTGGGCCTTCCCTGGAGGTCACCCATCCCAGTACTACTCCAACTCAAGTGCGCCAAACAACTGAGTTTTCTCCAAGGTTAAGCCCACTTAGCTTGCAACCCCATTTGCAAAACCTTCAGCAAGTGTTGTGCCTTATGAACCATTCATTATAGAGCCCCTTTAGTTCATCAATTAATAAGTAATTTTCCACAACGTGTCAAATTGTGATATTGCTATCAGGATTCAACTGTGTAGTTTTACGAGTCAAACTCATTGACCCATGTTTCATGAGTAGTGGTTCACAAGAACCCATCTCTCACGGTGATGAATGGTCCACTTAGCACTCATTGCATCTAGGTGATGCTCATAGAGGTGAAGCACTGAGCCTTCCCGGGAGGTCACCCATCCCAGTACTACAGCTCAAGCGTGCTTAACAACGGAGTTTTCTCTAAGGTTTTGATGTTATACAAGCCACTTGCTCCATTCTTTATCTCAATGTATTTGGGAATTTGTTGTATAGTGTTAGGATGGGAATGCACCAATGACCATGCTTCTTGTTCATATATCAAAAGATAACATGTTATACGAGCTGCTTACTCCATTCTTTATCTCAATGTATTTGGGAATTTGCTGCATACTGTTAGGATGAGTATGCACCAATGAATGCACTTCTTGTTCATATATCAAAATATAACAATGCTCAACACTTTTTCTTTTTAATAGATTAATGAAGGAATCTATTGGGTCCCTCACTCATGAAAGTACCATATATAAAGTTGATACATACAAAAACGGCTGTAATGGCCATATCTAGTGAAATTGAAACCAGTCGATTGCTGGCCACCTGACAAGACATATTACAACAAACACTAACAAAATCCAGACGAGTGAAACAGATCCACCATACAAAAACCATAAAGAACTAAAACAGGAAAGAAGTAACTGGGCCTAAGACAACCCAGTTACTCCCCAGCTTCCAACACTACCCTTTGAGAACACGATATCTGTCTTCAGTGTTAACACCAGAAACTTTACCTTTAGCACTTGCCCCACCTGAAGCGCGTGAGAGACAATGCTTGCAATCAACCAGCTGAGGGCAATGGACACCATGCAGAATCTCCATATACTTAGCAGCCTGAATCAGAGACCCGTCCACTAAAGCTGCCAGAGTGAAAGAAATTGTAACTTCCAAATGTCCCTAGTTGGGTAGCCATCAAATGCCTCAACACCATCTGAAAATCAACACAAGAATCTTGAAATTTTTCCAGCTGATGAAATATGGGCAGATATTTTTCTTTAATACACTTAGTTCTGCACTAGTAGCCAAATCAAAAGAAACCGTAGAAAAACTTGGTACTGTAATCTTCTCATCAACAACAGATGATGGAGAAGAAGAACCCTGCTGAGATGGAAGCAGCTTCTTCACCACCCAAGTGTGAATCCCAGATTCAGGAATCTTCACCTCCTACTTTTACAAGAAATCCTCATGATTGGAGGCATGAGAAAAAACCACACTCACATCCCTCAGAGGGCCCAGACCATCAGGCCTTAAAATGCTCTTCGAAAGATTAATGAACACAGAACCTGGGCGATAAAATATTGCTTTAAGATGGTGTATAGACACTGCCCCCCAGTGAAATGGATCCTGAGGCTTGACAGAAACCCATTTTCTCACCACGAAAGAATGCAACCCACAGAGAAAGATCAGTAAGAGGAGGACAGCTCAACATGATTAAATTATAATCTTTTTACAATTTCCAGATATAGCAATTTTTTGACTTAAAGTGTGTAATTTTTAAATTTTAAATGTGTGCAATTTGTTAATTTAAACATGTCTTTTTGTACTACTATGATATCAGCTTTAATTAATTCGATTTGAAGCATGGCATGGTGTAACAGACCATTCTATGATATTGGTTGATCCCAGGCATGATAGAACAAGTCTGTTTGCATGAACCAGATTGAATTAGTTTTTTTGAAAAGGCTGCCTTTGGAAAATAATGGAAATGGGGAACTCTAGTGTTTGTTTAAGAATTTTTTCAAAATAGAATTATTTTAGTTGGTTTTCATTTACTTGAAATCTTAGATTGTATTTTTGTTCCCTTACCTGAAGCCAGAATATGAACGAATATGCAGAGGAGGAACTGGATAAACTGCTTGATGAGTATGGTGAGATTGTTTTCACAAATCCTACCCAAAGGCCCCCTAGTGCAGAGTCAAATGATGATGCAGAGAGCTTATCATGTAAGTCAAAGCTTCAAACAAGCAGTTCTAAATTTCTTCCAATTTTCTGACACTGAGGAATGGGTAGGAAGACTATATAACAATAATTTGTGAATAAAATAATTGTAATCTGTATTAGAGATGGACACTTATTTTAATATCAGACAAATATTCTTTGTATACCATTCATATTTTTCTTTGACCACATATGTGAATATACTATTTTAGTACAAACAGATCCAAGTTACGTCTGACAAGTAGGATTCAGTAAGCTATAAGTTTTTAACAAGTGATGTTTCAAGATCCAAGTTAATTTTGTTCTAAATTTTAAATGTTCATTTGTATCTTCAGTTGTTGTAGCTCTAGCAAAGGCTGCGGACGATGTTAAGGCAGCTAACATTCAAGTTTTATGCGTGAAGCGTCTTGTATACTGGACAAGCTTTTTTATCATCGCTACAGCCTTTTCAAATCCACAAATTGATGCCATAGGGTAATCCGTAATTGTAATAGAATATGACTGAATTATTATAATTTTCAAAAGATTTTGTGTTTTCTTTTTACTATACAAGATCTAATGCTTGTTATGGCTTTCTTCAATTTCAAAGGAAAAGAATGCGTGATATAGCAGAACAGCAGTTTAAGAAATTTCCTACAGGAGACGTCAAACCTAATTCCTGGACATTGCTGGACTTTGGTAAGTTCTTGGAGTTTCATCCTTCAATTCGCATGTCTTTATCGTGTCCTATTTAATATGTAGATTGCAACATGTCCTTGAAAATTTTAACTATCTATAAACAGTCTGTTCATGACATCAACAACAAAATCAGATGATGAGGGGTTATAGAACCCCAGTCCTGTATAATCAATGATAAAAGACAAGTGGCTATTGAATTCCATTTCTCAGTTGACCTCTGTGGGGCATGGAAATATGTGCATAACCAGAAGTTGTTTTCCCTACCTACATACAAACAAAATGCAAAATGAAAACTTACAGTGCGTCTGTAAACAAGAGTTACACTTAGAAGTCTGGCATAGAGGGGATTTTCTTCCTCATTGTTCAGTGGGATTTTTTATGGTCGATTCTTCAGCTGGATTTGAACTCTTCTGAGGCTTTAGTTGGTTTGCTCCTTTGTGAGTGCAGTTTTTCGGTTCAGTTGCCCTTCATTATAACCTTCCTGACACTTGCCATGATACTTTTTCTTGAATTAGTTGTGGTCTAAGAATAATGAGATGGTGCCAAATACCTTCTCTGGCACCTTCTTCTATACATTTAATGCTGCAGTGTTTAAGATTTTGACTCTATAGTGTCCAGATCTTATATCGTTGTCTTGAGCCTATTTATAGTTTGATTCCTGCATCTGTTCCCTGAATTTTTTATCACTGCATATCTGATCCCTTTCTCTGTATGCACACCGCCGATGCTCAAGAATTTCATGGTGTTGTTGATCATTTCTTGTGCTTGTTTTGGGATTTCCCATCATTAGTTGTCTATTTGCAAAGATCTGGAAAATCATTTGTAACATATTGGAAAGAACTGAAAGAAAATTCACGTTATACAGATAATCCCTACTGTAGCATTTTCTTGGCAAATTTCATATGTTTATTATGAAATCCCTCTTAAAATAATTGCTTATTTTTTCTTGTTAACATTGTTTGTGGAGTTTCAAAACTGTATACAACAGGCTTTATTAATATAAGTTTCTATCTTTTTCTATGGGTTGAATTGCTTTTCTTTTACCCATGTCATTCTTGGTAACGAATTTTTGGATTTACATGTGTTTTAGTAACCACCTCATTTTGTGAGAGAATCAGTATATGCAGAAAAATTTAAGAGGATATTGAAGATAAGATGTGAGACATTGGATGTAATAGCATTCCAAATTAGCTCAATTTTGACAGATTCATGAATCTGTCAAGTTTGTCATGTGCATATCGCCATATGTTATTATTTAAGACAGTTTTTTCCATTTCTTATCATGCAACCAACAAAGAAATCAAATTTAGGGAGAGTTGCATACTGCCCCTTTCTACTCTATTTCAGGAGTTGAGGTTCATCAACTGAGTTGAGCATGCTCCCACCAGTTGATTGTGTCCTTCCTATGGTGGTTGTAGTCCATTAGGAGGAGGGTCAAGATGACGATCTTGTCCCCATGGTGGTTTTAATCCATTAGAGGTTGCTGCAAGGGAGCTGCAATTGGATTTTTCACAGAGAGATTCTTTAGGTGTAGCAGAGCATCAGCCATTTGAGCAGGAATTGTTGATGCCACGAGGGCACACTACATCTTTAACTAGCCTTGGGGATGAGCCACTCTTGGTATGATGGAGGAATATGATGAGAGTTCTCAGTTTTCATTTTTTTGGTTTGAAGGCTTTTAGGGACCAAAAGCCCTTTGGGTAGGGAGGTGTTATCCAAAAACTTGTCTAAGGAGTTTGAAGCTTGAGGGTTCCTTAGTCAAACCACTTTCTAGTTGCTACACAACAGGATTCTTGTTGGTGCACAACCGAATTCGTTGTGCAACATCTTAGTGGTTGTACAAGAGTTTGTAGTTGTTGTGCAAATGTCCTTAATTGTTGTTTGACTTCGTAAAGGGATTGCATCTTTATCTTGTGTTGGGCAGCGTTAGGGCAGAAAACATCATTCTTGGAGGCTGTTTATTTCCTCTAAGCCACATCTATTCACTTTCTTGGTAGGTGATGGTTTCCATTTCCTTAGGTGTTGGTGATGACTGTTAATGCTAGATAGTTGTTCTCTTTTGGTAGGTGATTTGTTTGTGGACTTGCCATTTCTGATTTCATTGCGGCTAGGCATTTCCATATGATGTGGTGACAACAATTTTTTCAGTAGTGAGATTCACATGCCCTAGATTGCGAGTGGTTGGATGGAAAAATGGCTATACAGTGGGTAGTTTCCTTGCCAACAATTAAATGGAGATGCTTTCTCTTGTCTGAGCAATATTATTCTTGCCCTAGGTTGTAGGCCATTTAGAGAGAGTAGGTAGGAGATGAGGTTGGTTGATTAAAAAAACCAATCTTTGGTTGGCAGATTGCTAGAGTCATGCAAAGGAAGACTGTTAGTGTTAGCTGGAGTTGAGAGGTTGGCTGATAGCGAGGGCCATCCATGGTTGAGTTCATAGTTCCATGAAATTTCAGAAGGGGGAATGGGTTTCAGAGATGGGGGACTTAGGACTTAAATTTGGGAACATTGACAAAAAATATATAATGTGATACATTCATATTATAATATAGTTAATTAATTAATATATAAATATGATCAAATTATTAGTCAATATATTAAATATAGTATATTATATAAATTAAATAATAATAATTATATTTATATATTTTATTAATTAATAGTTATATTATTAATATTAAAAATAATTAATAAATTATTAAAAATAATTATTTTCCTCTCCTCTTAATCTTATGCGATGATTTTGTCATACTTAAAGATTATGCATAATAATAATAGCGTTGGCATTTTAGTATGCATAATGGGAAGCCATAATATGTGGAGTGGGATTTAAAATAGAAATCTTTCCATATATCTGGTTGGCCCTTTTAAACATGAAAACAATTTATAATGTTTAAACCCCTTTGTGATATTTCTTTATAATACTGAAAGATTGCTTAACCATTATATGTTTTATGGATTGATTCGTTCAAAAAAAATACAGCTATTCATTATAGGGACAACATGACATTATCTCATGGATTTTCCTTTTTCCAAATGACTTTTACTCTTAGCTGATAGCATCTCAGACAAATTATTGATAAGAGAAGGTGAATAAATTTTGAAAAAAAAATATAGAGCATTTTGGCAATTTGAAAAATTTAAAATGTTTATTTTAATGGGGGACCTTATGTTGTCTCGGGGACCCCCAGGTGTCCCTCTAATGCCCTTAGTAAGGAGAGACATCTTGGAAATGTTCCCTCTATGAGGAATGTCTTGGGGATGTTTCCACTTTGGTGGTGGCGATGGGGTGGTATCTTCAACTTAGAAATGTGTTGATTTATTTTGGGAGGGGGGATGCATCCTCATGGAACCTTGGTTGAGTTTTGTTGGACTTGGTTGACTGATTGCTGTAGCCATGGGGAAAGACTAGGCAGAACTTGGAGCCTTATTATAGGCAAAAGGTGAGGCGGAGTTTGATTGGAGCCATGCTGCAAGTTGTTGAGCACACAGTGATACTGAGAGAGGGGAGGGGGGGGTGGCGGGTGTGTGTGAATCAGTATCTAACAATCTTTTACTTTTTAAAACTTAACCAATCATAATAAGAATATTCAAGTAAGGTCTAGTGATTAGGAACACAATGAGAACA
Source organism: Sequoiadendron giganteum (assembly GCA_007115665.2). Taxonomy (NCBI): domain Eukaryota; kingdom Viridiplantae; phylum Streptophyta; class Pinopsida; order Cupressales; family Cupressaceae; genus Sequoiadendron; species Sequoiadendron giganteum. Next base: position 262,236,740 of record CM021108.1, read on the forward strand.
CACGATTTATGAGGAAACCCTTTTGGGAGAAAACAACGGAACAATATTGCTTATATATTATAGATTTATCTTCTTCTTGTTGTAGGCTCCAACCTACTATCAAAGTCTCCAATCTCTATACAAACTGAGCTCCAACTCAGCAAGAGGCTTCAACCTCTACTTGATAGGCTCCAACCTATAGGAGACTCCAACCCCCACACACAAACTGAGCTTCAACCCAGCAAGAGGCTCCAACCTCAATTTGATAGACTTCAACCCTTTCAATTCTTTAATGCTGATATAATAAACTCCTTCACCAAAAACACAAATCTGATCCAACTATAAATCTGCTTCACACTCAAATCTGATCCACAATTACATAACAATCTTCTTTTCATATCTTATCACACACTTCCCCTCAAGTCTGATCCAAATGATGTATGAAACCGATCATAATCATATAAATTTCTGCCTTACAATCTGCTCTTATTTTTCACCTATATTTGTCATATATCTTTGCAATTGTCTTTCACACATAGGCTGCATATATTCTCTAATATGAATCTGATATGCTCTTCATTTCTACCCTTTTTATCTCTTTTAATCCGCTCTTTTTAATCAGAAATAAATCATTGAATTGCTTGCCTTCAAAACCTTCAATAAATCTTCTTTTATATCATGCAAAGGGAGGTGACTTTTTAAAAGTGTATAATCCTTCACAATGGTTGCAACTCTTTTATGTAAATGCACCCTTTTCATACTCAACTTGGGTGCACCTCTTAGAGGGTTGGCCCCTATAAGAGATTAATTTAATTTAATTTTTAAACACCCTAAAGAGGGCGCCACCCTAGGGAAGGTCGGTCCATACACTAAAATATTTAATTTAATTTTAAACTTCCATGGTTGACCTGCAATTAAACCAAAATCAGTGCTGCATTTTTAGTGTATATTATTCCTTCATCGCTGCTTATATTGCTCTAATGGTTTCTGCTCTCGTTCACAATGAATTGATGCCTTATAAATCAGGTCGCTGCCTTTATAAGTTTGTTAAGTTAATTTACTGATTTCATTTGCAAAGTTGGCCAGCAATAGGTAGAAACTTGTATATATAATAATTTGTAAGGGAGTTGTCCTTGGTATGAAGTCGGCTGTCTCTTATATATAATTTTTTTTGTTTTGATTCGTAAGCGCTTTTGACTGGAGCTATGAACCAGTGAGGCCACATTTTTAGGGGGGCCTCATCCTCAGTAATTCTCCTTATCTCTCCATTGTGCACCAAGACACTATGCGTCAAGGTTCTATGGCAACCGTCAACAACAATCGTCAATGGGTGAGCCAACTATGCGCCAAGTTCCTGGCCGAACCCCAGACCATCGTAGCAGCCTCCCCTTTCATCCATCCACCCGACTCTCTACATCCTTCCTCGGGCCTCCTCCGCAGCCTCTGTACCCCTTATCTCTCCACTACCTTCTACCACTATTCTGCCCTCCCGCAACCTCTTTCTTCTCTTCTTATCTCCATGCCACCCACCCGCAGCCTCCTCCTCCTCCTTATCGCTCCTTATCGCTCCACCACACCTTATCACTCTACGAACACCTTATCTCTCCATTCCTACCTCCTTCCGCTAGCATCACCCGACCCCATATCATTCCAACACCTTATCTCTCCATGATTCTCCTTATGTCACCAATCTTACCTCCTTCGACAGACGCCACCTCTACCATCTACCGCTGTAGCCTCAACCTTTCGCTCGGCAACAACTCCCTGCCTCTGCCGCGGGCCAAGTTTGTGGCCTGAACACCACCGTTAGAATCTACATCCTCCGTTTTTTTTAGCGTGCCCAGCGATCCGTGACCAACCATCATGCATCGTGCAACATCCTCGAGCCTTGGTCCTCCTTTGTACCTGCATGCGATGGGTGAGTCTTGAACATGAGACTGCCCTCTCAACAGGGCCTGTGACTTACCGTCACATTGCGGGGTCATCCCCTCAAACTCTTATTATTATTCCTTGTCTTCAGCCAATAATCTCGTCTATTTTAATTTCTTCATCCCATCCAATGTACAATGTCTTGAATATGATCTTAATTTCCCTTTGACGTCAATGATGACTTTGTCCACCTTTGACATCAATGACAACATTTCCAGCACAAGGGACGTAGATTGCTAGAACTATGTGGAGCTGTTTGGTTAATAGAGAGTTAAAGCCATGAAGCTGATTGGTTAGCTAATATTGGTTGGTAGAGAGGGTGGTTACATAAGGTAGAACATGTTCCTACAAGTGTGATGGAACATCCCTTTGAGCATCCCATTTGAATAGAGGTCGCATGTTGAGTCATTAGGATTGATGCAAAAAATTCCAGATTGTCACAAGTGGATAGTAGATCCTGTGTTGGAAGTATTGTCCTTCATTTTCCATTGCTGTGAGTAGGGCTATTGTTCATGAACCATTTGAGGACAGTCTATGACTATTGCTTGTGGGATAGATCATATTGGTGTTAAAATATATTCGATGTATTAAATAGAGGAATGAAAGCTCCTTATATAGATTTATAAGAGACGATGTTTCTAAAATAAACGATTGTAGATTGAAGACGAAAATAGAAACTAACTAAACTAACTAAAGACGACTAAGATGACCATTAATATTACATTATTTAATATATTTAATAATTGGCATTTCTTGAAATTATTCTTCATATGCCTTGATTTTTGATAATAGAAGTATTTTACCTTTCTCCACGATTGTGAAAGTGAAGAATGAGAATTGGCACCTGTATTATGAAATTGTGCAATAAGTGCACTTTTTAAGCTACCAAAAAGAACTTCACTCAGCTATTCTTGTCATCGTTCCTTTTACAACAAAAAAGTATTGACCTTGTCAAAGAAAAGTCTGGCTTTCTGTTAATAAGTTTAGAGAATCCACAAAAGTCTCATGGGAGAATGACAAGTTGTTAATAGTTAGAAGAATCATATCCTCATCATTGACTGCTTTATTGACAGCAATGAGCTGATCGCTGAGATCCTTAATCTTCAAAATATGTTTGGACAATGACCCACCTTCATGCAGTTTCATAGAAAACAAAAAATTCTTTAGATACAAAACCCGACCTTTTTTTGACACTTGATGTTTATTTTGCAAACTATTCCACAAGGTATTTGCAATTGTAGCACCTTGAACTTCAGGGATTAAATCATCTGAGGCTGACAACTTGGGAATCAACAGCGCTTCCCTATGATGCTTATCATTGACACTTGGGTTATTGGTTGGCCTAGTTTTAGTGCCTAACAAGATTAGGTCACATTCCTGATACTCAACAAAAGCTAGTATCTTGTGACTCCATATGTTATAAATTCTTCCATTGAGTTTCTGTGCCTCTGGCAACTCTAAATTTTGAATATTAGCCATTACTCTAGCAAAAAATATGCTGATATTTTCCTTAAAATAAAAATGATCTAGAAAAATAAAATAAAAATTCTCAAACTTTGAAATATTTGAAGTCCTTTTGAAATTTTCTGAAAATAACACTAAACTTGAATGCAGATTTTGAATACCTGGAATAATAATGAAGCTGCCCATGTGCCTTGGCTGCCTTGATGATTTTTGACTCTGAAAACCTTGTGCCCTTTCAAATACAAGGAAATATAGATGGAAAATGGCTTTAAATTGCACAAAATTGTGCTCTAGCTGAAACTCTTGTGTCCATGACCTCTACAAAACATGCCCAAAAAACTTCATTGAGCTGCTACTGGCAAAATGCTGAAAAGCATGAACATAAACTACACAAAATTGCCCTAAGAACATGCCCTAATTGTGTAGAGAAATAGGGATAATTTCAGTGTTGAATTTTTTGCACATCTATGACCCTGTAGATGGCAAAACCTTTGAAAATTGTGATGCTTTTGCTGCTGTGTGATTGGTAAAAGCTTCGTGATTTTGGACTGAGATTTTTTGAGATTTATGGCAACAATCAATGAGAAAAACATCTGTGATTTTTTTGGACGAAAACTCTCATGATTTGCAAAAAATAACTTGTGATTTGTGATTGGTAAAATGCTAGCAACCTTTGAATATGTGCCTGTATTTTCATAGATTGCGAAAACCTCCATGACCTTGAACTCAACTTCAAACATAATTGCAACTTGTGATGTTTCATGCAACCTTCAGCTTTGATATCAATGTTGGTTAAAAAAGAGAATGAGATTGAGAGAATATGGCATATGTTCTCATGTGAAGAGCATCGCTTTGTATTAATGATCATATGCTAAAAGTAACATATAGTTACATACTAAAAATAAATGTAGTCTATAAATAGAAAAAGGTTGCAACAAGCTAACAACTAATTAATTAATTGACAAGCGTAGGGAGATACATTATTAAACTATATTCTATTAGAAAGCTGAAGGTGAAAGAGTTGTGAAGATTGTTTTTGATGGTGTCTTGGCCAAGAGCATGGAAAAGATCCTAAAGGTAACTTTAAACTTAACAAGCATAAACTTACAAAGTACTTAGCTCCATTACTTTGTAAGTTTGTAAAACTTATGAATTTTTAATTCTTAGATTTTTCATTTACTTTTAATTTGTTATTGTCATTCAAAGTGTTATTAATTTTAATTTTGAAACTATACTACTTGCTTTAGATGATAGCACCTTGGGTTAGGGTTCTATGATTGGTGGATAAGGAAAATAACTTACGAGTTATTTATATGAGACCATGGACAAGGCCATCCGATACTATGGGAAACTAAAAGAAAATACGAAACCACTTGGCATATAATTGATTGGAGGTGGATCAAGTGGCTCTTCCAAAACATACATTTAGTGGCCTACTACATGAACTTCAAACCGTTCTTCTATGATTCCTTTAAGGAAGATGAGAAGGTTATGAATGGCTTCAACATATGCATGAAAAGAATGATGCTCGGCAAAATCCTTAAAAGAGAAATTTTGACTATGACTGGTTGCAATACAGGAGGGTGTGGAGGGGAGGTTTTCTTCACCTCTATGTATTCAAGGGAGAATGACCTAGCAACCATGTAAAAAGAAAATTGAGTGACTTAAAATTTTAATCATAGTTTTGTAGATAATAGAGTTGATTTTTAAGTGCAATTCTAGTTTATAAATGTTCTTTCTGCAAACTTGTGGTGGGAAGATTATGGTGTAAAAACTCTAAACTTTATAATCCTAGTCATTTGAATTTTTGTGCTAGCCTTGCAATACTTTTGGGTGAGAACAATTGGAGCATGTTTGAGGCCATTAACATGAAGTAGCACAATATTTTGACTTAAAAGTGTTGCAATAACCTTGTTTTTGTATGATACAACCTTCATCTGTGTCAAGAGGGTGGAGAGAAAGGAGACTCATGATGCGATTGACTTGGATGACATTGTTCCAATCTGGATTGGATTGTTGAGGATGTGGAGCTTGTATTTACCAAGTAGAAGATTGCTAATTTTGAGAGGGAAGTAGTAGAAGTAGAAGCATAGGTGCGAGTAGAAGCAAAAACATCAAGAGGGGGTGCACTAGATCATGATACACTTGATTATAAATTTGTTCCTAAAGGGAAATTGTATTGTCTCTTTGATGACACAACCAATGAGGAGCTTTAGCTAGAGAGAAATAAATATTTATGGGTTTGTAATTTATTTATGGGATTGGTGCCTATCAAATAGAGTTTGGAGCCTCTTGCTAGGTTGAAGTTTAGTTTGTGTGGGGGTTGTAGCCTCTTGCTAGGTTGGAGCCTATATTTCTGTCAAGTGGAGATTGGATTCTCTAGTAGGTTGGAGCCTACAACAAGAAGAAGAAGATTAATTTGTAATATATAAGCAATATTTTGCTGTGGTTTTTTCCCAAAAGGGTTTCCACGTAAATCGTGTGTTCTCAATTGCTAGATCTTGCATATGTGTGGTTGATGTGATTGATTCAATTTGGAAAAGTAAAAGTTTGTATTATATTGATTTGCCCCCCCTCTTAGTATAACCATTTGCTTATCAAATAATGTGTCATATGAATTCATATTTGGTTCTATTTGACCCATACAAATGTTGAATTGCTTCTTTGGTTCTATCCATGGCCTCATATAGATACCCTAGGGTTTTTTATCTCCATCCACCAACTGTAGAATCCTAACCAATGGTTCTGACACCTAAAGCAAGAAAGTGAATGAAAAAGAAATTATAAAATTATAGTAAACTAGAAATTAAAAAATATTAAAATTAGCAAATGAAAATATCAAAATTTTACAAAAACAACTTGTAAGATTGTAAAAGTAAAAAAAAGGAAAATTTGATAAAAAACTTACCTTGATGATCTCCTCCATGGTCTTAAGTTTTAACAATCGTATCATAAAAAATGGTTTTCAAGACCCTCTTTGCATCGACCTTTCTATAGTAAGGACTCTCTAGCCACCTTTTGCTCACAAACATGCACTTAAGGTTCGACGATGCAATTGCTATACTCTTCAAGGTGATGAAATTAGTGGCGAAGCGTCTGACTCTTGTACGCATGAGCTTCTTGTGATTAGTATACTCTCTCATGATATTTATAACCCATATGTGATTGTAGATGTATTTGGTAATATTTTTTGTATTTTCCATTGCATTCTTCACCCAACTACTTTTTCTATGTCCTCAAGGAGAAGGTCAAGGAAATGGGTGGCACAAGGGCTTCAAACAATTTAGGGTGCCTAGCCTCTAGTAGTCTACCAACTACCACATATGCAAATGCATTGCCCATCCCTATCTAAATAATATCATCCACTCCCATTTCCATCACTGCCTCATCCAACAAGCTACACAAGGTCTCAATTTTTTTTACTTCATTGGACACATTAATTGACTTCAAAAAGATCAATGGTGCTCCTGAGGCCACTAAAAAGTTAATGAGTGTCCTAGCATTTGTCCACCTATTAGATAAAATGCCGAAGTCTTTGCATTTCGAAATTTGTTTTTGTTCCTCTATTAACTTATATGAGTTTTGGATCTCATTCTCCAATAGTAGACAGCTCAATTAATAATTACTTAAGGCTTTGCACACCTTACATGCCTCAGTCATTATGGTAACCAGGTGCTTCCAATAAAGATTGGAAGCAACATTAAAGGGAATACTATTGTAGTACCAAAATTTGGCACATGCGAACTTCACCTCGTGATGCAATTCCCATTTCCATGTAGTATGCCACAGTGAAGGTTGTGAACTAAGAGTGTTACGAGGAACAAAAAAATTAGAATTGTGGCTGCCCACACTACCTGATCCTTGTATTTGTGGCCCAATGGAATAAGACCCACTCATATCTTCCCTAGTCTGACCTTGTAGAATTGTGAAATGTGGGTGAGGCTTTCATTGCCTCAGTTGTCCTCATTTTCTTTGCTTTTTTTGCTCAAATACTGAAAGAAGAGCTCTTGCCTCATTTTGAACCTCCAAAGTTGCTTTAGTACATGGCTATACATCTTGGAAAGGGACTGTAATGTCCCCATTTTTGCCCTATGCTCTTCATTTGGATTTAGCCTATTTTCGGAAATCCATAGGCTACTCTGATGTGCAAATCAGGGTTTCCTTGTTTGGAGGGTTTTGTGGCATTTCTCGAAATTTACTATTTATAGTAAATTCTATTCTTGGCAGTATCTCAGTTGTCAGCACTTCAGTTAGTCTTCTCTTCAATCGGAGCAATAAGGTGTTTTTAGTTCTAGCTTAAAAGCCTTATTTGGTGAAATAATATATTTCAAGGCATTAATGTTTTAATTTCAAGTTGACCCCTTGGCCTAGCTCATTAACTTTAAGTTGTGTTTAAAAGGTGGCCATGAAGGGGGAAACCTTCATGAAGGAAATATTAAACATTTAATGAAGTTTATTTATGCCTTGAAGTGGATGCCATTTTATGAGGGATTTAATATTTGTGAATTATTAAATATTTCAAAAAGGGAACTTTTGGTGTCTCTTTCTTGGAGGAGTTTTGAGAATGTGAAAAGAAACCTCTTTTTCTATAAAAGAGAAGTTTTGTTCCAGCTTTTGGTATCTCATGTTTATGCTAAACTTATGCTGTCGAAATGACTTCATGTAATTGGCTTCGAGGAATGCTTACCTCCTAGCATTGGCCCAATTTCGTGTTTGAAATATAACATCTCATTGGCTTTATGGCTGCTTCTCATCCAGACTAGCAGATTGCACTTCATGGTAGTAGAATTTTGGAGATTTTCCACAGTTTTGGGTTGCTGATTTCTTCCTGGCTGAAGTATGTTTTCATGAACAGCTTTGTGAGGGAATTTTATTTTGTTATGGGTGTTTTACTTTTTCATTCCTAGACCAGAGGTGACCATTTTTGGAGATTTGCAGATTTAAATTTGAAGTTTGTATTTTTATGTGCCAAAATTGCCCTTGCAAGGAGGCCGTACTTTCTCATTTGGCATTGGGATTCGTGCCTAAATAATCCAAAGACTTTGGTGTTGTTTTTTGTTTGGTTCTTGGGTGCCATCCTCTTAGAGTTCATCTACAAAAGATTTCAGTTCATTTGGAGGTAATTTGGTGAAGTTATAAGCATTTGATTATTTTTGCAGTTGTTGATAATGCATTTCCAGAATTGTAGATTTCTAAATCAGAATTGTTTCAGTTTGCTATTTTCATCTTTCTTCATCAATTCTCGTTATTATCTAATGTGAAAACATTTTATATCTTGGTGCTTGAAACATTGTGAAATCCTTGTAATTTGCAGCTATTGTTAATTTGTAAAAACTGTTAATAGTAGTACTGTTTCAGTTTATTATTGCTGCATTATCTTTCTAATTTCACATTAAGCACCCCTGGATGGTATACCGCCAGTGTGGATAATTTGAATTGTAAGCTCTCTCTTACCCATTGTCAAGTGGTGAATCCCCACTCTTGAGTGGATGCCTACCGCAGTAGATGAAGTATTCTAAATTGTAATCTTTTCCCCCCACTGTTTGGTGGTAGCGTGGAAAGTTTTCTCATGGCTGGTTATCCGCCTATTTCTTCTCAATTCAGCAATTAGCACTCCACCATATGTTAGCACCTCGTCTGTCAAAGGATCTTGAGTGCACATTCTTGGTGTTGAGTTTAGACTCTCTTTCAAGTATAATCTTTGTAGCTTGATTCAGTAGATCCTAGGGATCCTTTGACCATATGCCTGCCCCTCCTCAAGTGGTTTTAGGGCGCATTCTTGGTTATAGTTCTTTCATGCAATGTTTTGGGTTAAGCTAACCTTAACGGGTGTTTGGTTACATTGTATTTGTTGTTATGAATCAAAAAAATTGAGAGAGTATATTTCAAGGACCCATGCAAGGTGATATTGTATATGATTTATTCCTTCTCTCATATCCTTAGTACAATAATTGCAAATAACCATTCTCTTTTCTGGACTTTATGTCCCATGTTTTTAGCAAGGGTCCTTAGGCTTGCCACTTTTCTTACTTGTAGTTGTGGATGCCATACTCTTTTTGAAAAATGGAAAGCAAGCTTGGCAAAAGGGAAATAACAGAAAACAAGAATTGATATCATAGATCAAAAAAAAATCTATACAAATTATGATACAGTTTTTTTGTAAGCTGCTATTCTTTAATTTTTTTTTTACCTATATAGCAGATGCTGGATAGCCCATGAGTCATGACAGCCATTTAAAAAAAAATTAATGACTGTCACCAGCCCATGACAGTCATTATAATAAAAAAAATGACTGTCATGGACTCTTGATAATTAAAAAAAAAAAAGACTCTCATGGGCTGTATAATGCATGACAATCATTAAAAAATAAATTTTTTAGGTTAAAACTTAAAATAATGGGTCGTGCCATTGCCTTGTTTTAAGTTAAAACTTAAAACAATGGTCATGTCATTGCCTTCTTACATCTGATAAAATTTGCCAAGGATGTGATCTGTCTATTTGCAGGATACTCCCGAATCAGACCCGATAACAAGATTCTCAACTCTCGAGTCTCAACAGAAAACTAGGAATATGTAATAGGTTTTATTCCTTTGGCTATTCCTTCAGTCTGTTGTTATGTCTAATACATGCCAGTGCTTTGCATATTGTATTTTCCATGATTGTGATTCATGAATAGGTAACAATATAAAAGGCATTCTTGCTGTGAACCTCTTGATAGATGGAAGGATTTGATTGAATTAGAATTTTTTAAAACTCAGTAAATAACTAAGTAGATGCACAATTTTATCCTATAGATCCAATCTTTTGTATTAGATAATACATTTTTAGGCAACGATTGCTGTTTGCTGTTCAAGTTTGCTTAATAATAGGCAACTTGTTTTACCTCAATAAGTAGCTGGTTAGTATTTTGTACTATGGTTTTGTTTGTATTACTATTAAGTATTATCAGGTTGGCAACTTACATATAGCGATATGTTCCCATGTAATACTACAACTTATGCATCAATATTAAATTTTGAAGGTGTGAAGCATTTCAGTTTCAATATGACTGCTGTAATAATCACCCTTAATTTTTTTTTGAAAACTTGTTAGCTCAAAACAAAATGAAATGCCAAGCATTTCTTTTACACTTTCTGATCACCAAGTTACCAATGTGGGCGAGGTGAGAGCATATAGTGTACGAGATTACGAATTCGTTTGAAAATAAGAAGCTGAAAGTAGTATCCACTTATTCAGTGGGGTTAGTCAGCACTTCCACTTTTCAGTGGGAAAGCTTATACAATAGTGAAAATTCAAGCAAGCTCTTCCACTTTTCAGTGGTGAGTGAATACAACAAGAAAGAGCAACTATCCCACTTTTCAGTAGTGAGCGAATACAATAAACTAGAGCAACTCTTCCGCTTTTCAGCGGTGAGTGAGAACCAATAAGCCGCTTATTTAGTGGGGTGAGTAGCAACAAAATAACAAGAGCAGCTCAGTGGTGGTACTACCGGTCAGTGTTACAACGCTAGCTTATTTGAAAACTTATAAATTCAAAATATGCATCTGTAATAACCCTCCCTGATCTGGTATTTGGGGTTTTGCTAGACAATACAGAATATAAAATTTTGCAAATAAACCAATTCCAAACAAATGCAAGAAATAAATAACCAGATTTTATTAATGATTCAGCGAATACATATAATTCATACTCCAAAACAACAACATGAATTGCAAATCTGAAAATGCTTGATCAGCAGCTGAGAATATCAACAATCTTCGACCCTATATTATTCCATCCTGAATACCCGTTTTAAATCTTCCTTTTGAAACCAATGAAGCTCTGTAATAACCCCTGAATGAGATTATCTCTCAGAATACCCTTGGGTGATCTTCCACACCTGTAGACATTGTTCTCTTTGAGGGTTTTCGTCCTCAAAAAGCTTGCATCTTCAAAACCAGCAACCCCTTGCTCAGTTTCTCCAATTTTGCACAAGTTTTTATAAATGATCAAGATAATGAAAAAACAAATGCTTTTTGCCTTTATACTTCAAATTCCCACTTGGCCAAATAATTAAATACAATAAATATTTGCTTTTGATGCATTTGGCCTTTTTAAAATAATAAATTAATAAAGCATCATTAATATAATACTTTATTAATTTCCATTCAACCTCCTTATATCACCTTTTAATAAGTCATCATTAAATTTTAATATTATTAAAGTCGAATAACTTTAATAATATAATAAACCATTAATCCTCAATAAATTACCCAACACCAGCTCAAATAGTGATCCGATCATATTTTTTGGATGTAGGCCTGATGACGATTGATCCAAATAAGATTTACTATAAATAGTAAGTATAGGCGATATGACCAAGTGACTTACTATAAATAGTGTGGAGAAATAAACCAGAATGACTTCCAGAAGGTCCACCACCAAATCACTAAGTCACTGAACAGGAGAAAACTGAGATAAACCTTTGAAATTCCATCTGAGGAACCACTGAACACCCTCAAAAGGGTCCCTTGAACATCTCGTTAGCCTATGGGAACCAGATAATAGGCTAACCACTGCAAGGATATAGATCTTGAAAAAAAGGGGACATTATAGCATCTGTTGTAACAAGTATGGTCATGAAAGAAATTGATAGAACATCCCCACATGTAGCACAACATCAAAGAACTAACCACCCATCATGGAATTAACAAATATACCTCAAAGATTGGCAAATAGATGGTTGGTGTAGGTCTAAAACCTTGCTGTTACAATCTAGATAGCAAGATGTAAACTCAAAAAACTTTACCAAATCACTCCCACACGCATATTGCGAAAGGCAATGGTAAAAAATTGGGTGTTATTAACAATAAGCAAATATGCTTATAAAGAATTACAAAGATTACAAAATTAGCAAGTTTCCAAAAGGAAACTGAAGAGAAGATCGTGGAAACAATCTTACCAACTATTTACAATAAAATACATAATTGACCATTAAATAAATATAACTTAAGTATTATTCTAATACCCTCCCTGAATGGTCAATCTATCAACTACACCAAGAGACCCCCTGGATTTGACAAATTTATCTGGACTAAGGGACTTGGTGAGGATATCTGTTGTCTGATCCTCTGTAGGAACATACAACAACTGAATTGATCCATCTTCAACAAGCTTTCTGATAAAGTGACAATGAGTTTCCACATACTTGGTTCTTTAATGGAAGACCGGATTCTTGGCAAGTTTGAGAACTCCTTGATTATCATAGAACAAGGGAGTCAGACCTACTTGAGATATTTGCATATCTGCAAGCATCTGGCGAAGCCAAAATTCCTCACAAGCTGCCTTAACTGCTCCCCGATACTCTGCTTTTGTCGAGGAGAGAGCCACTACCTGCCGCTTCTTACTAGTCCATGTGATTGCACTAGATCCCAAATTGAATACATACCCAGATGTTGATTTCCTATCATCAATTGAACCTGCCCAATTTGAGTCTGTGAAACCACTGAGTCTAGAATCTTGACTCCTAGTGTAAAGAAGTCCATGATCAGAGGTGCCCTTCACATAACCCAGCACATGCTTCGTTGCTACCCAATGATCAGCCTTGGGGGCTGTCATGAAGCTTGAAATGTAGCTCACTGCAAAATTGAGGTTAGGTCTAGTGGCAGTGAGATAGATGAGGCTGCCCACTAGTTGCCTGAACAATGATTCATCTACTACAGGTGAGTCCGACTTAGTTGACATCTTGAGCCCTTTTTCCATGGGTGTGGAGGTAGGTTTGCAATCTTGCATTTGGAACTTATCTAGTAGACTTCGAGCATATTTGGATTGGGAGATGAAGATACCGCTCTCAGTTTGCCAAACCTCAATACCTAAACAGTAATGCAAAAGTCCCAGATCTGTCATGTCAAACGTGCTGCACAAATCCTATTTGATCTCAGCGATCAAATGTACCGAGTTGCCAGTAATGATCAGGTCATCCACATAGACAACAAGAAGAAGAATATCACTACCAGTATGTTTTGACATACAGATTAGGGTCAGATGGACTCCTCTGAAAGCCATGATCTGTGAGGTACTTGTCAATCTTGATATACCAAGCTTGAGGAGCTTGTTTCAAGCCATAGAGTGCTTTTACCAATCTGCACATCTTATGTTCTTTACCGACAACCTTAAACCCTGGAGGCTGCGTCATGCAGACTTCTTCCTTCAACTTACCGGTGAGGAAAGCACTCTTAACGTCCATCTGATGGACTTTCCAACCAAACTGGGCTGCTAAGGCAAGGACAAACCGAATGGTACTCATCTTGGCTGTAGGAGCAAAGGTCTCCTCATAGTCAATGCCTTCCTTCTGTGAGAACTCCCTAGCAACGAGACGAGCTTTGTATTTGTCAAGGGTTTCGTCAGCTTTGTATTTCACCTTATACACCCATTTGTAGATAATGGGCTTCTTCCTTGGAGGAAGATCAGAAAGGACCCAAGTGTGATTCTTCTGAAGACTCTAGTATTCAACCTCCATAGCCTTTTCCCACTCAGGAATTCCTTTAGCCTCTGAATATGTTTGAGACTCATAAACACTGTGAATGTTGGCCATGAGAGCAAAATTAACTGTATGCTGCTGTTTGCTCTTGTTTCTGGACGATCTCCCCTCAATGAGCTCATCATCATGAAGATCTCCAATAGTCTTAGCCCACCATTTAGGCCTGTGAGGAGAAGTGCCAACATCAGATGCAACGGGAGGAGTTGGAATTGGTTGTGGATTTGGAATAGGTTCACCGGGTGGAAGATCAATATCATCTGGAGGGAAATCAGGTTGAGCATCATCAAAGATAGAATCTTCATCATCCCTCCCAACAGGTAGACCTAACGAAAGACGAACACCCAAATCAGAAGCCTTCAAAGGTTGATCCTCAGAATGCTGCACATACGAGGAAATGTGAAAGGGCCCTTGTTCTTCATCAAAGACAACATCCCGATTGAAGACAATATGATCAGTGTCTACGTCAATCAGTCGGTAAGCCTTATGGTTGTCACTGTACCCTGTGAACATAAGCTTTTGACTCTTGGAATCCAACTTTGAGTGCTTGGCATCTAGAATCCATACATATGCTAAAGAGCCAAAGATTTTCAAATGACTGATCCTAGGTTTTCTACCAGTCCAAGCTTCCTCAAGAGTCTTCCCCTTAACAACGTGTGTAGGAGATCGATTAAGGAGATATACTGCAATGAAGACTGCTTCTGCCCAAAATTTCTTAGGTACACTCCTATGTTGTAACATGGAGCGGGCCATCTCAACAATTGTACGATTGCGCCGCTCTACAACATCGTTTTTGCTGAGGAGTGTAGGGTGTGGTTAACTAGCGTTTGATTCCATGTGTATCACAGAAGTTGGAGAAAGTAGTAGAACAAAATTCCCCCCCATTATATGACCAAAGAGTGATTATACAACAACCAGACTCTTTTTCTACTAAGGCCTTAAACTTCTGAAATACAGTAAACACATTTGATTTTTGTCTAAGAAAATACACCCACATTTTATGACTGAAATCATCAACAAAAAGCAAGAAATACCTGCAACCAATAACAGTAGGTGTAGACATTGGTCCACACACATCAACGTGAACCAACTGCAGTACCTTAGAGGCTCGCCATGAGTCACCATCTGTGAATGGTGTCCTATTCTTCCCATCTTGACAAGCTCCACAAACGCCATGATGCTGAGTCAAAATGTTAGGTAAACCAGCTACAAGTCCCTCCCAAGCTAAGAGAGATAGTGCACATTTAAGTGCCCATACCGCTGATGCCAAAGATTGGTAATAGCAGAGTTTCTAGCTGCCATGGCTAACTCTGGAGAATCACCTGTATCCACAAGTCTGTAAAGACCATGATCCTCAATACCAACAACCACAGTGGTGCGAGTCTCTCGATCAACAATGGAACATTTGTGAGTACTAAATATCACATCCAGTTGAGGAGAATGCCGCATAATCTGACTGACTGAGAGAAGGTTTAGTTCCATGCCAGGAACATAGTAGACATTAAGGAATATGAGATTCCTCCCACCAGATTGAATCTAAACAGTGCCCTTACCGACAACAGTGTACTCTTCACCTCCTCCAAAAATAACTAAGTCAGTGAAAGGAGAGAAGTCTGTGAACCGGTCATGCCGATGTGTGGAGTGTCACGAAGCACCTGAATCTATGTACCAGGCAGAGGACTTTACATGATCTGCAGGCCTTTTAGCCATAAAAGCGTAAAAGGCAGATTCCTTCTGCTCAGTGTGCTCGACAACATGTGCGTTCTATTGAGACCCTCCCTGCTTCTTTTGTTTAGAAGCCAAATGCTGACGACAATCCTTCTTCATGTGACCAAATTTGTGGCAATAATTACACTGAATGTTCTTTTTCTTAGAGCTGTCCTGAGGTTGTCCTGAGCCTTTCTGCTGCGAAGGCTGACCTTTCCCTTTGTTCTTAAATTGAGTCTTGGCTGCAAAAGCTTGCTCTGTAGAGGAAGATGAAGCATTACTACCAAACTGTTGTTTCCAGCGATCCCACTGCAAGAGGATAGTACAAAGCTCCGGAAACTTCAGATCAACATTAGCAGACGTAATGTTGAGAGTCTCGATGAAATGTTCATAAGACTTAGGTAGACATTTCAGAGTGATCACGACCATGTCTTCCTCCATTTTCTGACCAATAGCCTCCAACTGATCTCGGATCTTGTTTAGGTGCTCTTGCAAAGTTGTCTTTTCATCCATCATGATAGAAAACAACATGTTCTTCAAGAAGAATGCACGACTCTTGTCAGAAGTCTCATGAAGACCCTTAAGATGATCCCAGATCTCCTTTGTTGATTTACCAATTAGAATTTGAGGTAGCTGATCATCTGTAACTGAAAGTTTAATGAGCATCACCGCTTCACGATTTTGCTCATCAAACTTTTCTTGGGTTTTATCTGCTGTTGTGGGGCGAGTAGTATTGCCTAGAATCATCTGGTCAAGGCAACAATATTCAAAGATGGTCATCATTCGTTGTTTTTAGGTATTATAATTTTTGCCGTTAAATCGTTGATTGCCTTCCAACATAATGTTGGTCAAAGAAGCCATCTTCACGCTTTTCGAGGCACAAAAAATGAGGTACTGAGAAGATGCTGAATGCACGAAACCCGAGGCACAAATTCCAATACACTGAGGCAAGTATAGGCACATAAAACAATGCAAATTTGTTGGCACAAAAATCCAGGCACAGATCTCAAGGTACCCAAAAAAATCTGAAGACAACCTAGAACAGGTCTCAAAAAACCCACAAGTAATCTGCAATTGAATTTTTTTTCTGACCGCAAACGAAGGAGATTTTTTTTCAAAACCATAGTTGGCTTAGAAAAATTGCAAAGAATGACCCATGATTTAAATTTTTTTTGGAAAATGTGGGTAGAAAGGACACTGAGAATCACGTCCAATAGAAAAAAAATCTTCGGTTGAGCCAGGGCAAGCAAAATCGACTTCAATGAAGCTAGAAAACACGGCAAAAGGAGACTCGAAATTGCGTCTAGAAAAGCGACCAAAACTTGACGAAAATCGGTGCAGAACCGTGCCCAAACAGCCACAATAACATGCGGCTAGAGAAGATTAAAAAGCACGCCCAAACACAAAGAAATGCGCCAAAAGGGTTTCACAAAATTGCATCAGTTTAAAAAAGAAAAAGAAAATCGTGCTCTAGAAAGCGCCTAGAAATAGAAACGCATCAAGAGATTTCTTTAGAAAAGATGATGTCTTCACAAAAAAAACACGAGCAAAATGATTCAGGTTTCAAAACCCTTGATGCAGGTGAAACAAAAATCGACGTGGGTGAATCCAGAAGCCGATGCGGGCTTAAGCTCGAATGTTCTTGGCATAAACTTCGCCTATTGCAAAAACAAAAACACTTCTAAAATTCATTTTCAGAAAAAAAAAAAAACTTTTTTAAAAGACACTGAGAAAATTCCTTTCAATTTTATTTTTATTTTTATTGAAAAGCAAATTTTTTCGAATTTTAAAAGAATGCAGGCTCTGATACCATATTGCGAAAGGCAATGGTAAAAAATTGGATATTATTAACAATAAGCGAATATGCTTATAAAGAATTACAAAGATTACAAAATTAACAAGTTTCCAAAAGGAAACTAAAGAGAAGATCGTGGAAACGAGCTTACCAACTATTTACAATAAAATACATAATTGACCATTAAATAAATATAACGTAAGTATTATTCTAATAACGCACTCACAATGAGTGCAAGCTATAACCATGTTTCCAAACAGCTATGAGTGAGTTATCCCATCATCAAAATAGTGACTAAAAAACCAAAACTGAAACTTAAAAGCATTTTCAATGGTGACTCCTAGCTGGAATCACACCACAATTTAGCTAGGGAATATCTTGCAATTTCAAAACTAGAAATCTATGAGTGATTTCGTCCTCAAAGATTGAAGAGAACCAAAGCCATTTCGGCAGCATAACATTATCATTCTTCAGCATATCCAAATGAGCCCCCAACACCTCCTTTTATAGCTTTTTTGTTGCTTTTTTGGAAAAACAGTTTTTGCTTTTTCATTACTTTTTCGAAAAACCATTTTTTTGCTTTTTCAAAAAAGCACTTTTTTACTTACTTTTTGCTTTAAATTAAATAATTCATTATGTGCAAACATTTAATCATCTTTCCAACAAGCTATTACTCTAAGTTGGCCTTATAATTATTTTTCAACATTAAACATTAGTGAAAACTGAAATATTTATTAAATAACTTAATAACTCCTCAAGTTGTGGAAAGTACTACAATGTCATCAAAATCCAATTTTGACCACACCATGGTGAAACTGAAGCAATAGGAAGATGATTGAAATCAACTTGGCGACTTTCTAAAAATAGTTTGCTTCTCCAAGAAGTTTGGAGAGCACCCAAAAGGTCGGAAACCGATTCCAAAAGCATCAAAAGGCTCCAACTAACCAACTGAACTCAAACCCAAGAACAATTGCTTTGCAAGATTGATCAAATTCTTCTCCAAGAATGTTGGAGTTCTCCCTAATTAACCAATTAGCCTTCAGAAGACTTGGAAATTGGCTAAATGTGCACGAATTGGCTAAGCACCAAAAGTGGACATTACAATTGCTTAGAAAGTATGATGTTTTCTTTTTGAGTTAGCTAAAAATTAAAAACAAAAGAACATACCTGTATTCTACACAACAACACAACCTGCAGTTGCACATCAACATAACCTGTGAAAATCCTGCGAAAATCCAAACATAGGGCCCTCTAAAACCATGCCCTGTCTGTGTGTGTTGAAAAAGGGTTTGGTCAGTTATTGGTGTTGCAGAAAAAGGTATGAAAAAAGGAATTGTGTTCCTTTTTAAGTCAAATGCCAGATGAGTTATTTTTGTGGCATGAGTTTTGGTGAGGAAGGGCGATTTTAGGTGTTTTTTTCTGCAATACTTGCTCCAGTTTTTTCCAAAAAACTCGGAGCTGAGTTTTAGCTGCGATTACTTGCAGGCTGGGTTTTCAGGCAAGTACTTGTGAGTCAGGTGAGTACTTGCTGAATTTTTAAACTGTGGCACCAACTATATATATTATATTTGTTAGGAAATATGAGTTAGTGCTCCATGTATGTGGGTAAATAATAATTACGTGAGTAATTATTATCATGTAAATGTTAGTAGTTAGTAATATTATTGTTATATAATTATATTAACAATAATATATATTATGGTTTGGAGTTGTTTTACTTTTAACAACTCATATGATTTGAGTTGTGTATAGTAACAATCACAACTAAATAGGGATTTGTGGAGATAATCTCTCCTTGAATATAGAAGTAGACTCTCCTATATATGTGTAAATTATATTGAGTCGAAGAGATGAGAAACAGATTATTATGTATTGAAAATCTTATGTGCTCTAATCTCTCCCCAAATCTCTTATAATATTTTTGTTGCCAGCTGCTGTCCGCCACCTTGTCACCAAATTTTGGTCCATAGTTTCCCCATCCCCTCGTTCCGAACATAGTTTTTAAAAGCATTTTTTATGTCATTTAAGTTTATTTTGTGTTTATGATATTTAAAAATTATTTTAGGCTTTACAGTCTTGAGTCCAAGTCAAAAATATAGGTTGCGGAGTTTTTCTCAAGTCCAAGTTCTTAAACCATGTACCATAACCACAATCTGCTCAAAATTGCTCTGTGTGAAAACTGGAAATCATTTCCTATCATGCTGCTATCACTCAGCTGCTCCTAGGAATCTGGTTCCAAGAATCAAAGATGGGCCAAGGACCAAAGTGTGGTGACCAGCTTGCCTGCCCTTTTGCCCATCCACAACTGTGATGCATTAAGGAAGAAAACATTTGTAGATTAATTATTTTATTGGAGACCTAGAAAAATTGTCATCCAAGGAGACCGTTAGTCCCCCGGATGCAGCTTTAAAATGCAATCCTCAAGCAAATGTAGAACTTGCCTCCTCAATGGAAACAAATATAGAAATTGGCTTCTGAACTGGTTCTCTCAATGTGCCAGCTTCCACTAAATCTAAACTTGTAAGCACTTCTAGCAAACCCTTTTCATAGTCTTCTTGTAGATTGTAGGTGGGCAGTAGCCTAATTTAGGAGCTTTTGATCCTTAATACCATCAGCAAAAGTCTTTTTTGAGTATTCACAGCTTCATTCTTTTTGGTGCTCTCATAAAAAAGAAATCCATCGTCCATTAATTTTTTAATTTCTCATATGCTTTTGACAGTTCATATATCTGGTAAGATTAAATAAAACCTCTCTATTTGACCTATGTAGTAACCGATTTTGCAGTATACCTTTGGGTATATGTTGACTATATAGGCCAAAAAGTGTTCTCTCCCTACATCGTATTAGGGAGAGGTGTATGAATAAGGGGGTATACCTTCACTTATATCCATCCTATTATATTCTCTCTCTCTCTCTCTCATATATTGTGTTTGGGTGCCCTAAAAGGTTCTTCCAATATAGTTATGTTCTTTTGTTAACAGTGCTTATGTGGTTTTTTCTCTATATTGATCATTAGACTTTGTCCTTAATTCTAACAATATCACAAGCTTAAGCCGGAATCATAAGGAAAAAATATAATGAGGAAATTGATGGATGGGGGTGTTCTCGAAACTTCAACATTTAAATGATGGCGTAGAACTTCAACATCTACTTGGGTTGGTTCAATTATTGTGCATGTAGATGTAGTAGCAGTGACCAATATATCAATACTAGTCTCCAGTTCTGCAGTACTACTTTCCAGCTGCAAGACAGCACCATCAGAAGACAGTTTAGAACATCAATGATACTAACTTTGGCATCTTGATGCAGCCTCAGATGCAAAAACAAGTTAACCAATGATGCCAGTGCCAAACCCAAATCCATGGTCTATCTGAGAACGATAACCAATCTTCTACTTAGTCCAAGCTTCGTCTTTCATCAGTTGTATCCTCAACATTTGTATTGAAGCATGATGGTGTAGGTGCTACATTGTCTATCTTCTCTATCTAATGTGTAGGTATATATGTGCAATTATGCTACAGAAGACAACCTTACATCTCTTTTTAGTGAATGCCATGTAGAGAACATTCAGATTAATAAAATTCTGGTACAATTCTATATCTTGTTATCTCTCATGATGGAATGTTAATCTTTTTGATTTTTTGTCTAAAAACAAAATTTTAGGAGCTGTCCTCAATAGTAAGTGGATTGTAGGGAATGTGAATATGGGCGTTGGTGAATATTTGTGAAACACTGGATTTTGATGGCTGTGATATGTATGGTGTTGGCTTTTTTGTGGATTTCAAGCTCCACAATTCCTAATTATATTTCCCATACATGGTAAATACACAAGAGCTGCATGGGAATATGAAGATCCACTTTCAAGATAGATCCTGGTTGCCGGATGATGTAACTGCCTTTTTAATGACTATCTCCCATCTTCTGTCAGTTTCAAGTCACTTATGTATTTTAGGAAAATATTTGTGGTGGCTGCCTTTTAATTGATTTGTAATTGCTGTAGTGGTATAGTGGGTTTGCCCATTTTTGGCATGGATTTTTTATTTATTTGTGAGGTACGTTGGTGAGAAAAAAAGAGGGTTTTTGGGAGATAGGAGAGATCTGGAAATGATCTTGGTTTGATGTAATGAGATAGAGTAGATAGGTTGTACATTCTTTTTCTGAGATAAACAGAATATGATTTGTGTTGTGTGGAAATATTATCTTCAGCTGTAGATTTACATTATTTTGCATTCATTTCTTACCTTGCAGAATATTTGAATGAGCGATGTAGATCCTTTTATGCATTCTTTCTTTTTCAATTTGCTAATTGTGTTTGATACAATTCCTAGAGAAGAGCCTTGAATCTTAGGAACTAAGTATTGTTTTAGAGAAATAAGCATCAGTTTTGATATTAGAATAGCAGAGATGCTGGGAATAGATATTTTGTGAGAAGAGTTATGAATAGCGTAGAGGAGAGCTATGGTTGTGAATATGACTATGGATGCAGAGGTGGAGTTGTTTTATGTTGTGAAAAAGAGGGTAACCAAGTTGGAAGAAGAAATTAAACAAAGGGAAAGGCATAAGCAAACAAAAGACAAATAAAAGAAGTCACAAAAATTGGAGTTTGAGTTGGAGGAATTGGGTTGGGAGTTGGAGCAATGAGAGGCAAGCAATAATAGGGAAGGAAAGAAAAAGAAAACTGAAGCAAAGGCATTCGAGGGTGGTGAGAAGTTGAAAAAGATTGGTGGGAATAAATATTCACCTTGTGAGCAAGAGCTATTTCCAAAGAGGAAGGCTATAGAGTCTAGGATTAGTCAAGAGATAGAATTGCTAGAATAGGAAAAGATTAAATGCCTTGAGGATTCAGCAGAACTATTAGTTAATGGAAGGCCTTAAATGTGATTTGCAAAGAGTTTGAGGGAAAGGAGATAGATGAAGATGAAGAGGATGTCTGGGATGAAAATGTTGAACTATGTTACCTCAAAGAATGGAAAAATATTGACAATTACAATAGGAGAGGAGAAGAGTTTTAAGATTGCAATGAAGACGAATGCAGCCTATCATTAGAGGTGGCCCAAGATGTTGCAGCTGTATAAGCGATCCACATTAGAGATGAAGTACCAATAGAGATGGAGATCTTTGGAAGCCCCCCATATTTGATGGTGAAGAAGTCCTCATAAAGGAGGATGACATTGTGAAGAATGAATGTGAAGGGAATGATATTGTGAGGATACCAGAAGTTTATATGGTAGTAAAAATAGATGAAGAGGAAAATGGACTTTTGATAGTTTGTGATAGGGCAACAAACCATGGAAAAGATACAAGTTGCAAAGAAGAAGTGGAAAGCATACCTAAATCACCTAATGCAAAGGAGGAGCACCTATGGAAATTTTTGATTCCCTTAACTTGATTTCTGCTTATGATGATTTATGTGCAGATGCGATAGAAGGTTGGACAAGTGATGAGAAGAGCCATGATGGCTTTCAGTCAAGGAGAACCACTAGAAGTGGGTTAAGTCCACAATAAGCTAGGAAAAGAGAAAAAATTGATAGAGGACGATTTATAGTCCAACAAGAGGCTGGAAGTGGAGGAAGAAATTATGCAAACAATGCATAAGTACTTGACATGGTGGAAAGGCAGGCTGTGGTAGTTGGGTTCCTAGGCTCTTTGAACTAGGAGGTTCAAAATTTTGAAAAAATGGGGAGAATGATGTAACCACCCTTTTATGACTATGTGGGGTGCATTGATGCGAAAAAGGAGAGTTTTTGGCAAAGTGTTTGGAGAGTAGTTTTTGGAAGATAGGATATATTTGGGAATAATTTTGGTCTGATATCAAATGAAATAGAGTAGATAGTTTGTAAACATTCTTTTTTTAATATAAGTATAATATGATCTATGTTGTGTGGAAGTATTATCTTCAGCTGTAGCTTTACATTATGCTGCATTCATTTCTTATTTTTGGAGAATATTTTAGATCCTTTTATGCATTCTTTCTTTTTTAGTCTGCTGAGTGTGTTTTAAACAGTTCTTAGAGAAGAGTCTTGAATGGCAGGAACATAGTATTGTTTTAGAGATTAACTTGCCGATCAAAGAAATCTGCATCATTAGATCTATGTGGGTTTTTCCCTTGTCAACAGATGATATGCCTTTATACAGTATGGTAAGGAAGTGGCTTTCTCAAAGGGTATTTCATTCATAGGGAAACTAGGGTATAGAGCATGGTACTTGAATGGATTGGAACAGTCTGAATCAAATGTGACAAGTCAACATTTGAAAACTCTACAAAAAGATTCCATGAACTAGATTGTATAAGTTGTAATTAGATGCAGAAGGCCTTATCTATGAAGACTAGAGACAAGGTTGTCAGATGTCATATATGCTATGATACTTTTGGAAGAGAGTACAAGGTTAAGCCTTCTTATCGCCTTAATAGGAAATGGGGGTAAGGATATTTAAGATCAGTGAGTGAAAAGATAAGCTATTTGGAAATCTTGACTATCTTTCAAACTATAAATGCATGCTTGATTAGACATCTGTAATCTTTCAAAAACCCAAATCCAGTTAAACAATGGGTGCATGTGGTCTATCATAAAGAAGAATACATCATATTCTTTCTGGCAATGTAAGATTTCACATACATGTAGGTATTGGATGTTAGAATATGCTTTCCTCTTTATTGCCTTTCAGCATTGAAAGGGAAAGTTAGCATATGTGATTTGACTTCATGGTAAATATATTTGATGATCTAGTCAAGTATCTGGTCTTTTCTATCAATGTACATTTGGGGTGGCTTTTCATGGAGAGTTGTCTAACCTTCAACTGACAATTCTAGCATTTTTAATGCATCCTTAACTGCTAGATGTTGTAGGAAAGATTTTGATTCTTTGTGAATAGCATCAAGATGTTGACCATTCTTGCCATTTTAGTGTGGGATTCTGTATGGCTGCTAAATTGCCTCATATAATTATTGCACTGTTGTTTTATACAGTAAAGTAAGATGCATTGTTTCTAAAATGAAGTAGAAACAAAAGTTTACTTTTGTAAAACTAGAAGTCTAACGAGTGCTTATTTTGTTCAAGTAAATAGTGAATGAGTAAGGATTATAAGAGAAAATACACTAAGCAAAGTAGCATAGCAAAGGACCTATGGTTGAGTCGTAATTTGTTGATGGGCGTTTTTTACCTTCCCCTTGCCACTTGCATCTCCACACTTCATCAGCGATGTTCAGCCTTTTCCGTACACTTCATCAGCTATGCTCATGTATTTTCTAGGAATTTGTTTCTCTCATAATCCCTTGATTCCAATTGTGGATGGGTTAATTCTATTTGAAATTGGTAACTACTATTTTCTCTATTTAATTTCAAATGACTAATTTATCTAATCAGGCACGTGCACTAAATAAACCATGCGAGCAAAATTTGTAATAGACCATGTATCGCAATGGCCAGGAATCAATACATTCGATCGAAGAGTCATCTGAAAATACTCTATGATAGTTTTCTTCCATTTTAACTTTTAAGATTTCTATGGAGCATATTAATCTCTCATTTTCAAATAACTTTTTAGAGTTTTAACCAGTGTTACAAGACTTGCTTGGACTGGCCCAGACACTTGTCAAATCTCGAGGTGGGCAGAACCAAACAATTCCTAGGGACTTTTGACTCAAGTACTTGACAAGTCCTACTAGGAAAGATTTCTATGGAGCATATTAATCTCTCATTTTCAAATAACTTTTGAGAGTTTTAACCAGTGTTACAAGACTTGCTTGGACTGGCCTAGACACTTGTTGAATCTCGAGGTGGGCAGAACCAAACAATTCCTAGGAACTTTTGACTCAAGTACTTGACGAGTCCTACTAGGAAGACTTGGCCAAGTTAGTGAAAATTAGAAATAAAAAAGAACAAAAAATTGAAAACTCTCAAACGTAAAAGTGTGAAAGTCAAAGCATTTTTTGAAGGGTTTGGACTTTGGAGGACTCTTGAAGGTTGGTTAAAAGTGATAAAATTATGAAAAATGGCATGCACCATAAATGTAGGGGTTCCACCTCTCAACCTAGCCGTGTATCTCAACAGGAAGCAAGTGAAGGGTGCTACCCCTTTGCCCTGTTGGGAGTGCTGCTTCATGACCCTACTAGGAGCGTTGCCCCCAAACCAACCTCTCTAGTTTTAGAAAAATAAAAGTTAAAAATCAATCCGGGCCATGTTGGATGGAAAAGTCACATTATTTTATTCTTTCAACTTTTTTCCAATTAAATCCAAAGCAATTGAATTACATGTATATTCAGGTTTGTTGAGCCAATCTCTATCTTAAGTAATGCTCCTATGGCTGTAGCAACATTTGTAGACATGTCTGAGATACAAGTGCAGGACTCCACATAGAGCTGGCAGTGCTAGGTTGAGTGATACAAGCTCCTTTCTACCATAGTTCGTGACTCAATATTGTGATTTTTGTTTTTGATTCCATGGATATCATAATCCACGATTTTTGTACACCTAATTTCCTAAAAGACATGACAATATTTTTATATTAAAAATGTTGTTTCCTGTAGCTCGAATCTGCTTTTATACTCATGTGATTGATGAATAGTTGTGTATATGATCAAAGTACGTTCCATTTGATTAGTTTGTTGTGTCTTTAAAGTTTATTTATCGAAGGTTGCATGATAAAAGTTTTGAAGTCCTTAAAAAGCTTTATATTTCAAGGTTTTTTCATTTTGCAGAGTCTTAGCCGACTTTGTGCTCTGAGTTCAAGTCTGAGTTTAGGTCAAAAATCAACTTGCCAAGTCTGACTCTTGTAACTTTGGTTTTAACATTTAAATTTTTTCTTTTCTTTCCAGATTTTATGCTTATTTTAACTCACTCTGCTGAGTTGCATGATTAAATGCATGCATTTCTCATTCAACTACAAAACTTGTTTTTCCCTTTAGAACCAACTAGAAAAGTTGGAGTATTGGTATATGGTGCAGAGGACCACTTTGCTTTAAATGATTGGTCTCTGATCTGCTTTTACCATATATGCTTACATGCTAAAATTATATTTCTATCATTTCATTATGTTTTCATTTGTCCATTCACCATTTCCCTTAAATCCATCATAGGATGCACGCTGCACTGTGTTGCATTCTTAATTAAAATTTCAATACTCGAAGGCAAACTATAGAAGTAAAGTCTAAGGATTTTCACAATCTATACTTCCATGCATCAAGGTTCAATACAAAACCTGCAAAACGATCAGAAACAGAGTGGAGGGATAGACATGCTTTTCCCATAAAACAAAGCTTCATAATATGATTTTCATGGTAAAATATGATGTCAAACACAATTTTGCATGTATATGTACTTTTTATTTGTTAACAGTGTCCTTCGTAATTTATGTTCATGTTTGTTTGCTTCCCCTTTTTTTATTTGTTAAAATTCCTCTTGCAGGGGTCCTTTGGCTTAGATTTCACATGATTGAGGGATATCTCTTCCATCAAATTCGCCCGAGACTTGTACATGGCCTTGTCTATTGGAGTCCACACCTTGAATCGGATGTGATAGTTTACTTGTTCAACATTCAACATTTATACATTTAAGTTTTAAGTATGAACATTTAAACATGTAACTTATCTTTTAGGGATTTGAATATGGATCTCCCCTATAAAAACCCCAAAGATTTACTACTTAGGCTCATCCCATTTGACAGTCTTCCAATTTGCTGAGGTCCTCCATTTGCACGATATAATTCATCCTATATGCCAAAAAGACTATTCTTGATCTACTTCAGATGCCCTTTTTGGTATGCAGATCGTAGCAAAGCATTGGTCTAAGATGAACCCAGTACAGATGCTTCAAAGTGGTGACCTTGTAGTGAATTTGACTAGGTTTTAGGAACATTTCTTATGCTTAGGAATTTAGTGCCTTAGTATTTCTCCCTTCCTCTCACCAAGTTGGAGGAATAATTTAATCATCTAATTGTTGCCTTGCTTTTTCTTAATGCATGGCTGATATTCTTTTGTAATTTGTTTTGAAGGTTGTTTATATTATGACTTCAAATTTTTGCAACTCATAAACCTGGGATGGAATTTTCTCGGATCTTGCAGGAGAAGTGGTTGTACACATTTTCCTTCCTCAGGAGAGGGAATTCTATAATTTGGAAGAGTTTTATGGCAATGCAACTGTTGTAGAACTTCCATTTAAAACTCAGGTGTCACGCCAAGAATGATTACTGAGTTTGATTTGCTTCTTGAGAAATAATGGGGGTTCAAAAGCTTTCTTGTTTTTCAAGATAAGTTCATGTAATGCCTACTGTTCAAGTTATATATACACGATTGCATTGTGGCCCACTTGAGGAAAATGGTGCTGCAGGGGAAATATTTTAATTATAATATCTTTATGACCACACAATTTCCTTGTAATTACTAGCTCATATTGCTGAATACCTTGTTTACAAGGAGAAAATGTGTAAGTTAAAATTAGCTAGTGAAAGTGTTCATCAACCTAAGCTGTAGATAGTTTTTACAGGGTCAGTATGTATTAAATAAACTAGATGATTTCAGAAAGTTTTATGATATTATATTTATTTATTAATTGTATTTATGTTCAATTTCTCAATAAATGTTTATTAAAGGAAATTATTCTTGATGTTTTAATAGAATTTTGGATTAAGAACAATTTATATGAGTTCACCTAATCTATTTTTTAAAGTTTATTCTAATTGTTTTGCATATAAAAAATCGCTAACTTAAATTTCACAACCATTAATATTAATGATGTCATTTAATAATAAACATATTAGTGCTATCTTATTAAATAAAAAAAATATTAAATAATTATTGAACTGTTTTATAATTGTTTGTGCTTTTTATATTATTTATTTTATTATTACTATAGGAAAATAAAAGTTGAAGTAGATAATTTATTAAAATATTAGAATTAAAAGTTAAAATAGTTCTTGAAATAAAAATAAATTAAACAATGTAGATAATTTTTTTTTTTTTTAACTAAAAATTAAAATTTATGTGCACATGTAAAATTACTTTGAAATTGAGCCTTGGTCAACTTCTTTTAGTTGTTTGATTGAGCCACTAAATGTGTGTTTGGTGTGGGTTAGACTTCCGAACCTCCTCCAGTTTTGAGAGATATAATGCTATGAGACCATAGACAATTCTATTGGTCACTTTTTGAAGGTTGACAATTCCACTTCCTACATGGGGCATTCTACTTTTGCTCGCATATTGGTGGACATTGACATCTCCAAACCTCTTCACAGGGACGTGGTTTTGATGGTTGGGGAAAGGCCTTGGACTCAACCTCTTGATTATGAGGGTCTCCTCTTCAAATGTCGTTGATGCTTCTCCATTAGTCACCTAGCAATGAATTGTCTACTCTCACGTTGTAAAGGCATTGCTACTTAGTGGAAGAATGCTAACGAAAATCACTTGACTATTCATGCTCTTGATTCTTTGACAAATGACTCCTCTCATGATGATGTTGAGTCCTTAGCTTTTGGCATGACTTTGATGTGTTGTTTGGACCCTATTGGGGAACTTCCTTCCTCGATCTCACAACTTAATTTCCCCTTAGCTTTGGATCAACTCCATATTACTCAAGTGGTGGAAGGTCACATTTCACATCGCCATTCTATTGTGCTCTCTTTGCACATTGTCAGGCTCTTAGTGGGGAAAATCCCCTTGCTTCCCCTTGTTTTGAGAATTTGGAAGATAATGTCTCTTGGATTGTTGTAAGGAGGAAAAAGGTCTTCCTAAATCACTTTACCAAACTCATGGTTGCATGTTGGGAGAGGCCAATTTGTTCTACGCCTAGTATTGTCTAAGTGGGACCTTGGGGGTCCCAACTCTTTCATTTTTTTTGTAGTTGTTTTAGACAACTTGATTGAAGTTGTAGCTCTCTTGTTTGGTTGTGCTATTCTTTGCTATTACTGGCCAACTTGGGCTTGTTTTTCCTTGCCTTTTGGCAGCTTTTGTAAAGGGTTGGGACCCTTGTTTCCCACTTAATCTAATAAAAAACATTTTGTTTTCCATAAAGTTATTTTATTTATCATAAATATTAAATGCAAATTCAAGAGCACTAACTTAAAATGAGTAGGAACTAAAGGTAACCAAGATCTGATGCATTATAAAGTTTATTACTACAATAGTTATGGCTTTGACAACTCTATTTTCTAAGGTGAATAGTATAACAATACAATAATGAACCAACACATTTCTTTGCAAAAACTCATATTAAATATAAATGCTATCATTATTTGATAAAAGAGTGCATCTATTCTAAAAATTTATACAAAAATTACATGTTGAGTGATTTCTTTTATTGTTATTTGAAATAAATTTTTCTAAAGAGTTATATTTAGGTGTGAGGAAAAAATGAGTAAGGTGGGCGGAGCGAAGTGTTGCACATAGTAGCGACAAACCCTAAGCACGCATGGAGATGGCTCTTCTAATGATGATGGAGATTCTAAAGATTATGAGGGCGGCGATGGGTTGATCCTAGGCGTTGCCTCCCTCTCCCCTGTGGTGGCAACAACTATTGTTGGCTCTGCTATTTTTGGGGGGTCTATGGATGCTTGTGCTATTGAACGACTTGTGAGGAGACAAATGTTTGGTGGGGGGAGGAAGAAGATCCCGTTTCCCCATCTGCCTTTGATTTCTTGTCTTGTGATGGGGACCCCCCAGATGAAGAGGAGTTCCTCATGAATTTCCTATTTAATGCTCGTCTGAAGGCGAACAAGCTTGTGGTTGAGGCCACTAATGGTGCACAGTTTTTGGGTTTGAGAAAAGGTTTCATTTTCCCTTCTAAGGGTGTTTTTCCCTACATGATGAAATGTATAGAAATAGTTCCATCTTCTCCCATTTCTTTGCTCTAGACGTGAGAGGGTTTCATTTGTTGGTTGATAAAGTTGTTGCTTCTCCTCATACCGTTTCTTTGCTTGTCATTTTAGAGGCTGTTGTTTCGGTTCTTATCCCTAGGGGTGTGGAGGAAGGTTGTTTTGTTGGGAGTTTTAGCTCTCTGAAGGATAAGGAGATTGCATAGATCATTATTGATGTTCCTGATTCTCTCCTTGTTGAGATGATTGGTTGGCTAAGGTGCTCGCTTGTTGGGAGATTCTGTGGTAATCGTCCCAATATTGACACTGTTCAAAGATGGATCTTTCAGATTTGGAAGCTTTGTGGCAAGGTTGAGGCATATGCAATGTTGAATGGTTTTTTCCTTTTTCCCTTTTCTTATTTGGATAGTGCTAAGGTCCTACTCGATGACCCTTGGTTTTGGGGGTTAGATGGTCTAAAGCTTCAAAATTGGTCGCCTGGTTTCAACCTTATGATATTATATTCTTTCAAGTTTCCAATTTGGGTTTGTCTTCATGGGCTTCCCTTGGAATTTTGGAATGAAAAGATTTTCATTTCTATGGCCAATTCTTTTGGGCAATACTGTGTTATTGATAAGATCACTGAATTTATGAAGCATTTGTTATACACTAGATTTTATGCTTTTTGTGGAGAAAAATCAACAACTTCCCACTTAGGTTACCTTGTCTTCAAAATTTGGAGCTTGGGTGCAGCAAATAGACTATGAAGACTCCCAATAATCTACCTTTCTTGTGGTAAAGTGGGTCATTCCTCCACTACTTGTCTTGAGAATAAGAAACAACACTATATTTGGAAGAAGGATCATCAACAAGCTACTAAGGAGAATTCCTTTACTCCTATCTGTTAGGAAGTTCTGAAAACCGATCTTAAAGAGTACCCCAATGGATTGTTCGTTGATGGACCCCTCGTCTATTACCTTGGGGATGGGAGATGGGAGATGGTTCTCTTAGTGATTATATGTCTCCTCTCTTCCCCAAAAAAGGTTAGTTTTGGGGAGAAGGATCCTTGTTTCAAGATAAAGCAAAGTTCATAGAAATAATTTTGTAAACCATCTTGACTTTGGGTGGGTTGGTTGGTTTGTTAGTCTTGCTATTCCTTTTGTTGTCTTTTGTCATTAGTTGTTGCCAGTTGTGCTTCATGATCTATCATTTTCTTGTACAAGCGTTAGGGCCCTTTCAAAACCCTGCTTAACTAAAGAAAAACATTTCATTATTAACAATTAAATATTTGATGAATAATAACTAGTGATAAGAGCAATTTCATTAGCCACCAAGGTTAATATTTCATTCTTATTTAATTGAAGACAACCATTTTTTACTAAAATTCTTACTGCCACTCATATTTAGTACTCTTATTGTTAGGTTGTTAGTGTTGCTTGTCAGACACAACTAAACAAGGATATTTCTTTGTGCTACGTTTAAAGGATATGCAAGATTTTATAGGGTTGCTTGAGACATTTGTGATTCTCTTGGCAACAAAGGTGGAATGAGGATTTTTCATATAAAAAATAAGACTTATTTGTTTGTGTTAAATAGGTTGTTTAAATTGATTTTGGTAAGAATCATGGTAGATTATCACAAGTTATTGTATTTTTCAAGGTAGTCCATATTTTTAATAAAAAAGTGTTGGAAATATTGTCATTGATGTCAAAGGGGCATGGATAGTTTGTCATTGATGTCAAAGGCGTATAGACAAGATTGTTGGTAAGGTTTGTTATCATTGATGCCAAAGTGAGTGTTGGAGATTGCTAGATCTTGTCATGGATGCCAAAGTAGCAATGTCATATCATCACATTGGAGTGATTCATATCAGCATATTGGCATGGCATATTTAAGGTGATTTGGATTAGTTTCATAAGACACTTTTGAGCAAAGATATAAGGTCAAATGGGCGATTGGTTAAGTTAAATTAAATATTTAAACTTGGCGAATTTTGAAGACCTGAAATTAAATTGTATGAAGCAAACAATAATAAATTCAATATTTATTTATGGAGGCTGACCTCCCTTGTGTGAAGCACCTCATTGGAGAAGACATATCGCTTGAGCAGTCATCCCTCATAGGGAATTAAATTAATTTTACTTGGTGATAAAAGAGGCCGACCTCTTTGGTGGTAGCACCCCATTTTTGGGGATTTAAATTTGAAAAAAATAAAAATAAAAATATGGGGGCCGACCCCTATTGAAGTACCCAAGACAAAGGTGTAGGGGTGCCTATAAAATGAGGTGGTTGCATCCATTTGTAAAAGACATGTTTCATAAAGTCGCCCCCCTTGGTGAAGGTATTCAAAGAGATCATGAAGTCCATTTGAAAACAAGTAAGCATTGAATATTATTTGAACATTGAGCAAATTCAAAGTAGACCAAAAGGGCAGAAAGTATGAAGAATACTTCTGATTTATATTAAAGAACATATGCAGATCTATATGAGAAATGTGTGCAAGTTTATTTGAAGAACATGAGAAAATTTTAAGAAGAGTTTATGATTAGATTTATGGAGGATTTTTTTATATGTATAAATTTTTTATGAGTAGATTCAAGTTTACTGCAACAGACATCAAGGAAGAAATATATGTGAAGAAGTTGTGATCAAATTTGTAAGTAAAATTAAAGCAAACCTTAAAGCATAATTATAAAAGAAAGTATTGCTTTATTTGAGAAAAAAATTATGAAGGAAAGTCGTTGCATCATCATCAAGAAGACTTGTGAAGGAAAGCGATTACATCATCTACAAAACAAATTGTGAAGGAGAGCACTTGTGTGATAATCGTTCAATCATCCAAAGGTGTGAAAGAAAGTGCATCTATAATCATATCTTTGCGAAGACAATATCATCCTTTGAAAAATTTGGAGGTTGGTGCTTGCCAAAGAAGAGATTGGTGTGTCTTGCTATGTTGGTGTTCAATTGTGGGAATTGGTGTCTCCAGTGGGTTGGTGCCGGTTGGTGCCTACAAATTCTGTTATGGGGATTGGTGTCTCTAGTGGGTTGGTGCCTACAAAGGAAGATTTATACAAAGAAGATCTATATATAAGCAATATTTTACTATGGTTTTCTCTCACAAGGGTTTCCACATAAATCATGTGTTCATAATTGCTAGATCTTGGGTGATCCCACAAAGCTAGCTTACGATTTCTGGGAGATTTTGATTTTTGCTGAAATCACATATTTTTAGAAAATGTAATGATTTAAGCCTTAAAAATTTTCATTTTAAGAATTCCAATTGAAGAGGGTTTGATCAAAGCACTTTAGATAAGACCCCCTTGGATAGAACCCTGCTAGTTTTAAACCATAACTACAACGAAGTCTCCTTTACACCTATCTAAATGTTGATAAAAAATCACTTTTGATTTACCTTTTGGTGGATCAAATGAATTCATTTAAAATTTATTTCAAATGATCATGGTAGTCCTAAGAACGACCTATCCAATTAATATAATTTTAATATGTTTTGGTTTTATTATGTATTTGTTTTTTTAGTTTTATTAAACATAGGTTTTTCACCGAAAATCAAACTCTCTATTTTGCACATCTGGGAAAATTGCATGTTATAAAAAATAAAATAAAAATGTTTGGGCTGGGTATTGATGTCCTTGATCCATGAAAAAAATAAAATTGAATTATGATACATACAAAAAAAGTTATGTTGTATATAGTCCGCCTATGTCTGAATTGTAATTGGTTTGACTTTGAAACTTGATTAAGGAAAAAATATTTAATAAAACACTTTGAAACCAAATGAAAGTGCTAGATATCGTAGTTACAAATCTAAATTAAAAAAAGAAAGAATTTTATCCTTCATACAAAAAAAATTATGTTGTATACGGTGAGCATCACTTCTTAAAAATGTTTTTTTTTTATAAGCTAGTTTTCAAAGGAGATGGAAAAAGAAGTGCAATCTGATTGGAAGAATTTTGAAAAAAATATATTTAGAATCTATAGAAAAAACTTCACAAATCACTAGTTTGCATCATCTTCAAATTCCTCACGGTTTAGTCGCTATAGGAGCCCGAAAGTGAAGATTTAATTTTAAAAAATTAGTTTAGTGTCTAGTTTGCCCAAAAATTGTAAACCAGTATTGTGGGATCACCCTCTTGCATGTGTGTTATTGTTGTGGATGATTAAGTTTAAAGTATTACTGCTATGGTTGATTAAGTTTTAAAAATGAAAAGATTGTTGTTATACTAATTCAACCCCCTCTCAGTATGATTGTGTGCTCATAAAAAAGGCAGTCTGTATTATAAGGGTTTTTGGTTAGCTTTGGAGCTTTAAGCTCTCCTCAAGTTACACTATCTCGTATCAAAACTAAAGGGTCCTTTGTCATATGAATATTCTAAAAGCATGGAAGGTGGTTAAAACTCATTGTACTAGTCTCTTCTTTGATGATTACTCTTTGTGGGTTTGATAGAGGTTCCTTGGACCAAAGCTTGACAATAATTAAAATCACAAGGAGATTTTGTCTTGAATATCTAGAGGGTGGCTACCTTTTTGAGATTTCTCAAGCCAAAATAAACTAACTTTCAACATTGAATTTTTTGGTTTCCTATGGGATGTTTGATAATCTACTTCATAATCTTCCTTTCTCATCTTCATTGCAATGGTGAAGGGACTAGAGGTGAAATGTAGATACCCCATGAAATGCATGCTATACAACCTATGCTTGGTTTTCTCTAGCCTAGGATTCACAAGACAAGCTCAATGAATGTTAGACAATATTTTTTAGAACTTGGTGGTACAAATGGTAGAGGGTTTAGAGTTTAAAGAGGATCATTTCATTTGATGCCTTTTCTATTAGATTGATTGGAAATAAGCTTGAACATATGAGGATGTCTAACACAAAGAGTCCTTATTGCTTGTGACATGAATCCATCAAGTGCCTCTTTTTGTTTTTTTAAGGCTCAAAATCCTCAACAATGATTTTTTTTTAATTTTCTCCTTGCCACCTAAAGCCCTTCTCTTGGGTATTTGTATTCTTTGAGAAAATAGCTAGTGGGATTGTACACAACATATTTATGGAATGCCATCATAATCGTAATTCTTAATAAGTTATGGAAAAGTAGAAATATTGTGTTTAGAGTTTAAAGAGGATCATTTCACTTGATGCCTTTTCTATTAGATTGATTGGAAAGAGGCTTGAACATATGAGGATATCTAAGGCAAAGAGTCCTTATTGCTTGTGACATGAGTCCATCAAGTGCCTCTTTTGGTTTTCTTCAAGGCTCAAAATCCTCAACAATGAGTTTTTTTAATTTTCTTCTTGCCACCTAAAGCCCTTCTCTTGGGTATTTGTATTCTTTGAGAAAATAACTAGTGGGTTGCGCACAAAATTTATGGAATGCCATCATAATTTTAATTTTAATTTTAATTTTTTTTGATGGAGGTCATCCACAAATTCTTTTTTGCTACCCGATACGGGAGCACGAGCCTTCTAGGGCTGAACCTCTTCGGCTAAGAGCCAAGGACTGAGGGGTATCCATTCCGCCAAATTCGCCCAAGGCACAATCCCGACCTCATCCCTTTTTCGGTGTCAGAGCCTTTGCACTCAACAAGACTTGATCCTTGGTGGGCTCATTTAGAACCTTTCAACTTCACCAGTAGACCAAGGGCCCATTGACATAATTTTAATTCTTAATACGTTATGGAAAAGTAGAAATATTGTGTTATTTTCTCAAAGATACTTGTATTCTTTTGACAACTACAAATGATAACAATTATTTTTAATGCATTCCTTTAGGATGAAATCCAAGTTAAAAAAATATAGCTAGAGCTTGTGTTTTTACAAATTATCTCCCATTAGGGGATTGCTTTGCACTCACTGAATAGATTTCCTCCTATCAAAGGTTCTCATCATCACTCCCCATGCCAGTCACTCATGGTCCTAGTTCATATCATTGGGGAAGGAGCTCCAAGTGGGATTAGTTGGCATATTCTAATGCTAATGGTAGCCATAATCAGGTTGCAAGTTGCTCTCCCCTACTATTCTTCTAGGGGTAGGCCTCCTCCCAAGAAAGATAAGGCCATCAACACCTTGGCTTTGGTTCTCTCCCACTCAATCTATACACAATATAAGGAAGTTTGTCATGGTGGTGGTATAGGTTGGGTGCCCATTATCTTAGAAAATTTATAGAATGATTTGTGCAGATAAAAGGCTCATGATAATGACCGTCTTGTTGGTACAACCCATGCTTGGCTTTCTCTAGCCCTAGATTCATAAGACAAGTTCAACCAATGTTGAATTCAAATTATTTTAGAACTTGGTGGTACAAATGGTAGCGGATTTGGAGTCTAAAAAGGATCATTTTGTTGGATGCCTTTTCTATTAGTTTGATTTGGAAGAGGCTTGAACATATGAGGATACACACTATTATCTTGGAAAATTTATAAAATGGTGAGTTTGGATA
This sequence comes from Sequoiadendron giganteum, assembly GCA_007115665.2. NCBI lineage: Eukaryota > Viridiplantae > Streptophyta > Pinopsida > Cupressales > Cupressaceae > Sequoiadendron > Sequoiadendron giganteum. The sequence continues at coordinate 262,273,371 of CM021108.1, forward strand.
AAAGACTCAGGATAACAACTCTGTTGTTGGATCTTTTGCTATATTTTAAAATGCATTCTTGTTGGTGATGGCGACTAAATTTTAATTTCTTTGTTATGAATTTATTTTTTGTTGTGCTAGCTTGCTATTTGGCCCACTAAAGCATACTTATTTATTTGGGGATTTTATTTTAATGCAAGTAATCCTAAATAACATTTATATGACTAACTTATAAGGCTCATCCTTATAATATAAAATTAGGGGTAATTTATAGTTACTTTTATAAATAGATAATTTATTTATTAATTAAATTTATAACCAAAAGGTTATAAGGTGAAAGATTGTGACCATTTCACCAACCTCTTATATTGATTTAAATATAGGAAATACAAAATATTTAAGTGGTGAGTATGTGGTATATATTTTAGTATGTACTGTTGAAAAATAAGGTGAAGGAAAACTACAATACAAACTTATGCAAGTGAATTCAGATCTGAAAAACAGATTACCAAATCAGATTTAAACATGTGATTGCAACATATATCACAATATAAAAACATCAAACAAAATGTGACACCAAATTTATGTGGAGAAACCCTTTCGGGAAAAAAATCCACACGAGGAAAGAGGGCAAGTATATTATTAATCTTCGAATGAGAGTACACAATAATACATTCCACTATTGATCTATGATCAACTCGACAACACCCACATACTTGCAATAACTCAATATGAAACTACCATCTCATGGTTCCAATTTATAAAAATTGTGGGAGGTAAAACCACAAATGATAAACCAAAACAAGAGGTACACAACCACCTGCAGAAACCCACACCCCTCTTCATTAATAATCAAAAGACATAATAAAATATTAAATGGAATTACAAGACTCCTACATGGGCACCTAGCCCATAGCCTATCCAATTCTTGACTTTTCAGATGCTCCGATGACCTTTCCAATCCTCGGTGGAACAACGACAAACACCTTTTCCAATCTTGGGCGCCCCATCCAAGACCTTCCAACTTCCAATATGGATGCCTAGGAGAGATGCCTTATCCATTTTTTATGTGTAATCTCTATCGAAATTAAATCCTCTCTTTAAAATATAATTACAACATGCCAAAATTTAATGATTTTCTCTCATGTCCCCTAGAACACATTCCAAGGAATGTGGAGACATACAAATGACATAGGATTACAAGGTTAATGCCACCCTATCCTAACATTCTCCCACTTGACATTATACATTGTAGTTACATCCAAGATATACAAATATAATAAAATCAAGTAAAGTGATCAAGGTCCATGACCTTCTTGCATCGAGAAAACTTATTTGTGGTCATTGGCTTTGTAAGAGAATCTACAACATTTTCCAAAATGTCAACATTTTCAATCAAGACCTTACCATTCTCAACCATTTCTTGCACAAAGTGATATTTAACATCAACATTCTTAGTATGAGCATGATACATAATATTTTTGGTCAAACAAATAGCACTTTTACTATCACATCCAATCCTCACTGTCCTGCAATCAAAACCAATGCCATTACCAAGCTTTTATAACCATATCGCCTCCTTAGAGGCATGTGTAGCAGCCATATACTCTACTTTAGGGGTGGACAATGCAACCGTAGGTTGCCTCTTACTCATCCAACTCATTGCACCTCCAAACAAAGTAAATACATAGCCATCAGTGGGCCTTTGACTATCCAAGTCACCTACCCAATTTGCATCAACAAACCCTTATATTTCCAATGACTTGACCACATCATCAATACCATGATAAACCAAATAGTGTTCAAAAGTACCTCGTAAATATCTAAACACCCTCTTTACAAAATTCCAATGCTCTTTACCAGGGTTAGACATAAAATTTCTTAGAACTCTTACTGCTTGGGCTATATTTGGTCTAGTGCAAACCATTGCAAACATCAAACTACCGACAACACTATCATAAGAAACCATAGATACATCCTCAAAATCATCATCATAATTATGACACATATCTATGCTCAACTTAGTACCAATCAGAAATGGAATACTAACTGGCTTACTCTCATTCATATTAAACCTCTGCAAAATGGTATCAACATACTTACTCTGACTTAACCAAAGATTATTGTGACTTTGATCTCTATTGATTTCCATCCCAATAATATATTTTGCAACCCCCAAGTCTTTCATATCATATGCGCTAGAAAGCTGTGTCTTGAGCTCACTATCATCACCTTCTTGTTACCAATAGACATATCGTCAACATACAAGACAATAATTAGAATATGATCATGAATAACCTTAATGTAAACACAATGATCCTCCTCGCTCCTAAAAAACCCCAACTTCAATGCAAAAGCATCAAACTTCTAGTACCACATTTTGGGTGATTGTTTCAAACCATACAAAGATCTCTTCAACTTGCAAACCAATTGCTCTTTTCCTTTCACAACAAAATCGTCATGCTATCACATATAAATTTCCTCCTCAAGATCCCTATGCAAAAAAACAATTTTAACATCCATTTGCTCTATCTCAAAATCAAAAGCAACAATAATAGATAATAAAAATCTAATAGAAGTCAATTTAGCTGTAGTGTAAAAAATGTACTCCTTTACATTTTCACACTATGTTTGTATTTGCTTAATTAAGCTTTTAATTGCCTAAATTTTTCATTCCTAAGCTTTATGTTCTCATTTTCTGAAAGGGAAACCGACATTAAACAAATGCTAACATTATTTTAAACACCTTGGAAAGCATGTGTCTTGGATTTAGGTCCCAGGACCTATTCGCCCAAAGGTGAATGCATCCTCCTTAATTGCCAAGACCCAATTTTTAATATGTTTTTGGCAACATTTTAATAATTCAAATTCAAGTTTCAAATGTTAGCTTATGAAATCTATTTTTTAGGAAATTAGATAAACACCTATAAATACATAGTTATTTGATTAATTCAAATCCTAAAACTTTAAGAGACCAATCATGTGAACAAATATTATTGTTAAGAGCATTAAAGAGCAGATTTATCAAGCATCTACAACAAAAATCAAGATCATATCATAATGTCAAAGTTATGTGTATTCATATTATGTTTTGGAGCTAACATTGTGATGTAGGTTTCAAGCATTCAAGTATCAAATCAAACAATCATTCAAAACAATTTAAGTAAGATCCACTTTTTAGAGAGATGTGTTAGAATTCAACCCTCTAAGGGCTTGGTGAGTTGTGACAGATTTGTTCATTCATCAATCCTTGTCATTTGTCATTATCTTTCATTATCAAGGTTTAATTACCAAAGCGGGGTTTGACCAAGGCAAACCCCTATTCACCCAAAAATAAATAATCTTCCCTCTCTTTGTGTATGCAAATTTGCAGGTGAAGAAAGATTAAAATTGGATCAAAAGTGCAATTTTTGCAAAGTTGTCATCAAAGTTGTCAAGCCACAAAAACTCACCTTCAAAATTTATTTATGACTTTTTGATAATGAAATTCAGAGAAATCAGGAGTGTAGATATAGGATCAGAGGACTGCAAAATCAGATTTTGGACTCCTGTACAAAGACCCATTCGCCCTAGGGTGAATCTGTCCTGGTAGGAAACTCAACAATCACTTTTAGTAACATTTACACACCAGTTTTCTCTTTTCAGATCTACCCAAAATTTACTATTTCTGTTTGTGCTATCCTTTGTCTCTATATTTCAAGTTTTACATTGCATAATTGAGTTCATTAAGTATTTTATTTTTATCTTCCCAAAATGCATTTCAATCATTTTCCATCTTAAAGGAAACAATAGATCCTCTATTAGGGTTGACTCACCTAAAGGTTGAAAGTCAATCCTACCTTTGGGAGATCTCTTTTCCTAATGAAATTAGGGAAATATGAGGGTGTCTTAGATCTATATTCCATTTTGGTCTTCCACATCTTCATCCATTTCCTTTCATTTCATTTTGGTGAACCTAATGTGATCTTACATTATAAGCTTTCTGATTTGGAGATCCTTCAAACCCTAGATCGAGGATTTTGCATTAGTTTGCATTGCATTTTATTTAGGGTTTTCAAAATTGTATTAGTTTGTATTTCATTTAGGGTTTTAAAAGTTGCATTTTGCATTGTTTAAAACTTCCAAAAGTTCAAAAATTGGCCTACATTTTGCATCCATTTCATATTATAGTTTGCATATTAGTTCTTTTCAATCATTTCCATCAAAACATTCAAACAAAATTACATCTAGAAAGTTGTCATTTTTCTTGTTGTTTGTCATCAAATTGCACTTTTATTTCATCATAAATTTCTAGAAATCTGTAACTAAAAGTGTCTATTTAAAACCCGAATTAGAGACCTTACATATCAACTCAGAAACCCAAATTTTAATCTTTTCAACCCTTGTGCAAGGACCCATTCGCCCTAAGGCGAATCTGTCCTTATATAGGTCATTTTTTGAATTTCTGGGCATAAATTTAGCTCCGTCTGCTTTACATCTTGTTGTTTTTAGATCTTAGTTTTAGTTTCTGGCATTACAATTTTCTAAAATTGTTTGCATTCAAATTAATTGGTCAATACAAGTGCTTTGTTCAAACATAAAATTTTCATTCAATAGATATCATTTCCAGTTTACTGCATTCAAAAATCAGAAAATTCTTGCATGCCATATATGAAAATTGCAATTTCTTTTTACATCCTTGCATTGTGCTTCTTATTTCTAGTTGTTTTCTACATTTGTTTAGTGATTTTTGGGTACCCTTTTGGTTTTATGAAACTTGTATGAGTATTACATTCTAGTGTCCTATTGCTAATACTTCAATAAGACATAGTTCAAGACTCATGGCATCTCGTGTCGATACATCCACTGTGGATCTTGGGTTTTCTAAAATTTTCACTCATAGTGTTGACACTAGTCCCATGTTAGAATCCATACCTAAAATAAAATGTCCTATGACCTCCAATCCTGTTGATGTTGAAACCATTGTTGCTCATGTTCCTCAAGAAAACTTGCAAAAAATGGACAAAGCCTTAGAAAAAATTTAAAACCTTGTGAGTGTTAAATATATTGCTGGTACTGTGGTTCCTATCATAGATAACATGAGAAGAATGCTTGATAATCAATTGGGAATAGAAATTGTGTGAAGCTTAGCTCATATTATTGATGACCATGTTCCTACAATGGCTAGTTGTGTTCAAACTTTGGGATACACTCAAAGTCAAGGTGAAAATAAAATTCCTCCCCCTACAACTGTGGCCTCTATTCCTACATACACTCATTCAACTGTTACTACAACAAGACAACCAACTAGCAACATCAATCCAACTTTGGGTATGTCCATTGGGAATCCTTTTAGCTTTTTGTGAACTCAAACATCATATCTCCCAATCCATCACCAAGCTCACAAACTTGCAATTCACTTGTCCTCCCAACACATATAAACCTCCACCTTATTCACCTCCATCTCCAAACACAACCAATGATTTCGTTCTCAACCAAATTTTGAAAAATGTGTCATCCCTCCAACAACAAATTTCCACATTAAACCAACATCAAAATGACCAACTTTCAAATATGTCAAACACAACCCATTGTCATTGGAGATATTGAAAGCACAAATGCCACAAGGAATAGAGATTCTTGGATTTGAGAAATATGGTGGTAAAGGAGATCCTAACAACCATGTCTCGACATACATATCCTTATGTAGTGAATTCATTTTCGAAGACAAGCTCTTGGCTAAGCTTTTTCCTAGATCCTTGAAAAACACAACCTTGGGATGCTTTTTCTCCCTACTAAACAATTCAATCAGTTCATTCAATGAACTTGTTGATGCTTTCCTCAACCATTTCCAAGTGTACATTGGTCCCAAGATGGCCTTACCAAATTTAATGCAATGCAAACAAAATGAAGATGAAAAGGTCACTAATTTCATAACACGATTCCAATTGCTTTACTCACAAATCAACATTAAGATTCTTGACATCGATCTTCAAAGAATGTTCATTGAAGATTTGCAAACCAATATTCAAGATAAGTTGGGGATGATGAGATTCCCTTCTTTCACTCACTTGTGCATGACTCTCCGTGACTATCCGAATTCGGTTAGTCATTGTGAAGTTAATACTTCCTCCAACCGTCTTGAAAAATCTGAATCCGTGCCTCATAAAAATTTCCAACCATTCAAGAAACAAAATAAGGGATTTATAAAAATAAATTTGCCTCAAACAAATCAACAAGTTCAATCTCAAGTGGTTGTGATAAAGATAACAAATCCATATCAATTCAAGGACAAGAATAAACAATTTACTCCATTACCCGATACCCTTCATTCCATCATGTTGCAACTCATAGGTAAGAACTAAATTACTTTAACTCCTATTAGAACACTTGATCCTACTAAGCCTTTACCCCTAAACTATAATCCAAATGCCTTTTTCCATTATCATCGACAAAATAAACATGATACAAAATGATGTATGCATCTTAAAAACATTATGCAAGACCTGCTTGATTCTAATCATATCCAGATTGGTGGTGTTAATGATCAAGGAAATAAGTCTATTGCCCCACTCAACCAAAGTTTACAAATCTTTACTAATCCAATGCCAAATCATAACATCTCATTTGTTAAAGCTAGTGACACCAAGAATGATGTGATGAATGTTGACAATAGACAAGACATGACTAATAACAACATGATTGATAATGGGGATGATATACACACTATGATCAAACTCATTGATGCTCAACCTTGTAAGGGCCAAACCAATATGTCTATTGACATTACTTTCTACAAAATGACATAATTAAACATGCACTCGATTGTCCTCTTTACATAGCTGGAAGAATCAATGAGAAGCCTACTAATGGGATATTAATTGATCCCGTATGTGTAGAGAATGTGATCATTCAAGAATTCTTGTTTGTGCATGAGCTTTATCAAGACTTTTATGAACAATTGAAAGCACAGATCAAAACACATAATGGTTTTTCTTTCCCTACAATAGGTTTGATCACTCTCCCCTTAAAAGTTGGACCAAAGAAATTAAATGTCTCATTCTCCATCATCTCGTCATCAGAATAATTCTATGTGAATCTAGGCTATCCATCGCTATGCTCCATGGATGCCGTCCCCTCGGTAGTGCATAAATATTTAAAATTTCCATTTGGTAATAAAATTTTCACTATGTCATAATGGTTTTAATCTTGTGTCTTGCCGTGAAAATTTCTCATTGGATTTCTTTTGGCCTGAAATTATGGAACCTATTAAGCCTGGTGAGAGCTTCTTTTTCAAATCTTATCAAAATTTCAAAGAAAAGTGCATAGCAAAATGATCTCTTAGCAATATCCCTCAACCCTCTCCTATCATTGATGAAACCATGATTGAACCAAAAGCTCCTCTGAGTAACCAAGACAAATCCCTGACAAATCCTCCACCTATTTTCTATAAGAGACCAAGAGACAACCATACAATTCCTGTTGTGCATCCTAAATTCAAACAAGTCTATAAACCCAAAGAGAAAGTGGTTGAGAAACCCTCGATGGTTCCTTCTGTTCCTCCCTTATGGGAAGAAAAGAAACCCGTGGTTGATAAACCCATTCCTACACAGTCACAACTTGAAAACCATGAAAAAAGAAACAAAAATGCTAAAGGGCGTAGGTGTAGAAGTCGTGCTATTTCTCGTAAGTTAAAAAAAGAGAACACACAAACAAATCAAGATCAAAATTTAACTCAAACAAATCATGATTATTCTCCACCTTCACCACAACAACAAACAAATGAAACCTCTATTGACAATATCATTAGGCCTCATGTTGTGATTAACTTGGATGATGATGATGAGATTTATCAAGCATCTACAACAACAATCAAGATCATATCATGTCAAAGTTATGTGTGTTCATATTATGTTTTGGAGCTAACATTAATATGATGTAGGTTTCAAGCATTCAAGCATCAAATCAAGCAATCATTCAAGCTAATTTAAGCAAGATCCAATCTTTAGAGAGATGTGTTAGACTTCAATCCTCTAAGGGAAGCCGTTAAGGGTTTGGCGAGTTGTGACAGATTTGTTTATTCATCAATCCTTGTCGTTTGTCATTATCTTCCATTATCAAGGTTTAATTACCATAGCAAGGTTTGACCAAGGCAAGTCCTATTAAACCAAAAACGAACATTTTTCCCTCTTTGTGTATGCAGATTTGTAGGTGAAGGATTGAAATTGGATCAAAAGTGCAATTTTGTAAAGTTGTCAAGCCACAAAATACTCACCTATAGAATTTATTTCTGACTTTCTGATAGTGGAATCCGAAGGAATCAGGAGTGTAGATCTGGGATAAGAGGATTGCGAAATCAGATTTTGGACCTTTGTATAGAGGTCCCCATTCACCTTAGGAAAAATCTGACTTGGCAAGACACTCAACAATCACTTTTGGTGACAAGTACATATCATTTTTCCCTTCTCATATTTGTTGGAAAATTAATTTTTCTGTTTGTGCTATCCTTTATCTCTATATTTCAAGTTTTACATTGCATAATTGAGTTCATTAAGTATTTTATTTTTATCTTCCCAAAGTGCATTTCAGTCATATTAGTCATTTTATGTCATAAAGGAAACAATAGATCCTCTATTAGGGTTGACTCACCTAAAGGTTGAAAGTCAATCCTACCTTTGGGAGATCTATTTTCCTAATGAAATTTAGGTAAATACGAGGGTGTCTTAGATCTATATTCCATTTTGGTCTTCCACATCTTCACCCATTTCCTTTCATTTCATTAGCAACAAGAGAAAATTTCACCAAAATCAACTCCCTCTCTCTAGGAGTAGCCCTTAGCCATTAATCTGACCTTGTACCGCTCTAATGACCATTTGCTCCAAATTTTTTTTTAAATACCCACTTGTGACCAATGAGATTCCTTCCTTTGGGAAAATGAAGAAGATCCCAAGTTTCACAACTATCTAAAGCCACCATCTCCTCCTACATAGCTTGCAACCAAGACTCACTTTCCTTCGAAGAGAGATCCTCTTTGAATGATCTAGGTTCATTGTTAGTACTCAACAAAGAAAATACACAACAATAATTTGATGGGCTATACCTATCAAATGGATTCCACGGTTGTATTGTGGACCTCCTCAAGGTAGGATTAATGGGCTCTACTTGTTCTTCTTTTGTGTGCTCATCCTACACATCCTTTGAAATATCTGAACCATTTTCTTCTTCTCCATCCTCAGATCCATCTGATTGTTCTTCCACATGTGCATCTTCCTACTTCTCAATCTTTGTCTTGAAGTGCACTATATTTGTCTTATCTTTCTCCTTTGGTTGTTCTTCTCCTGATTAAGCTCTAAAATCCCTAAAAATCACATCTCTAGAAAATATTATTTTATGGGTTAGAGGATTCCAAAGCTTATAACCTTTTCCACTCTCACTATAACCAAAAAAGATGCATTTATGAGCTTTTTAATCTAGTTTAGATTGCTTCTCTTGAGGCACATGAACAAAATCCTCACAACCAAAGACCCTTAAGTGTGAAACAAAGGCTTTCTATATATGCACACTTCATAAGGAGTTTTATCAACAAGAGCTAAACAAGGAGATCTATTAATCAAATAACAAGTAGTTCCAACTACTTCTGCCCAAAAGTATCTATCAAGCTTAGTACCACTCAACATGCTCCTAGCTCTTTCCATCAAGGTTTAACTCATTCTTTTTGCTACCTCATTTTCTTGGGGAGTATAAGGAGTAGTCTTGCATGCTTGCAAAAATCATCAAATTCCTTGGAACAATATTCACCTCCATTGCCATATCTCAACACTTTTACCTTTAATCTGATTTCTTCTCAACTAAAGCCTTAAATTCCTTAAAATTCATGAAAAATTCAGATTTAGAACGCATAAAATAAATCCATGTGTATCTTGAGACATCATCAATGAAAGAGACATAATACCAAGATTTAACTAAAGAGTCAACATCCATTGGTCCACATACATCTGAATGAATGATCTCTAATAATCTCTTTTCCTTATTAGTTCCATTAGGAAATGAAGATCTATTCTATTTACCAAACACACAATGCTCACAAAAATAATTATTTCCAACAAAATAACTAGAAATACCATCAACCAACTTTTTATTAAGAATGGTCTTAAGAACTTTTTCACCAATGTGACCCAATCTATGGTGCCACAACATACACACATTTTCAATGCTAGTTACATTGGAAGATTTACATAAAGTAGAGTCATTTAGCCTAAATTTTTTCCCTATCTGAGATCCTTTAGCTATCACCAAACTCCCTCTTACCAACTTGCAACCCGAATCGTCAAATATCACGTGCATTATAGAATCATTCAACTTGGATACTAAAAGTAAATTTCTTGCAAGTCCTAGAATATGAAAAATATCATCGACATTTAATCCTCCCATCATTGAAACGCAACTTTAACTTTCCCTTACCAACAATCTTCTTAGTGTTGTTATCATCAAGGAAAATATCTCCCCCATCATATTATTTGTAAGTAGTAAACCACTCCTTGTGAGGATTCATATGGAAGGAACAAACCAAATCAATTAGGCAAGCATCATTACTAATAGAGTTAGATGAAATAAACAAAGCATCATAGTCATCATCGAAGGACTTTTCTGTGGAGGAATCAACATTCTTTTTCTTGTTCTTACACTCCTTCACATTACCTCTCTTGCCGCAATTCTAACACTTTACTCTGCTCTTTTTGAGGGTCTTAGAACGTCCTTTAGACTTATCTTTATCCCCTTTAGGTCCTTTCTCTTTGGACCTTCCTCGCACATGCAATGAATCTTGGGAGCCAACGTTCATAGATTTTATCCTCATCTCCTTTGATAGAAGTATGGAAATCATGTTATCCATCTTTGGCTCTGCATTACCACTACTTATGGAAACAATTAGATTTTACTAATATTCGGAAAAACAATAAAGAAACAAGATATATTTATCTTCATCTTCTAATTTAACATCTACCGATGCAAGATGACTTCCAATTATATTAAAAGCATTTAAATGGTTTGCAATATAATCACTATCTTTTATTTTTAATGAATATGTTGTCTTTTGAGATACAACTTGTTAGACAAAACTTTAGTTTGATGAATATCACCTATCCTCTTCCACAAATTGTATACGGTGTCTTCTTTGGAGACATTCAAATGGATGGAATCTGTGAGACACAACCGCATGGTTCCTCATGCCCTCTTGTCTAAATTTTCCAATCTACATCAAACAATGCATCTGATTTATTCTCTTGTGAAACTAGAAACCACCGATCTCTCTCTTCAAGGAGATCCTCCAACTTCAGTTTCTACATCTTGTAGCCTATGCCATTGAATTTCTCAATATCCTAGTGAGAGGTAGAAGCCATTTTAAACAATCCTCTTCACAAATCTTTAATATACCACACAACAAAATCTCCCACTACAACCAAAAAACATTCCAACACTTAAGAGAAAGGCGTACCCTTCTCAACAAAACCATTATCTCTGATACCAAATATTGAAAACTAAGGTGAAAGAAAACTACAACATGAACTTATGCAAGTGAATTCAGATTTGAAAATCATATTAGAAAATGAAATTTAAACATGTGATTGCAACATACATCACAATATATAAACAAAAAAAAAAATGTGACACCAAGTTTATGTGGAGAAACCCATTCAAAAAAAAACTCCACATGAGAAAGGAGGGAAAGTATATTATTAATATTCAAATGAGAGTACACAATGATACACTCCACTACTAATCTTTGATCAACTTGACAACACCCAAATACCTGCAATAGCTCAACATGAAACTACCATCTCATGGTTCCAATTTATTAAAAATGTGGGAGGTAAAACCACAAATGGTAAACAAAAACAAGAGGTACAAAACCACATGCAAAAACCCACACCCTCTTCATTGACATCCAAAAGACATAATAAAATATTGAATAGAATTACAAGACTCCCACAAGGGTGTCTAGTCCATAGCTTATCCAACTCCTGACTTTCCAGATGCTTCGATGAACTTTCCGATCCTCGATGGAATACCAACGAACACCTTTTCTACTCCAATATTACTCTATGCCGATTAGATGAGGCACATCTTCAATACTATTTCCCTAAATATGGGTCACTATGCCTATCTCATCGTACCATCCTTCATAAACTTGGTTGTTTGATAACTAAGAATTAAGTTACAATACAATACATCAAATTTTATTAATGCACTATACATCCACATGATCTTAATAGTGTAAGAAAATGAATTTAATATATTTAACAAAGCACACATATAATGGACTGAGGTTTCATGCAATTAGCCACCATATAGTTTGATAGCAACGTTAAAGAAGTCATACAAGGAAATATTTTTTGACTTGAACCTTATACATGTAATCATCAATTCTCTCATTGAATATAATATTTTACTATAATAAATACAACATGGGAGATAAAAAATAACATCTTATTAGATGATTTTATCCAAACAGAAGAATGCAGTGTATTACTAATATGTAATTGTTGGTATAAACATTTAAGGATTAAAAATGTCTTAACATATAGTTTTCTGGTCGAACTTCTTGATCCATTAACAAGACTAATGATTTAAATTGAATCACAAATACGAGTCTTTTATTTAGACAAGGCTTCAAGAATTTTTAAATTTGTTAGAATAGATTTCATCCAAATTTTGTTTTACAAGATATAGAATGGGATTTTTTTTGTCTCTAACTATATGGAATTCTAATTAAGGAAAAAACTTAGGATATTTGAGGTGTCTCATGATTTAAGACTTAAATTTCATTGAGGCTCACACATTTGAAATGGTACAATTGGTTCTTGAAGAAACTTACTGCCATTATCAATGGAAAATGTTGGTGTAATAGTATGAATACATAATGCTTGGCCACTGATTAATTAAAAATTGTAATTGACCTCTTATCAATGTGGGTAATAACGAACATCAATATTCTAATATGGACCACCCTGCATCCAATAAAAATATATTGAATATCATTCCAAAAGCCTTACAACCTCCACAATGTGCTCACCTATCCCACAAAAGCCATCTTGTGCCCCAATTTTCACCAGAGCATCTACTTCTCTATGACAATGCAAAATTATCAAGCTTTGAAAATATGGGCCATGTTTGCTTCAATCTATCTTAGTGCAATACATTTCCTAAAACAACATTGGTAATCAATGTGCCATGATATTTGAATGAGTTTGAGCAAGGAGGAGGTGATTGATCCTTCCTTAAGAGATGTTGTGATGAACATCCATACACGATGAATAATTGATTATCAACCAATTATCAATCACACAACTAAGAACTAATAAAAGTTTGTAATATTATCATTATTGTTAATTAGACAATGCTGATAAAGGTTGTGGAAGTTGGATTTACACTAACCAATTGTATTTGCTTGATTTAAAAAAAACCTTTCTCCACAAATTCATTTTGTGCATATCCTTCAACTATTATAGTCCATGTTAATCAAGTCAGTTGAGGGGAAGATAATATATCCCAATCTGGCAAGCACAATAACCAATCGATGCATAAGTTTCACTTTGATCCATCAGACCCATCTATTCTACTCTATGGATGATGGGAGTTGGTTGAGCGCATACTAGAGGGGCACATTCATTGACTAAATCATTGAATACCTTGAGCCACATCTCTTTGCGACATTCTATCAAACAAGTGTCATGCCTTGTCTATTTTGCACTCAGATGTTTAGGTTGAAAACATGTTGATTGTATTGTGAGGATACCCACATCTTCTATATGTTGCAACAATCATATTCTATGGGATATCTTTCTCTTTCATCTGGTTAAACACTTTATGGTTTTTACCAAAGTTCACTTGAAATACATGTAAATAAGCTTATTATGAAAGGTTGTGTGTAGTAAGCAAGGTATGCAATACTTTCCTTTAATTTGATCTCTCTACCTAATAATGTAAGATTGCGAAATTGAGATGACTAGTAGATGGTAATGACATTTTATTATGGTAATTGGAGAGTGTAAAAGTTTAAGATTTAGAGTATGGTAAAATTTGAAATCTCTTAGTGTTTATTATATTTGCACATTATTTATATTCATTGTCAAAGATGATTAATGTATTTTTATGTGAAATGCCATTAATTGATTTGACTTCCTTTGAGAAAAGTTTCACTTTTATTTCATTTTATAATGTTTCCAAAAATTAAGAAAATGATATTGCATAAGGATAACATTTCTTTGACTAATAAAACCAATCAATTAAATAAATATTTTATAAAAATATATACCCACAAAATACCATTGAACTCTATCAAGGAAGATTATTCATCCCAAAACATAGTAAACCACGTGACATAATACATCTTGTCTTACCTAGTGTTATTTTATTATATGCCTTTGATGACATTAAGGCTATAGTAAACAACAAGACAATAAGAGGTTTCATATTTATCCATTTGATTGGAAATAATAATAGCATTGTGTGAAACATACAAAAAAAAGAGAAAACATGCCTTGTGACTCTATAATCCCTCATATGTGTATGCCACCAAGTTCACCACATTATATTTTGGCTCACCATGTTTAATGAAAATGATAAACTCAAATATAATGTTTCATTTTAATGCATACAAGAGTTTTTTGCCTTCTAATGAAGCAATTCAGTGTTCGTAGATTGCTCAAGTTTCTAATCGAAGTTAGGACACCATGCACATCACAACCTAGTAGAATGACATTTCAAGGATGTGGCCCATACATGTTATTTTTATTAGATCAAGTTTTAATAAGAAATAATTACAATAAATTATAGAAAGAAAATTAAAAGCTACACAATTTGATCTTTGTTTGAAAATAAGCTACATTCACTAAAACATAATATTTTATTATATTCCATGGAACAAGATTACCTTGTCTTCTTGGAATAATAAATGGGAAACCAAATTATTCATTTTCCAATAGAAATGGTCTATTTCCTTTCACATTGAATAATGATATAGATACGTCTATTAGTCAAAGGAAAATAAGCTACATTCACTAAAACATAATATTTTATTATATTTCATGGAACAAGATTACCTTGTCTTCTTGGAATAATAAATGGGAAATTGGAGTAGAGCACCCTGTCATTTTTAGGCTTAGGAATGCATAATAGGTGTTAGAGGTATATTTTTGAGTCATGATCATTTCATCTTTGTAATAAGGTTGAATGTGACCTATTTGTCATGATAGAATCTTGGTAAGGTCAGTTTGGTTGTTGGATCAAGTAGTTGGTGAAGTTGCACATTGTTGCTTTTTGCAACTTGTCCTTTTTGTATGCCATGGAGAATGAATGCTCAATCATGGTTTCTGGTTTTGTAACTGATGTTAGATGTCTACATGTCTGTTTTAGAGTCTCACAAACTTTGAGGCATGGGGGATGTATGATCTTTAGTGAAGGAAGTGAATGAAGTGCTCTATTTTTCTGATTTTTTAGTGAAATTTCCGTGTTTTTCAATCCGTGTGCAACCGTACACTACTGTCATGACTTGAAATATCTTGGAAAATTTTGTGCAAGGTTTTAACTTTCATTTGAGTCGGTTCTGAGCTCATTTCATCTGGTTGAGTGTTAGTTTTGTAGGTTGTCCTTCCTACCGCTTAGAAACCTTACTTTACAAGGGTTTTGAGAGGAAATGTGAGGGTTTAAGCCATTCCATCGATGTATGATAGCTAGGACC
>CM021108.1:262292697-262332580 GCA_007115665.2 Sequoiadendron giganteum
AACATAGATAGTTCATACAACATGTCAATGTCATTTAAAATTTATGAAAATGAGCTTATGCTCAATGCCCAAGGATTTAAGGAAATATCATAAAAAGATCAAATATCCAAACATCAAAGTCTATGACAACTGTAGCAAATGGATAATAAACTATATCAAAATTAAACCATAAAATGGGCTCATCATTTTCCCCCCAACCTAAGGTTTTTCTGGTCCTCCAACAAAGGAAGGGTTATTATTTTGCTTGGTCAATGCCCTGAAATTTGCAGCTACTAGCTATCCTACATCAGTGTCTGATGTGGGTGGATTAGGACCCCAATAGAAACCTTGCCACCTTTCCAACCTATTCCATCTCTATCTCTCATCCGCTATGTCATACCTGTAGTATCTGAAGTTTGGCATAGGACACAATAGGATATGTGGCTGAAAAGTCAGTGGAAGCCAAAATTGTCCCTTCGTCCTCCCAATCCATATATATCTATCAATTCTCTTAAGTGCTGCAACATAGTTCTGCATAGAGTGGGGCTCAACTTGTTTCAAGTCATCAGTTAGGCTGTTCCACCTTTGTGACACATATCCTATTACAAATTCTTTTGTAGTTCTTGCTATCTCCTCATATTCTTTATAAATTGCTTCTCTCTCAGACAGGTTCCTATTGCCATAACTTGGTCGATAAAGCATCCTTTTCCAATCCTTGAAAATGCCTCCAGGATTTTTAGACTCAACCTTGATGGGCAGGGGAGTGTTGGATTCAATTTTCCTATAAGTTCTTAATCATTTTCCCCAATTGATCTCACTCTATACCCAAGACATAAATTCCCTCAATTGAACATCCCCAACATACAACAGTGGATTCCAATCATGGTCTTGGGTCACAACAAAATTATGCAAATAGAATTCACACAACAAATTCTTCATTTTAGGAGGAGCAATTCGATAAGCATTGAAAATTTTAAGAGGGGTCTCAATGGAATGAATCAAACCTGAGACAATCCTTGCTAGTTTAAAAGAAAGATGCTTCTCCTTTAAATACAAAGGATAGACCTTTGGAGGGGCTCTACACTCTAATATCTGAGGTACTAAGGCGATCATATTATCCACCTTTTTCTTTAAAACAACAATTTCTTCATTCTTATCTTCAATCTCTTCGTCTTTCTTTTGAATTTCCCTCTTTAACTTGTGTTTCTCCTCATTCTTGCTCCCTTCTTTGCACTTCTTTCTATAAATTCATGACTACTATATGCATTGAAAAATCAGAGGGCCTATGTATTCCTACCAAAATTTTATTTGACACTTTTGCTTTTTCTTCATAAGGCTCTAGCTACAGGGACTCTGTTTGCTCAACTAATACTAGTTGCAGGGATGCTGACTGTTTTCACAGTTCTGGTTGCAGGACCTCTTGCTGCAAGAACTCTTGGTTCTGCTCATGCTGTAGGAGCTCTTGATTTTTCTCAACTTGTTTTGCAATGTTAGCAAGATCTGCTAATGTCATGCTTGCTGCTTCCTCAAATATGTTCTTTTCCTCAACATTTACCTACTCCATTGGAGATTCCACATCCTCCCATGATGTTTCTCTAGTCTTAGGGATTTCCTCCAGAGGTACATCAAAGGGTGGCTCAACTAGTCTTGATTTTCTGGGATGACTTTCATGTTTTTCTTTTGCTACAGGAAAAACAGTGTCAACTTTTTGTTTCTTAGAGCTTGGCACTTCTTTTTCTACCATTTTCTTTTAAACTTTTCTCTTCCTTATTTCTGCCTTCTTCTTTTGTAGCCTAGTACTCATTAGGGTGCCAAGAGGAACATCATCATTAGATTCAGGAGAGGAAATTTCTTTATCTGAATGCCCTGCCTCCGAAGAACTAATCTATATGGTTTGTTTGGATGCAAGAGGGTTTGCACTAGGATTTGGGCCAGAAGTTGAGGCACCAGGAGTGGCCCCAACATTAATCTTTCTTCTACTAACCCTACAAGGAAAAACCCTAGATCACAAATGCTCTGGTCTAATTTGATCTATATTCAAGAATTCTTCCCAAGACATATCAAACACATCATGCAGAGACTTCTTAACTAATAATTTGATCAGACTATGGTGGGAAACGAAATTGTCCCTACCTTTTTGGGTCTCAACTGCCATGATTGAAAGAAGGTGGTATAACACATTTGACACATTCATTCTTCTCTCGTGCCTCATGTGGTTCAAGAGTTTGAAATGCAAAGAATTTAGGTTTGACTAACGACCTTCAGAGGTAATGTATTTCACAACTTAAACAACTACTTGCTTCCATAGCTCATGCAGAGAAGTCCTCTTTGCACCTTGTTTGTCCACACTCAATGGAGGATCACCAGGTTCTGTAAATTCAGCCCTACCTGACCTGGAGTCTTTGGTAGCAGGGTAATGCTCACCGTTGATAGGTAACCCTGTAAATTCTGCAATCCTTTCCTCAGTAGCTATGACTTCCAACCCTTTTACCGTGGTATTTCCTTCAGACAATGTTTGGGCGAATTCCAACACAACGTCTTCATTAAAACCATTCATCTTTAGGAAATAGTCTAACCATCCGCAGTTTATGAACTCATCCTGGTAGGGTGCATCTTGTAGTAATACATCATGAACTATGGGTTCATTTCAAATTAGCCCACATCCCATTGTTAGTTTTTTGCAATGAAACCGTCACTCTATAAAATTTTCCTTCCTATAATTTTCGTCTGAAAGCTAAACTTCTCCTTGCAATGCTGCTAAATTTCCAATGTTGGTGTCGTCTGAATTTTACCTTTTTTGGGCTTAAGATTATGATAGGAGAAATGAAGGTAGTAAAGGAGTAATAAATGAAGGCCGTGATGAGGAAGAATGGTGGCGATTGATTGTTATTTCACACATGCGAGCCGTCATTTCAATCGAAATTCAAATCGGCTTAAAAATTTAAACCTTGCTGACGTGAGCTAATATGGATAGACATGCAGACATGGCATTGACACGTTCCCCCCAAACTAAATTTGCACATGTTTCCTTACATGTGAGGCAGTAAGGATGATTTGACAGGGGTAGGGAATAACTACATGCTATAAAGAACACCCATATTTTTGTACAACGATTAAATGAATGCACTTAAAAGACAATTAAGCTATAACAAATTGATTGCATACATACCTGAATTCATGGAATTTTTTTTGCAAAGAGTATGGAGAAAGTACTAGTCACTTTTAAGAAATCAGTTGAGCAATCAATGAAAGTGGAGTGGAATGAGGTGAAATGGTGGTGGCGGAATGGAAGAGAGAGAAAGGTGGAAGTGGATGGGTTGATGGGTGAGGAAGTGGACCTCCACAAAGTGGAAGTCTTTATTATGTTAAGTTACATACCTTAGTGAATTGCATGCTGAGTGAATAGCTATAGGAAGTCCTCCTTGGAAGTTGGCTTGTGATACAACCTCAGGTGATGGCCGTTCACCAGTAGTTTAAACCTGATAGGGTTAATGGTACTGAGCTAAAAAACTCCATTGGAAAATACTTCAACCACCTCATATGGTCCTAGCCACCTTGTTTGAAATTTCCTACATTATCTTGATATCTTGAGTCATAGAGAAGTGCCCAATCACCTGGATGAATTTTTTTATCCTTTATAAATTTGTCATGCCACTTTATTCTTTGATTTTGCACTACCTCTGTGTGATGCAAGGTTGCCTTCCTCATCTCATCTGATGTAGTTAGCCTTGAAAGAAAATCTGCAACAACATTGGCCTTCCCTAGTTTATCCACAATGATTATTTCAAACTCTTGCATCAGAAATAACCATCTTTCTAACCTACTTGAAATCATAGGTTTATTCATGAGGTATCTAATGGCTGCATGATCAGTGTGCACAAAGATCTGGTAGATTGTTATGTAGTGCCTAAATTTGTTTAGGGCATAGATCATTGCTAACATTTCTTTTTTCTGTCACTGTATAGTTGAATTCAACTCCTTACAGATTTTTGCTGAAAAATTAAATAGAATTTTCAATGGGTCCTTCTTTTTGTCCTAAGACTGCTCCTATAGCATAGTTTGATGCATCAGTATGGATGTGAAAAGGAAACTCCCAATTAGGCCCCTTAAGTACATGAGCATGAATTAAAGTTGCTTTCAAGTCAGAAAATGCCTTGTCACAGTTTGTTGTCCATTGGAATTTAACATCTTTAGTTAGGAGATTATACAATGGTGCTGCCATTTTTCTGAAGTCTTTGATGAACCTCCTATAATAACTTGCATGTCCTAAAAAGCTCCTAACATATTTTTGTTTTGTAGGTATAGGCAAATTGGTGATCACCTCAATCTTTGCAGGATCAACTTGAATTCCTTTGTGAGAGATGTAGTGGCCAAGAACTACACCTTCCTGCATCATCATGAAACAATTTTCACTATTTAAAGATAGATTGTGGTCTTCACATCTCTGTAGAATTCTCCTAATATTTTCCAATGCTTCATTGAAATCAGCACCATAGGTAGTGAAGTCATCCATATAGATTTTCATGCAATCATGAGAGATATCTAAAAATATGCTAATGTCTGCCCTTTGAAAAGTTGCAAGTGCATTACATAAGCCAAATGGAAGTACTGAGTAGGCATAGGTCCCCCATGGATAGGTAAATGTTGTCTTATCCTATCCCTCTGGTGCAATTTGAATCTGGTTATAACCGCTAAATCCATCTAAAAAATAAAAGTATTGCTTTCTTGCAAGTGAGTCCAAGACTTGATCTATGGAGGGTAAGGGAAAATGATCCTTTTTGGTAGCAACATTAAGTTCCCTGTAATCAACACAAACTCACCACTTCCCTCATTTTTTGGGCACAATCACCAATGCAGACACCCACTGGATTTCTGAGATGGGGTAGATAAATCCTACATCTAGCAATTTATGTAATTCTCCTTTTTCAATTTCTCTCAATGTAGGGTTAATTCTTCTTTGTGGCTGCCTCACTGGTGTACAATCATGTCTTATGTATATCCTATGAGTGTAAAGCTTAGGGTCCAATCCCTTCATATCATGATAGTCCAATGAAAATGCATTCTGGTGGGCCCTCAGTAAGTTTGCCAATGACACCTGCTGTTCTTCACTCAGTTTGTTGCTAATATTTAGATATTTTCCTTCTGACACTTATACTTGTGTATTTAAATCTACTATAGCTGCTTCACTAATTCTTGGTACCTTGATTTCATGTGGCAGAAATGTATGGGACATACCTATTACTGTAGGAAGAGAGACTACAGGAAGAGCATCTGCAGGAATAGCGGTTGCAAGAAGAGCGAATACAAGAAGAACGTCTGCAGGAATAGCGACTGCAAGAAGAGCGACTATAGGAAGAGAAAGCAAGAGTATCTTCACTAGATCAAAAGAATTAGATGCATGAGAGGATGATTCTTCCTCTATCTCATAATGGTTCTAAATTATGTTAGATACTACTTCATCTTCATCTTGAAGCTACATGAAAGAACTTCTGCCTAACATCATAAGTTGTACCACAAAATTAACTTCCTCGGCCTCTTCACCAACATGTGGCCATACAAGATCATTCCTGTCATGGGATGGCTGAGTAGGAGGGTAAAGAACAAGCTTCTTGGTTCTCTTTCCATCAGAAATGGTCATGTCTCCTGTCCGACATCCAATATAAGCATCTGTTGTTGCTAACCATGGCCTTCAAAGAATACTGGGGTACCCGCCTAGTGTGGCTTTAGGAGAAAGAATCATAAAATCTGCTAGGTACTCCCAAGAGTTCAAAGTCACCACAAGATCCTCCACTATACCATCAAGCTTAATAGTAGAACTATCAACAAGATGTAGGACAGTATGAGTAGGTCTCATGTTTGCAATATTTAGTTGCTGCAGGATGTCCTTAGTCATTACATTTATTGTTGCTCCTAAATCAATCAGAGCATTCTTTATCTGGATCCCATTTATAACAAATCCTACCATAGGACTCCTTGGGTCATTATATTTGGGAACAATCACTTTCCCAAGCATGATGTTAGCCAGCTGTCCCACCACATAGACCGTAGTGGGGTCTTTCTTCTTCCTGCATGGCTTCTTAAGGCATGTTGCCTTGATTGTTTTGCCATATATGGGAGAATATTTTATGGCCTGAAATAGAGGTATTTGGACACATATATGCTTCAACTAATCTAAGATGTCAAAATTTGTGTCCTTCTCTTCCTTTTGTTTCATAGTTTCCAACCTCTAGGGAAATGATGGTTCTGGTTCAGTCTGCTTGACTTGGACTGGTTCAGGATTTTTAGGTGCACTTGGCTAAATGGGGACATCTAGGGGCTCTTCATCTTCCAAAGGAAGCTCAGTGATAATGGGTGTGGAAGGGCCTAGAAAAGTAGTTCCAGAACGCAAGTGGATGTCACTTACACTCACAACATATAGAGGGAATTGATTTGAATTAGTAGAGTATACCAACTACTGCAACTTATTATTTGGGTTAGGTGTGGGCTGAGCTGGTAGCTTAGTAGGTTTAGGTGCATTTGGACTTGAATTAGTAGAAGAACGAACTATAGAAGGTTGCTGGGGCTGAGAAGGTGACTGCATGTAATTGGTTGTCTGGTTTGGCCATTGTTGTACTCACCTCCATTGATTTGTTTACTGCCAATTTCTTGAAGGTGGTTGCCAATTTCCTTGAGATTGCTGCCAACTCCCCTAACGTTGCGACCACTGGGGTGGAGAGTTTTGGTGATTGGACTAGGCATTTGGAGGGTTATTCCAAGGCTGTGATGGATATCATCCATAATTGGATGGATATGGGGGTTGCCATTGGTTACCAGATGAGTAAGAATTGAAATATGGACCAACAAAAGATAGTGGATTTGGTGGCATACCCTATCTTGGAGCCCAGGGCCTCCTTTGTGCAACATAGTAGACTTGACCATCTTCACCCTAGATTGGCTTAAACTCGGGTGTCATTTGCTTGCTATCAATATAAGCTACCATTTTGCATCTGCAATCCTTCTTCTTTTGTCTTCAATGAGTGCAATATTTTGCCAACATTGTCTTTGCCTCTTCTTGTTTCTTCTTGGCCTAAAGTGAATCCAACTGAGTAGCCAGATTTTTTATGATGTCTTTCTTGAAGTCTACCAGTAAGTGAGTAATCTCCATCTTTGAAACTCCACTAGTAGATGACTCACCCATGGAGGATTGGTAAGCCCACCCTTTCTTTGAAGCTTCCCTAGAATAGTTTTGACATAGCTTTTTGATATCCTCCCAAGGAACTTGGATGATACCTTCTCCTCCCATAAGGTCCAAGGCATCAGTGCAACTGTCACTATTTCCTCTTAAGAAAGGTAGCTTCTGTGATTCTTCATTGAGTGTATGGTGTGGATATTTTTGTAGGCAAAACATAAACCTTGAAATATAATCTTCCAGGTTCTCATCTTCCTTTTGCTACATCCTAAAAATGTGACCTCCTTTGATGTCACTGCCCCTGCAATAATCCTTGTATTTCTCAAGGAACTTTGTCTTCATGCCCTCTCAAGTCTTCAAAGTATCTCTTCCTAGGCTCATGAACCATCTGAATGCAACTTCTTTCAAGGTGGCAGGGAATAGCTTAAGCCTATGGGCATTAGTGGTATAGTCATAACTCCTGCAAAGTATATCAAACTCGAATAAGAATGTATCAGGATCTTCTATGAAAAGTCCATAGAACTTAGGAAGAACTAAAGCAGGGATATTTTTGAGGTTGTCTATTTCATTCTGATGAGCAATGGGGAAGGGAAAAGATGGTTGGTTAGGTCTATTTCTATTTACATCACCCATGCCTTCCTGATGATGTTCCAATGCAAGGGGGTTCTCAAGCAGATTTTGATCTTCAGAGGAAACTTTAGAACTGGTCAGATCTGGAAATGTATCAGCAAAGGGGTGTGGCTCTTCTTCTTCTTCGTCTCTTGACAGGTTCTGGTACTCAACTAGCTGGAATAAATCAAGATTGTTAGGAAGGAATCTCCCATGAGCATCTCTCCTCCTCCCTCTATGCATGCAGTCTCAACTTAGTATCAACCAACTTACACAAAGTATTGGAAAAAGAATAGGGGGGTCATTTCTTTCCTAATGATGGGTATACTAAGAACAAAATTTCAGAAATACTACAAAAAAAAATTCAATGACTCCAAAAAACTTCCTAGTTTGACACCATCCCTGACAATGACGCCAAAAATATCAGCCTCCTACAATGATTCAATAACTAAGCCCTTACAACTGTGATTCAGAGATTGGACATCTAACCTGAATAGATATCTCAATCATCATGAAGTTGCATTTAATTTGTCAACCTAGGGACATGAAATTGAAATGGGTTAGCACTGTATGTGCACTAGGGATCCAAAGTAGCCACATTTATCCTACAACTAAGAAAAACATAATGCTGAAAGTAAATTGCTTGGAAGGAAATAACATAAGTGTTGAACATCAACCAATAACTATACTAAGCTGAAATGCATGAAAAAAATGAAAATCTGAGCGAACAAATAGGAAACTATTTTGTCTGCTTTGGTTGTAGAACAATCACCGAATGGAATTCTAGTGGCTGCAGGAACAAACAGTGCCAAATTCTTAACTAATTACTAAACATAAAATACTAACTAAGCTAAAGGACATAATACTCACCAAGTGGCCCCCCTTGGATAAGTATTCCCTAAAACTAAGGTAAACTCAGATGCACAAACTTATAAATTCATTTCATTAATTGGAAAACATGAGTACAATTGAGCAACATGACTGTATTAATAAAAAGCTAGAGTGCGAGTACATCATCAAATCAGTATATCCCCCAGAAAGAGCATCTAGGTCTTATTTAAAGAAGCTACCCACTAAAACCTAGCAAGGCGATCAACTGCAACAGATTCAGAGGATGCCACATTAGGGAAAGCATAGAAAGTGCAGAGGCGGTTACACATGCACAAAATCTTGTCAGACATGATTTCCTTAACATAAATCTGGCACAACAGTAATGCCTAAATTTCTCAATTGGCCATTAATAGTATTTACAAGATGGTTACAACTTCGATTTGAATGAGGAATCTCCAGTCGCTGAGAGTCTTCCCTCCATTAAATGACCAGTTAGCAAAATCTTCCTAAATTGCAGGCCTCCAATTATATCTTCATGACAATATTAGTATGCACAACAAATCAATATCTGTAATTATCTTAAAGCGACAATCATTAATCCACATGTAAATTTAATATAGATAGTTCATACAACATGTCAATGTCATTTAAAAGTTATGAAAATGAGCTTATGCCCAATGTCCAAGGTTTTAAGGAAATATCATTAAAAGAACAATATCCAAACATCAAAGTCTATGATAACTGCAACAAATGGATAATAAACTATATGAAAATCAAACCATAAACTGGGCTGATCAGAGAGCTTGAGCCATTGTGTTGTGCCTACCGTTTTGGCACCAAAAAAAGGTGGAGAATGGAGACTTTGTACTGACTCAAGAGCAATAAATAAGATCACTATTAGGTATAGGTTTCCTATACCCCGAATGGAAGACTTGATGGATAACTTGTCAGGAGCTTGTTACATCTCTAAATTTGATCTAAAAAGTGGGTACCCTCAGATTAGAATAAGGGAAGGAGATGAGTGGAAGACTGCCTTCAAGACTAATGAGGGTTTGTATGAATGGCTAGTAATGCCATTTGGGTTATCTAATGCCCCAAGCACATTCATGAGACTAATGAATGAAGTTCTAAAGAATTTCATAGGCAAGTTTGTGGCAGTGTACTTGGATGATATCCTTGTATATAATAGAACAAAAGAGGAGCATTTGCAGCACTTGAACATGGTGTTGAAGAAGCTAAATGAGGAGAAGTTGATGATCAATCTCAAGAAGTGTGAGTTTATGAAAAAGGAGCTTGTCTACCTTGGATTTGTGATTGTAGAAGGAGCCTTGAAGATGGATCCCACAAAGGTTGAAGCCATACTTAGTTGGCCAACTCCTAAAGCAACAACAAAGGTAATAAGTTTTCATGGTTTGGCTAGCTTTTATAGGAAGTTGATCAAGAATTTTAGCCATATTTGTGCACCAATCATTGATACAATTAAAGGTGAGAAGAAAAGTAAGTTTCAATGGACTGAGGAGGCTGATAGAAGCTTTGAATACTTGAAAACTAGAGTGGCTAAGCAAACTATTCTTACACTCCCTAATTTTAACAAAGTCTTTACAATAGAATGTGATGCAAGCAATTATGCAATAGGTGTTGTTTTGAGCCAAGAAGGGAGGCCAGTTGCATTTTTTAGTGAGAAACTTAATGAGGCCAAAAGGAAATAATCCACTTATGATCTTGAAATTTATGCTATGGTTCAGTCTCTCAATAAATGGAGACATTATCTCTTACCCAAGGAATTTGTTGTGTTTACTGACAACCATGCATTAAGCTACTTGAACAATCAAGATAAATTGAATCAGAGGCACATGAAATGGATATAATACTTGCATGCCTATAAATTTTCAATCAAGCATAAGAAGGGACAAGAAAACAAGGTTTTTGATGCTTTGAGAAGAAGGTCTATGATGGTGCAAGAGGTACAACTTCAAAGTGTTGGAATAGATTCTCTAAAAGGTATGCATGAGCATGATGATGACTTTAAAGATGGCTATGCTGTTTGCAGCCAGTTTAAAGATAATTTCCACAATGAGTATGCAGATTTTGTATTACAAAATGATCTTTTATTCAAAGGTGCTCAGTTGTGTGTACCCAAATGCTCCATGAGAGAAAATCTGATCAGAGAAAAGCATAGGGGCAACATGAGTGGACATTTTGGTTATGACAAAACTTAATTTGGAGCAGGTCAAAAGGTTTTATTTCTGGCCTAGAATGCATTTAGATGTTCAAAAGTTTGTAGAGTGCTGTGTGGTGTGTCAAAGAGCCAAATGAACAAGCTCTAATACAAGAATTTATCAGCCTTTTCCCATTCCTAACCGCCCATGGGAGTCAATCAACATGGACTTTGTTTTAGGTCTGCCTAGGACACAAAGAGGGTATGATAGCATTTATGTTGTTGTAGATAGGTTTAGCAAGAAGGCTCACTTCATTGCTTGTAGGAGCAAAACTGATGCATCTCACATAGCTAGTTTATTCTTTAAGGAGATTCTAAGGATTCATGGTTTGCCTCTAACCATTGTGTCTGATAGAGATGCTAAGTTTATTGGTTATTTTTGGAGGACCTTGTGGAAAAAGTTGGGTACCAATCTGTAATTCATTTCAACATACCATCCACAAATGGATGGCCAAACTGAGGTTGTTAATAGGTCTCTTGGGAACTTGTTGAGATGTCTAACCAATTAGCATGGTGCAACATGGGACATTGCACTTCCTCAAGAAGAATATGCATATAATGATTCCATAAACATAAGTATAGGAAGAATCCCTTTTGAAGCGGTCTATGGGATGAGTCCAAGAGATATTTATGAACTTAGAGACTTGAGAGACATGGAGAAAAGGGGTGCAGCAGGAGAAGACTTTTCCATTTCTATGAAAGATATCCATGAACAAGTCAAGGAGAACTTGAGAAAGAGTGTGGAAAAGTATAAGGTAAAGGAAAATTTGAGAAAGAGAGATGTTCAATTCAAATTAGGGGACTTGTTACTTGCTCACCTAAGGAAATAAAGGTTACCCAAGGGTAAATACACCAAGCTGATGATGAAGAAGATTGGACCTTGCAAGGTGGTCTACAAGTATGGTCAAAATGCCTATGAGATAGAACTCCCTCCTGGAGTGGCTATCTCTCCTATTTTCAATGTTGCTGACCTATATCATTTTAAGAACACTGTGATTGAAGGTGAAGAAGCTAATGCTACTGAAGTTGAAGATGCTGAATGGGTGAAAGACCTACCACCCAAACAACCAATGAAGATTGAATCAATTTTGGACACAAGAGAGGCCAAGAGGACTAGACAAAAGGTGTACAATGAATATTTGGTTAAGTGGCATGGCTTGAAAAATGAGGACACTACTTGGATGTCAGAGGAAGATGTGAAGAAGCATGGAGTCTCTATTCAGGAGCTCATTTCATCAGGAGATTGAAATCTTCTTACACCGGTTGTATGGTGTATAACACCCTATCATTTTTAGGCTTAGGAATGCATAATAGGTGTTAGAGTTAGATTTTTGAGTCATGATCATTTCATCTTTGTAATAAGGTCTAATGTGACCTATTTGTCATGATAGAATCTTGGTAAGGTCAGTTTGGGCGTTGGATCAAGAAGTTGGTGAAGTTGCACATTGTTGCTTTTTGCAACTTGTCCCTTTTGCATGTCATGGAGAATGAATGCTCAATCATGATTTCTATTTTTGTAATTGATGTTGGGTGTCTGCATGTGTGTTTTAGAGCCTCACAAACTTTGAGGCATGAGGTATGCATAATATTTAGTGAATAAAGTGAATGAAGTGCTCTGTTTTTATGAGTTTTTAGTGAAATTTCTATGTTTTTCAATCTGTGTGCAGCCGTACAGTACTGTCATGACTTGAAATATCTTGGTTAATCTTGTGCAAGGTTCTAACTTTCATTTGAGTCGGTTCTGAGCTCATTTCATTTGATTGAGTGTTAGTTTTGTAGGTTTTCCGTCCTACCGCTTAGAAACCCTACTTTACAAGGGTTTTGAGAGGAAATGTGAGGGTTTAAGCCATTCCACCAATGTATGATAGCTAGGACCTGTGGAATGGTGTTAGGAGGTGTTATTCATTTGTTTTCTAGGATTAGGGAACATGGGATGGAGGTTCTTGAAGGTTTTGTCAAGTATCTAGCCTAACATCTTCATGTGTTAGGCTAGTTAGGTAGATAAGAAGTAGGACAACAAGTTGGAGGAGTGGATGGTTGATGAAACCTGGTGATTTTTTCTATTTATTACTGGTTCAAGGTGTAGGTGAAGTTTTTAGAGTTTTGGAAGAAGTATTTGACATACTTCCTTTATAAAAGTGGCCTATTCTTAAAGTGTAGCAACACTTTTTTGAGCCCTTCACTCCAAAACAACCTATGCCTTGGTTGAGATATATTAATTTATGCCCAAATGGGTATTTGAAAAGGTTCGGATCTCTATGAGAGATGACCTTGTCTAAAAGATATTCCAATTTATGTCAAGGAGGAGACCTACTAGGATTGGGATGTTAAGTATTGAAAATATCACATGTGGGAGTCTAGGAAGTTAAATAGTGGATGAATATAGTTTTTTTAGGTCCCCTCAAGCTTAATCCACCCCTTTTCTACATTAGAAAACAAATTATTCATTTTCCAATAGAAATGGTCCAATTTCCTTTCACATTGAATAATGATATAGATAGGTCTAATAGTCAAACGTCTTGGTACATGTCACAAGTTTGTAAATTATATTTAGATAATCTCATAGCCTTATTAAGGAGACACAATATTTAATCCAAGAATTTTTGACATGACCTAGAGACTTCTAAGGAGATGGAGTGTTGAGTCTATGCAAGCTAGTTCTTCTTGAATATGACTTATAGAGAGTATGTGCTAATGATTTAAAATCCATATTAATTAACTATGACCACATCTTGTAATAATGATATCCATACATTAGATTATTAACAACTCTAAATTTTCTCTTACTCATACTTTATTCATTCAAATAATTATTTTTGTTTTCAAACTATTTTTACCTATAATTTTATTATAATAGAGATTTTTATTAAATGATGGATGTCATCGTAGAATTTTTTTATGCCTCACTTGTGTGAACATCACTTGGAAATTTAATGTGTTTAGTAGAAAATTCATGAAAATGAAAGATGGGTTCTAAAAAACCAATGCTAATTAAATATTAGCCATGGTCATTGAGTCAATATTAATTCACTTAATTATTGATAATTGGTATTACATGATGAAACATGGAAGTACCAAATATATATGAATGAATGAGCTAGAGAGCTTTATAAAAAATTATATTGCTTCATCAGGATAATGATTACTTAAGTAGACTATCCATAGACCTGTAAGATATGGATTAAGCATTACTCCACCTATATTAAAGAATATCACATGTTTAAAGCATATATAATTGGGTATAATTTTATAACTATCTATTTTCATTGCGTTTGCATGAGAAATTAGAACAAACCATGAGCATTAAAAACACCATTTAACACAACAATCTAATACATGCAAATGTATGTAGAGAATCAATGTATGTGTTCTTGATGATGTTGATATGTAGTTTCTCTCACTTTTCTAGCATAACATTAGCACTCCTTTGATTATTGATTTGAAAACATAAGTTTACATTATGGAATGTATTTTAAAAATGATGGTTTTGAGGTCGAATTTATAGAATTTTAGAGGAGTGGATGGATGGATCCAATCTAATCTTGGACCATTAATATGATCCATTATTGATGGATGTGATGAGAAGAGGTGACAATCATGGTTGAGTTGAGAATGTTGAACTGAACAACCAATATTTTCACAATATGTGAAATATATAAAATATGCAAGAAATTCCTTGTTTATAAAGGCAAGGTGAGAGATAAGATTAGACAAGATTATTAATAGTTTCTTAATCCTATTACATGATACAACTAACTCATAACTACCTAGGATAAGATAAGATCTAGAAAGGACAACTATGACTTCTAGAAGGAATCCTAGGACCTAAGTAAACTTAACATGTGAATAAGTCCCCTACTAGTACTTGACTAGCTACAAGAATTTTTTCACACCAACACCCCCCTAAGTGAAACTTAGGGAGGAAAAATATAATGCAAAGATGAAAAATATGCGTCCTAGAAACAAGGCTTGATGAGGTACCCATGTACAAAAAAATATCTCACAAATAGAGGAAAGGAGAAAACCTCATGGGAGAAAACTACTCTCCAAAAGAGAGAAAACCTACAAATAAAATAAACTAAGGACAAACTCAAGAATACCCCCCAAGGACAACTTTCTTCACCCCAAGCATCAATCACAATTGAAGATAACAAGGTGATGCCAACAATTTAGTGAAGATGTCTGCAACCTACTACTTTGTAGGTAAGTAATCCAAGTTAAGAACACCATCTTGGATGAGTTTCCTAATGAAGTGCATGTGGATCTCAATATTCTTAGTATGTTGATGCTCCACTAGGTTGTGTGAGATATGAATAGCTCTGGTTGCCACACCAAAGAGTAGTAGGATGATTGGAAGGAAATCCAAACTCAGTCATCAATTGGCGAAGCCACAAAACCTTTTGACTAGCCAAGATTGTAACTCAATACTTAATCTTTGTTGATGATAATGCAATAAAACTCTACTTTTTGCACGACCATGCAATCAGACCAAAACCAAGGCAAACGACAAAGCCAAAAGTAGGCTTTCGATCGTTGACATCACCAATCCAATCTAAGCCAATGAACCCATAATCTAAAAAACTCCCGATGTGTAATGAATACCGAAATGTGTAGTACCCTGAATGTACCAAAAGATATGTTTGGCTACCTTATAATGACTCACGAGCATCCTAAGAGAAATGAGAGACAAGGTCAACCACAAAGGAAATATTAGGACGACTATGCGTCAAGTACAAAAGACTGCCAACCAACCTCCGATACAAGGTAGGATCAAATTGAGGAGTAGTACAATTGTTAGGCAATACAACACCTAATTGGAAATGTGTAGGGGTAGGCTTAAAATTAACCATGCCAAATATTTGAAGCAAATCTAGAGCATAGTTATGTTGGAAAATGAAAATCCCCTTAGAAGTTTGATGAACCTAAAGAGCAAGGAAGTAATGTAAAAGACCAAGGTTGGTCATATCAAAATGCTCCATCAATGCTCACTATTACTTTGAATCATGGAAGTGGAAATCCTTATGAGAATCAAATCATCCACATAGAGTACAAGAATGAGAAGATCCTTTCCATATCCCTAAGTAAATTTTAGGATCAAAATGATAATGTGTTTACCCATAAATTATGAAAAAAAGGGCTCTATCAAGGCTATGTGAATCAAAAGTTATGGCCTCCATAAATCATGCTCTTGCATCATGTATACATCTTAAAGGTATGTTGTGCAATCTCACAATCATGAACACTTCACAATTGTATTGTCTTCAGAGTTTTTTGTGTGCATGATTCAATAGATTTTCTAATGCTTCCTCAAGAATCTTAATTTGCATATTCTTTATATTATTTCTTCACATTGTGTGCAATTGGACATAGTCTACCTTTATGAAATTTATATAAACATACACATGTCAAGAATGTAATAAAATAATCCATATGTTATTCTTCTATATATGTGCAACACCTACTAGACCTTGCACCATAAGAATTGGCTCCATTAAAGTCTAATAATTAGGAACATACAACTTTGACACATGTTATGATTCCCATTGTATAAATACATGTACTATACACATTATAAAAGGGAAAAGTTGTTAGAGGTGTATGGTAGTCCCTCCAAAGTTTTTATAAAATCAAATGGATGTGATTTCTCCCAACTATTCATGGGAAATTTATTTCCTAGCCTTATTCTCTATCATTATTTGTAACCTATTCCAAATATGAGTAAGACTTAATTATTTCACACATTAAATTTTTTCTACACTTTAGGAATGCTACTTAGAATCACTTTATGTCTCATTAGCACAAGCCTACAATCTTGTGCTTTACTAGCTGATGTGTAGGGTTGTCCTCTAGTTCTAGCGATGAATCAAATTAAGTATGTAACTTGTTACAACTTGGCCTATTTCATTGCACATATGTTATGGAATGGTCTTTATTACTTCTTCTCTAGCCAATGAATACAAAATAGAGGGATTCCTTGAAATGATGTTCCCGATTCCATTCCCTACTATTTTTTTGGTTTTCAAATTGACATGCATCAAAGATGTTGAAACATTGGAATATGCTCTAAATCATATGTGATACCAAGATAATAGATTTTATCAAAATTATAAATTCTATAGATTCTTGTAATATTTTATAGTATGACATAGGATCCAAGGAACAATAACAATATTTTTGAAGAAATTTTCTCCATATGTAATATTTTCCTAATAAAAAAAATTCAATCATCTAATGCATTTTGGATCAAATATATGTAGAACAAAGACCTTGTGCATAAGGTGCAAAGAGGAACAATATAATATGATCATCCAAGTTGGTTTTTCAACCTTTTTCTTCACACTATTATAGTGGATACCAAGTGTCTAGATTTGCACACTATCATGCTTGGCACTCCACCCACTAAATATAAAAATCCAACTAGTGGATGATACACAAATTAACTTAAAATCTACATGTAGCTACAATTTACATGTATAATACATTTACAACCTTTCATGAAGAGATCTTGAAAAACCTTTTCATTACACAAGACTATTGGTATAAGTGAGTAACAATGATCTTTACTTTAATTTAATCATGCAAATAGTTGGTTCTGCCCATTAATTATAAAAATTATCCCATTCCATATATACGAGTGGAAACATAGAGGATCCACACATATTAATGGCTTCATTTGGTTGTGAGGAGTACCTAACATCGAAAGGTTAAATTTGATTAGTCCAAAGATATTTCACTATGTTGTGGAGTAGACCAACATGTATGCTTTCGTATGGAATCCATGAAGAAATAGGTAGAGGGAAAAAATGGTACATCTCCCATCCTTGACGACCCTTGCTTGTTGGACACACTAAAAGTATTTGCATCCAACCCCTTTGGAGATTATAGAGAGTTAGCATATTATGTTCAATGCCATAGAAAATATAGTGAAAAAACATGCTTGAAGAGAAAGGGGTCACCTATGGTCTTTTGTTATCGAGATCCTTGGGGATAACTGACATAATATAGTTTGGTTGCAAATGATAGTGACCACACACCATTCATGTATGCCATAAATGATGATAGGTTGAACATCCATAACCCAAATATTCTTTCAACTTGATGTTCACATGTTGATATCCAACCTATTCTATCTTGCAACATT
Source organism: Sequoiadendron giganteum (assembly GCA_007115665.2). NCBI lineage: Eukaryota > Viridiplantae > Streptophyta > Pinopsida > Cupressales > Cupressaceae > Sequoiadendron > Sequoiadendron giganteum. The sequence goes on from CM021108.1 coordinate 262,310,644, forward strand.
GTGTTCAATTGCATTGTCAAGTATGCCACAAAGTAAAGCGTTGGTTTGGAAGCTATCATAAGAAAATGAAATACATCTTACTCTATTTCACAAGTTTGTAATTGGGAGTATTGTTGATCATGATTAGTGCATAAGATTCTTTCCAATTTTTTTAACTACCATTGGAAATATGTAGTCATTCCTTTGTTTCTTTGAATGTGGATAGGAAAATATTATGACATATATCATTAGCTCAAGAGGATGCAATAACTACCTCAACCTTATTTGAAAAATATATGTGTTAACCTCTATCTTTGGAATCATTACTGTTGGTTGAAAGTTAAGCTAGGTGAAACTAGACATGTTCCAATTGTTAGACACACAAGACAATCGAGAGGGGGGGGGGGGCGGGGAGGTGAATCGATTGTGCATTAAAACCTTCAACACCTTATTAAGTATTAGTATGAATGTAAACAAATGAAACAACAACATATCCACAATCATTCACAATAGAAGACCAAATTTTTATGTGGAAAACCCAATAAGGGAAAAACCACGGTGAGGATTAACTCACTATATGAAAACCAAAACCAATTACAAGATGCTCACTGCCCAAAAAGGAAAGGCTCACTTTCAAGGGTTCATTTCCCAGGAAGATCACTTATTTAGGATTACAAATAAATAGTTACAAGGAGGTTCACTACCTCAAAGCAACTGGAGAAACCGCCACAATGTCTCTATACCATCCACAACCTTCGACTCACTACCTCAAGTGACTTATGACACACTAAACTGTAGACACCTTCTGCTCACTACTTCTGGTAGTCTTAAGCTTTCTTTCTCACACTCAAATATCAACACATGATCACATATGCATTTCACACCACACACTTCTCCAAAACCTTGACCTTGCATATATATCTTTCACAACCTCGAATAACCTTCTCTAAGTCATCTTTAATGAAATTTATGCACCTCAAACGTGCAACGACCAAATAGGTTGGCATGAAACACCTCTGTGGTGGAAAGAAGTGAAGGTAGACCACATCAAGGATTAACCAGGATCCAAATCTACACCGACATGCTACACTAGGCTTCCAGAAACCATGAGGCTTGTTTGTAAACAATGCTAACACACCAGGTTGGCCAAATTAGCATTAATACTCCTAAGCAACCAAATTCACACTTCACCAAGGCCAAAAACATCCTACAGACCGTGTAGAAACATTACACAACATCCTAGAATATTTTAATAACAACAGAATATCCAAAAACACTGGTGCAAACACATGAAATTGAGAATACTATCATCCTGTGCAATCAGTCAAACTACCATTGAGATACAACACATGAACCAAGCTTGCAGAACAAATGAACACTAAAAACACCAATGGAAGATAGGTATAGGAAATAGTAACATATTCCCAAATCTGCAAGACAAAAAACTTTAGCATGGAGAAATGCGAAGAAATTCCATTTCTCCCATATACCCCTCTTCACAAGCCAGACACTGTCAAACATATCTTCTATTGCCACACGATTCAAAACCTAAAACTCTGGATATAACACCTTTGAAGAATTTTGAACATCATGTTCAAATTGCACAAGCAAGCACATTTTCGAGAATGAAGAAATGCAGAGAAAAATATAGAACACTTCCCAGTCACCTTGTATAGTCAATGGAAATTTTCTCAAAAGCACTTGGAAACCAAGTAACCCTATTGCATCTACAACACCTTCTCATTACCACAAACACCTCAAAATATCCATAGCAGAGGTTGACATCAATGGCAAGACTAATGAAAACATAGTGCAACACCAATCCCTCATAATTTATAGGTCAAAAAGGGCGATTCCAAAAATTATTGACATCTCGTAATGTTTCACAACCACTTTTTCAAAAAATATTGATGCATCAAATTCCTTCTATTTGAGTTCTATAGTACTTGGCTTTCATACAACATTCTTGTAGAAATTTAGTCTAGGTAAGAGATTGTCAATTGTTGGGAAGGCATAGATGATACCTACCATGCATATATGATCACACACCTCCAAAATCAACTGCTACTAATAATGATGAACTTATATTTGATGAAGCAAAATAAAAATAATCCCATTATCTTTGAAATTTGCTACAAATTGATTTTAATACATTTACCCCTGCTTGATGGAGAATATTATTGCATTTATTGACTCCAACTATTCAACACACGATGAACAAAGTTAAACCAATTCATGACTTGTAAAGGACAATACTTCTTTTGAATAACAATATAGTCTCAACATTACCAAGTGAACCATTATTCTCTATTAGGAATCAACCAATGCTTCAAATGATTATACAAGGTATTTCATGAATAAGGAAATCATAATCAATTAATAACATCAAGATAACACTCTTTGAAAATGTAGCCTATGTACAAAAATCCTTGCTATTGCTCATCCCATTAGGTGTGGTTCCTTTCAACATCAATGCATCAACCATTCATATAACACTTTACATGCTAGCAAAAGGTATATACATCTTCAAGGTCAAGCTCTATCAACTTTCTAGACAATAAAACATTTATTTCATTTATTATATTCTAATTGATGAAATAAGCTTCTTTGGACCAAGGTTGTTAGAACTCATTAACAACATGTTGCATTAGGCATTCCCATATTACAACCAAATTTCGTTTGATGATCTCTTTGTTATTCCTATTAGTGGCCTCAAACAATCGCCACTAGTACAAAAAATTGGACATAGTTTTATGAAAAAAATGGAATTATCTTGTCCAAATCAAAATTTGCAACCACCTTATAAATATAAGGAATGTTGAGGCAACACATATAGATTGGAAACTCTTCATGTTACACACTAATACTTGCCTTTTTACAAACAAACAAGATATATTTTATTTATTAATACATTTTCTTGAAACAAATGACTTGGTTGTGATAAATAACAAAAAAATGTTAAAATCAATGACCTCACTAGTAGCATGCTACATTTATTAACTAAGAAAGGACAAAGGTAAATTAAAATTTAGAAGATGAACAACTAGAGGCAAAGGTGGTGTTGTACTTTAGACAACATATTAGACCAAATATGAATTTGTGGGTTGGAGTTGGACCTATCAAGGTCCACTTGGAAAATTAGTTGATATTGTTTACAAAACTCTTGATCTACCTTTTTTCGTTGTCATAAAGTACTAGCATTACAATGGACTTGTACGAGACTCATAAGAGCCACATGTTATTTTAGTTGTTCTAATCACTTGTGGCGGCTAATGACAAATCCCACTAAAATGGCTTAGACACTAACAATCAAGAGAACAATAATCACGATTGTAAACATAAATATACAATTTAAAAAACGTTTGAAAAAATAAAATAAAAATATAATATTCCATTTGATTCATCTCAATATTTAATATAGTAAAATAATTGATATATATTCATTTAAAAATATAGATCTAACATATATAATAATAGTAAGGAATTAAAGTTGTATGTGGTTGAAAAATTTCGCAAGATTATGTGGACAAGGGCGGTTGGGAGAAAGAAAAAGTTATTATGTAGAAGAATTTAATCCCAACTTGGACCATCAACAAAAAGCATATATAGAGGCAAATATTCCATGGAGGTCAAAGATTCTCATAGCACAATTGAGGACTAACTCGCATCATCTTCGGTGTAAAACGGGGAGATGGAAAAGGCCAAAAGAAGTTTGGGAAGAGAGGGTTTATATCTTCTCTGCAACACGGCAGGTGGAAACAGAAAAGCATTTTATCCTAGATTGTAAAGCTTATAGTGACATCAGAGGAAGCTACATAAGTGGGTTAGCAGTAGAAATTTTTTAAGATTTATTCAGCATGGAATGGGTGGGTAGAATGGGAGAGCTCATTATCAAATTAAATGGCAGGAAAACGACACTTCACAATGCTAACATGGCTGGGGTCACTGTCCCATAGACCTTCTTTTAGTCTCATAAACGTTAAAAGTCTTCATTCATTCATATATATATATATAAAATTAGTGTCATATACAGCCATGTACGTAAGCAGCAGAAGCAGTCTTAAGTGTGAATAAGCTTTGGAGGGTCAAACATAGCGTGTAGACGAAGCTCCAAAAATAATAAATTTCTTCATTGACTCGTCTAAATCACGTGGTCAAGGTAAGCAGGTGGTGCATTCTTTCTTTCAATGCAGGACTTTAACGACACAAGAGAGTGATTTATGATACATGTAACATATTTTTCCTTGGTTATTCCTTTGGTACTAAAAGAAAAGTTAAAGGTCTTTTTAAGTAAGTTGGATTCTAACTATGTTTAATAGTGTGCATTCGATTTTTTTTTTTCCCTTTCATATTTTTGATTCTTAGATCTATTTTTTACAATTATCTTACATCAAATTTGTAGTTGTAGATTTGATTCAAGTCATTTTCACATCTACATATTTATATTTTGAACTTTTAAAATTCAAATATAAAAATTAACTTGTCAACTTTCTTATATTAATTGTTGTAAGTTAATCTAGCACACATTTGATGTTAATTTGAGCACTATGTTATTGTGTTTAAGAACATTCATTTATTTGGAATTGTGCTAAAATGTGAAAAGAACGTCTAGGTCAAAGGGCTTAAAGAATATATTTTTTCTATTGTTTACTTGTGACATCATTTTAGATCTATTGCACACTTATTTGTTGTCTTTAGACCCTTCACCTAGAGTTGTAAAGCTAGTTCAGTGAGGGACTACTAATTGAGGATAAATTGACTCATGTAATCTAGAAAACTCCTAAAAATGTTCGTAAACATTGCCAATCCTTATAAATACCATAACATCAAAAATTGAGATGAGTGAATTCTAATTGTCCATATTAGATTCCCGAGTTACAATTGAAGAGTGAGTGTTGTTTCAAACAAGCATGCATGAAGATCAAGTTCACACTCATGTAGGTAAACTTAAAAAAGAATAATCAAATTTCATATAGCATGTGTAGTTGTACACAATGTAAAGAAGCATAATGCATTTGCAAAGCATGGTGTTTAGGAAACATTAACAATATATTGAAGCATGAATGTAGAAAAATCCTAAGATGGCATAGTTATGAGGTGTGAATGATTGTGAGATTACACAACATACCTTTGAAGCACATATATAATATCAGAGCATAACTTTTAGAGGTCATAACTTTTCACTCAAATAGCTAATAGGGCCCTTTTTTCAACATGAAGATATTGAAAGTTTTAGATCCCTAGAATCCACTTTATCTAGTTAATAGTTGTTTCATGATTTTTCAAGTCCCAATTCAACCATTTAAGGCCTCAAAATTACATACTAGTGTTAATTTTTTTTACATTTTTTACATTTTTAACATTTAGGGGTTTACATATGAGCATGAATCTAAGATCTTCATCTTAGCACTAAAATTATAACAGCTCAAAAAATCATCTAAAATCTATCATAACACATTCTCATTATCAAATTTAAAGCTAGGTATTGCATTTAATTTATTTTAATTTGCCTTCAATTTTTTAATGAAAAGACCATATACTTCAAAAAATGGGTGATGACATGGGATCACTCCCAAGTTAGACCAACAAAGTAGCAACTAAAAATAAACATGTGGCCCCCAAAAGGGAAAATTCACAAATTGAGTAAGTCTATAATCCCATAAAGGGAACAATTATGAAATTACTAGAATAACATTAGAAATGAAAACTAATACAATTAAGCTACAAGGCGACATCAATAATAGGAGGGAGTCTTACCGATCAGGGTTATCCCACCTACCACAGTGGCAAATCCCTTTCATTTCCCATGGGCTCCCACTCATCATGACTAGTATTGTCACTATCCTAAAGATCCTTTTGGCCTTGATTTTGAATAGACATAGTGAATGCCACTTGAGGTATTTTTCAATTATTAGGAGGGTCCCATTCATTCCATTCAAAGGACATGGGGGAGTGACGTAGAGGTAGATACCACCCACTTTGGTAACTAGAAGGTTGAGGTGGAGGTACAGTCCAACTAGATTGCTTCCTTGTTGGTGGTGGTGGAGTAAGAGTTGTGGCTCTCTGATAGTTGTGTGAAGACTCCAAGTGGTTGTGCCTCTAATCCTTGTGAGAGGATCTAACATAAAATGGTGGTGAAGGAAGAACCTTGGATTCAATGTAATGGGAATTTCCCTAATGATCAATAAATTCTTGAGATGTTGAACTTCCAATACAATCTTGCTAGCATGAATTTGAATCTACATGAGCACATTTATCTTTTAAAGATCACCAATTATTTAGAGTGAATAAAAAAAATAGTATCCATAGTAGAATGATCAAAATAAAAATAATTTATTTCTTTCAAAATGTAAAAAATAATTTTCACTCTAAAAGCATGTCATAGATGAGAAAGCTCAACTTGAGAAATTTATCCTCCTCCCCTAAAAGGACATTATGCCATATGGACAATTCAAATCTTAGAGGTTAGAAAAAATAATGTATCAATTGCCAAATGTTTTGAGCATGAGCACACTTCTAGAAAAAAGTGAAGAGTTTCAAATTGCTCACAAATCCTAAGTCCAACACCTCGAGATTTTATTATTATTTAATTATTTATCTTAGGTGAAAACTAGTGAAAAGCATTTTATTTTCATTAGAACTATAAATATTTTATAAAACCACTATGTAATAATAAAAATATTAATAAGTTTGTTATGCCTTCAAATTAAATATTTTATTTAGATTATTTAAACATATATTATCTATTTTTTTTAATATATTTCAAATAAATTAGTACAAGGGAATATAACAATCTTACATAAATACCTTAGGTAAGTAAATTAAATTACAAAGATTTTTTTTTTTACCAGGATAATGATTTGAGACATAAATTGCATGGAGTAATGCACTAAATAAATAAGAAAATAAAATAATAGTAATTAGTTGGAAATTTGAGCCAAATATGATGTAATAAGTAAATAAAAGTGATTCTTTAATGTAAAAAAAAAAGATTGATTAGACAAATAACTTGAAAATCTATAAAGTAGTCATGGTAGCTATCTTCATGTCCCCAACTCACCTTAAGTCATTCTCTAGATGGGATTCCTCTCTCTTGAAGAAGTGGACACTACTTCAACCTCCTTCCATAGGCTTGATCAATAGAATCAAATAGAAAGTGGACATAAGTTAATATGAGTGCATCTGCCTCTCCTCTAGGAAAAGTTGATTTTTGATGATGCTTCATGAGGAAATCTGGGTCTTTCTAAGGCTAGATGCATCATAATGGATGATTTAGGTAACTTCTTGTTGGTTGGAGTAATCAAATTAGTCATTGGTGCAAATAATAGGGATGGGGCACACGTGTGCATATATGGCAAGGCCCACCATTCTAAAAAAAGGTGATTCTCAAGTGGTCATCAATATAATTAAACTTAGAAAAGTCAACCATTGGAAAATTTTCTACATTCTATAATATATTTGGTTCTTGTTAAATGGCTTCATCACATATGAAGTTTGTCACTATTATGGGGAACCAAACTAGGCTATTGATGCTCTTGCTAATATGGGTGTTGTTAAAAATAAGATATGACATTACTTGATTCTTCCTCAATCACAAATGATCAAATTTTAAAGACCACTTTGCTTAATGACCACATTGTATGAACCCGATTACCATCTCATTTATTTATGAAGTTTTCTTGATATCCGATCCTTCTCTTTCTTGTGGTCCATCCTCTTAGAAGATAGTTTTTATGTGAGAATATACTTGGGAAATCCTAGGTTTAATTTGTTAAGATCTAAAGATCTCTTTATTTGACTTGTATTAACTCTACAATGCCACCATCTCCTACTTCTAGACCATTAGTAATTATGAAAGAAAAGTTCCACCTCTCTCCTTGTTAGGTTGATCAATGCCCCCTTCCTATTTATGGCCTTTGATGGTTTCAATTGTCATTTTAAACCTAGCCTACTCTAATTCCTAATAGAAGGGGCAAGATGGAAAGGAATAAAATGTCTTAAGTTTGCCACCTTAAAAATGGGAACCACCCATTTTTGAACCACTTGAATCCTCCTTATTGACACATGTTTTTTATATGGACTATCCCCATGTCAAACAAGCTTTGAGGGTAATCTTAGGACAAGATATCCTTAAGGGTGACACTAAAATAATTTATTACTTAGAAATTCTCTTTACCATCCTCTCCAATTGTATGGATTGACATAGGATTCAAAGTTCCTAGATATGGTGACCAAGGAGATAATTGCACATCCAATATTCACAAGTGATTCTATGTTGTCATGAATTTGAAGAAGTGAACATGTGTTAGTAATATTGTTGGAAATAAGAGTCTTAGAGGTGTTTAAGTTAGATAGTTAAGTGTCGATAAATCATAGTTTGTTGTTGAAGTTTGTTGATTATAGGAGTTTGTTGTGCTTCTATGTAATTATAAAATATAATCATCTTCAATAAATAATATACAATTCAATTTGTATGTATTTCTTCTTTGTATTATTGAATTTTTTATATTTTAATCATGGCATCAAAACTAGATTGGGTATGACTCCATCATGAAAAATGAGAGAATCTTAAGAGTTAATCCTCCTAAGATATGAGTAGTGTAGGATAGATAAAGTTTGTTGTAGAGAGTAGCATATGCGTGACTGACTAGTTGATGAACTTAAGTGCATTGAAGTTATTTGGGAGATAGCAACGAGGGAGTTGTTACTGTTAATTTTGATTCACTGTACTTGCAAGACATGAAGAAGAAGAAGAAGAACAAATCATCCAACTATTTAAATAACCATTAAATGTGTGGGGATCATCAAAGCACATTTACAAAGGTTGCTATATGATATATAGATTTCTTGGTCCTCTTTTTCTTTTATAAAACCCTTATAAAATGCTTTACACAAGCTTGACATTAACACCTCACTATCCTATTCAAATTCATGTCAGGTGGCAAAACCATTAGGCTAATATAAAACTCTTCTATTTTTGACATATTTAAATCGATTATAGATTAAGATAATTCAAGATTCTCTGACGTAGATTCAAAGGTTTTTGGCTAAGCCTTTCCAATTTGCACCAATGGATTTCACAGACTTGGTGACCCATATTAGTTGGAAATTTACAAAATTTCAGCCCTATCATGAGCTCCCTCGATTAAAAACCTCCTGCTCCCTGATTTTCATTTCAGACAAGTTACATGGAAGCACTTGAGCAGTCAAAAGCTCTGGTATCCAGCCGCCAGTATGGTGGAAACCCACTGGATTTATGGAAAGGTTGGAAGATAAGCGAGTGCCGGCAGAGAGAAAGGCTCATCACCAGAGGCATAAACAACCTCCATGACATCATAAGAAGTGCTAACAACAAGCTCTGCCACATACCCTGCAATTACTTTTTCCGAGTATTGGTTAGACTCCAGAATCGAAGCATAGGCGGCCGCTAACTCATTCCAAACAGCGATGATCACAACCTTATCTCCATCCAGAGACTTGAAGCAAGTAGAAGACCTTAACCCCTTGATCTTACTGAAATAGGACTTTAAAATCGCCACAGAAGCATAGCACAGGGACTCCTGCTTCTCTGCCTCTGTTAATACTAACCTCGTCGTCACAAAATCTCCTTTCGAAACCTTTGCAAACGGAAGCCCACTTTTGGTTTGTCCATAGTAGACGTCGTGGTGAAAAGGTCCTGTAATAGTGGCCATCTTAGACAAGATATCTTCAGCTGCTTGCATTACTTCTATTCGGTTGGAATCGAGCTCTGCGTTTCCCCAGAAGCCAAACCACATGACCAGATTTCCATGGATGCTGCGAAGAATGAAGCCGCTGCGTAGATAACCAGAGTTTTCGAACCAGTTGGTGAGGGAAACGAGAGTGGCTATAAGATCGTCCGCAGGCCCCCCCTGCGGTTTGAAAGAAACTATGCAAATTCTGGTGTTTCCGTGGAATTGTATCACAGTCGGCATGATAGAATAACGTTATAAGGTTTGATTGTTTCGGCCCGATTTGGGGGTATATAGGCATTGGCGTACGCGTTAAGGAATACTTGCCTGGCTTCTGGAACCTTCTGGAGCATCAACGGTCAAATGTTTGAAATTTTCCTGAGAGACGGTGGAAATTGAACAGGTTCAATTGCCAAATGGATATTTCGTGCGAAGCCGGCCGAACTAGAATTCTTTACTTGACTTCAGCACCATGGTTCTTCGCCCAAAAAAAAATGAAGTTTGTTTGGATGATGTAGATTTAAATAATCTCTATTTATTTATGTTTTCGGTAAAATTATTTTAATTATTCTATATGGGAGTATGAGTTAGATTCAAACTTCTTCAGTTGAAAGTCAAGGATTGAGGAGTATCTGTCAAATTTGTCTAGGACATGATCCTAACCTCATTTTTTATGATTTGGACTCACCCAAACCTTGATCCTTGGTAGAAAGATAGATCATTCACTATAATGGTGGGTCTTGCTATTTTTTAATTTTTTTTAATTTGGTTTGCTCTCAAACTTGCAAAATAAAAATCAAACTTATTTATAATATGTTGCATGGTAGTTTTTATTATAGTTTATCGGGTAGACTAACCTCATCTTTTATGATGCCAAAGCCTTGCACTCACCCAAACCTTGATCCTTGGTAGATCATTCAATATAATGGTGGGCCTTGCTATTTTTCTTTTTTTTTTATTTGGTTTGCTTTAAAGCTTGCGAAAGAAAAATCAAACTTATTTATAATATGTTGCATGCTAGTTTTTTTTCTAGTTTATTGAGTAGCCCCCCTATAAACTATAGTGCATTTGGTAAACTTTTTTCATGCAATCTGTGACGATGGCACGACATGCCCTTCGGTACCATAGGGACAAGGGGGGACTAGACCTTGTGACCTCTTCCCTGCAATCAGATGCTTTAACCAATCAAGGTAGGCCCCTCGCCCATATGTTTAGGTTTTTAGATACTAAAGTTTTCGATAATTTTTTTAAAACTAAAAATTTCAATCCATTTTCTAATATTTTATTTTTTGTTAATACTATTTTCTTATAAATAAATAGAGTCTAGTTTTTTAATTGGCTAGACATAATTTCATTCGCTATTTTTTCTATTTTTTGATTTGTTAAAATCATTGAGAAATTATGTCTAATTAGAAATTAGGGGCACTAAAAATGAAATAAATTTTAATGTTATATTTAAAAAATATTATGTGAAACAACACTAGTTTTAGTAAAAATATTTATCTTCTTTAAATATTGTGCAGGAAAAAATTAAGCAATTTCACAATGTTTGCAAGTGTAATGCCATAAATTACATATCTTGCAATTTTCACACTATATTTTGCACTTGCTTTGTTGTCTACTACCCAAGTATGTTTTATGGTGCACTAAGTTATAAGCCCCAACTTTTTTCTTCACTAGTTTGCCAATTTATATATCACAAGTTCTATTACCTCTCGCTAATATTGAGCTATTTGTTTTAATTTTGAGCATTTTCTCCAAGATGACAATTTAATGTATGAACATTCATGTAGTATGCTAGTGTTTCATGTTTTTTCAAATTTTAAGGCGTTAGTTTTTTGCCTAGTTGCTTGCTCTTACTTGTCGTTGTTGCCATGGTTTTGTCATCCTCCCTAAAACCACGCCCATCCCAAATAAATTTTTTCTTTGGTTCTAAATGTTTTCTTTCCAAGGTTTTCGAACCTATGTTGGGTCCCACACAAGTTGCACAACCCTATTTTTGCTCGACGATTTGAAGTTATTCCTAAAGTCTACCTTTGTGTTAGTTCTTTGTAAAGTTCTGAGAACTACTTCAAAACCTGAAATGGCTCTCGCAACCTCGATTATCATCGATAAAGTAAAGTTGTCGAGTTAAATTGCAAACAAAACAAATGCAATTTCAAATATTTTAAAATATTTTGAAACTAGTGTGGGTATGTGCAGGATCATGATGGGCCAAAAAGTGGCAATGAGAAAAAATTACGTTTTGAATCGGTTCAAAAACGCGGAAATGGCCAAGTTGACTTTTCTAGGTTCGGGTGTCAGTACTTCTACCTGAACCTAAAACCAAAGCTAGTTTCCACAAATCGGATATCCGATCCAAATCGGATATCCGATTTGTGGAAAGTGTATATAAAAAAATAGCCGACTCTAAAACTTCATTTCTCACAGTTTGACGCGGGCGCAAAAGGAAAAACCCAAATCTGATATCCGCTCTGATCTGATATTTGATTTGAAAGGTATGTATTTGTTTTTTTCAATCTTGTAATTGATTTTTCAATAGATTCTCTTAAGTTTAAGTAGGTTTTATTAAAAAAAAATCAAAAATACAGTTTTCTATTGATGTTTTTAAAAAACTAGAGTTTACATTGATTTTTTATTAAAAGTTAATGTTTTGAAATGGATCTTGATTAAAAATTAGTGTTGTTGATGTATTTTTATCAAAAATAAGAGTTTGTTATTGATTTTTGTGAAAAAGTACGGTTTTTTTTGGATTTTTATCAAAAACTAGGGTTTTTTTACAATAATTTCATTTATATTGTGTAATTTCAATTAGTTTAATTAGTTTTTAACTTTAATAAGGTATTATGGCTGCGAATATAAATCCACAAATGCCAAATGCTCCACCACCTCCACAACCAAATGCTCCACCACCTCCGCAACCACCAATTGAAGACTTAATTGGTGAAAAATTGGGACAATTGAGGGGCATTTGTGAAATTTATCAGACAATGCCTCGATTGAGAGATATGCCAAACACATTGAAAGAAATAATTAAAAATATAGAAACCCTCTCCACCCAACGTAATTCCTTTCATTCATGGCGAGAAGACATGAGGGAATATTATCGATGTGGATTGTCTTACGATGATGTGAAAGAACTCCAAATAACCAAAGCCCAAATAGCCTCTTTATTCATTGATCGCCGCACTAGTTTGCCAGTGAATGTTAATAAAAAAAAACTTTCCATAAAATGGTGCATGCATAGGGACATTGTAGCTAACTTTTGGGATCGTTGGTGTATGGTTTCTGATAAACCACCGAACAATAATTCCGACATACCATTTTACTTTATTAAAAAATTATATGTTGAATTTGTGTTAGGGCATCATGTCAATTACTTTGACATTAAACCCTTCTAGGGCATTGGTGGAGGTATGCCCCAGGATAGACCAGGGGCAGTTAGAGTAGTCCTGCGCCCAAATGTTCCCCTTCCTCCCCTTCCTCCACCACCTCCAATATATCATCCAAAGATTATCCATGATGCATCTACACAGGTGATTCAGGCTATTCACTCTTTGAGTGGTCATTTGGTTTTGCATGCTTCTACAGTAGCTCAACCACATTTTGGTTATGTTGGCGAAAGTTCGAGTGCTGCTGCATCATCCTCCTCAGGTCCACATATTTGTGTGCCACATACTTGCACTATGTGCCGCTAGATATACTTGGGTCCTCTTGTACAGCCCACTGAGCATCCCTTGGACACTTCTGATTATGACCTCCATGATGTGGACATTATAGATCAGTTGTAGGGGAGTGGAGCGCACCCTACAGAGTCCTCTCCTGCTAGAGAGGGAGATGCTGGAATAGTGACACAGGTAAGATTTAAGTTGTGATTTCATAACTTGCATTTGTTTTTAAATGACTATTAATAAGAGATAGTATCAAGTACTAATATTTATTTACATGGTCTATTTAACAGTTGATGTCTAAGGAGGAGCTCACACGAGTGATTGATAGCACCCTTAGGGCCATTTCATTTGGCTTGGAAACACACGCAGTATATATTTTTGCACTCACTCGTTTACATTTTATATTATATACTTGTTTGTCATTTGAATTGTCACTAATGAAATTATATAATAACTTATATGTTTATCTTGTTTTTCTCCTATAGGAAATACCCAGTGTCAGTGAGGTACAGCCTCATCCAAACTTACGAGGCGCAAATCTAGATAAGGGGAAGGTAATTAAACTCAAATTGGATTGAATTAAGATTTTTAAGATCTTATATTGATTATACATACGTCGACATAGAATTGTAGTTTCATATGTACTTGTCAATTTTATGTACAGGCAATTATGAGCTTTACAGATATGTTGACAAGGGACACACCACCTAAAGAAGTAGTTATTGGAACACCTCAAAGAGTAGGTGTTGAAATACCTCAAAGAGGAGGTGTCGAAACACCTCAAGGAGATAAAGAAAAAGATCAACCTAAAGAGGTACATGTGCTTATTTTATTTTGTGTTTGGTAAATAAGTTCTTATTACCAATAATCATATGCTAACTTGGATCAATTTTATGTTTTGGTTCACATATATAGATTGGCATTTCAAAAGTTGATTTGGTATATTCTAGGACTCCTGACCCTTTGAAGAGACGTATATTTCAGGTAATCAAGATTTCAATTTTAGAGTTCAATTAAAATTCAATGTATATTGATTTTGATTTTAATTATTCAATTTTAAATTATATAGTATAACTAATCTCAATTGTGGTTTGAATTTTTCTTATGCAGTTACCTTCAGAACCAACGAGTGCTTCAAAGAGGCTCCATTTTGATGATCCACCAGTAGTTTAGGATGAGATAGACATTTTGTCATGTAAATTTTGAATACATATTGAGATGGCATATGCCACATTTAGTAAAACTTTGTTTGAGTTGGTGTCGATGCCATTTTTGTATATGGACATACACTTGATTATTGGATAATTTGATATATAGAAGTTGACAATCGAAATTTAATTTGGTCCTCATGTGCATGATTAAACTCTTTGAAAATTTTATCTTGAGCAATGGTTAAATATCAATGCACAATAGCTTAAAACTGAATGGTTATATTATGTAGTTTATATTTATATCGCTGATTACATTGCATTACACATCTTTCAAACTCAAATCATTAATTCACATTGCATAACTAACAACTAGATGTTCATAGATGAAATTTTTTCAATTACAATATAATTCTTACAAAGTCAACCTAAGCAGTTATGCAATTACTTCACATTGCATAACTAAAAACTATGAGTAGTTGTCAATTACATTCATTTGTCATTGAATTATATGAGACCACATTTCTTTGAAGCTTTTTTTCAAATGGTCCACTGCCTTGTCTATGCTACCGTATTTTTCATACATGATAGCGATCACATTAAGTTGTAATAAATTAAATGATAGCCTATGGCTATTTAATTTATACTCATTTTATTTAAATGGATGAGGTCAACCTTCGTTGATGTTATTTTGTAATTTATAATTTTCAAGAGAGGCCGACCTCCTTGAAGAGTCACCTTATTTTGTATAAATATAGGTTGATGTTTGTTCATTTCCTCAATCAAGTTCATTCAACATAATTTGCAATCCAAATAAAAGTTTGCACTTGAGCAGTAGCAGGCCGATTTCAAGGAGAAGCATATTCGATTATATATTTGCATCTACGAAAAGTGTTATTATTCATTGTATCAAATTCAACCATGAGTTGGGCCTAAGTTGTAAGCAAATTTATTTTTGTGTTTATTGTCTTATGTGTTTCATTTTTTGAGTGCTTTTAGTTGTATTATCTAATCTCTAAGTTGAAGACAGCGAGAGAAATGGTCATATTGTTGATGACAAAGATTTGACCATGTTGGCTCTTAATGGTCTTCCTTCATCTTGGGAGTTTTACATTCAAGGAATCGACGTGAGATCGAAACTTCCCAAGTTTGATCGGTTGAGGGCTCACTGTATTCAAGGGGAGTCAAGGTTGGTTGTGAGAGGTATTGGACGAAGCCCTACAAATGAAGACATTCATGTTCTTTCCGCTCAATCCTTGAAGAAGGAAGGAAAAGGAGGAAAGAAAAGATGCTTCAAGAGGAATGGAGATAAGGGTCAGATGGTGCTCCTGCATTCAAAAATAAGTGGGACCTCTATCATGTTTATTGGGATATGATTTGCTCAAAGTCTGTCAACTTGGATTTAACATTGGTAGCTCTGCAAACCTATTCAGAATAGAGTGATCTGAAGAGGACATCCCTAAATGTCAAACTCGTGCAACCCAATGGACTGTTCCAACACATCTAGATGGGTACGTTTACGCTAGGTATGGTTCTCTCTTGCACCCAGATACGTTGAATCGCTCCGAGCTGCATCGGAGCGACGTTTTCCCTTAAGAGTCCAAAATGCTAAAAGGCAACAAACTTTGATAGACTATTTCTCAGAAACTGTGATGCTTACAAACTCTTTGTCTGAGGATATGGGATTGTGTTGAGACCATCTACAATAACCTCTCTCGGTTTTTTCTATCTCAAAGGCGTTTTCTCGTGGTGATGAGTTTTCAGTTGAGGGAAAAGTTGCCAGATGCAAGCAGTGTAAAGTTGCAAAGTGGCGTAACTTTCATTCTCGAACTTATACGACCCAACGGACTATTCCAACACATCTGGATGGGTACATTTACGCTAGGTATGGTTCTCTCTTGCACCCATATACGTCGAATCGCTCCGAGCTGCATCAGAGCGACGTTTTCCCTTAAGAGTCCAAAGTGCTAAAAGACATAAAACTTTGACGGACTATTTCTCGGAAACCATGATGCTTATAGACTCTTCGTTTGAGGATATGGGATTGTGTTGAGACCATCTACAATAACCTCTTTCGGTTTTTGCTATCTCGAAGGCGTTTTCCCGTGGTGATGAGTTTTCAGTTAAGGGAAAAGTTGCCAGATGCAAGAAGTGTAAAGTTGCAAAGTAGTGCAATTTTCATTCTCGAACTCGTACGACCCAACGGACTGTTCCAACACATCTGGATGAGTATGTTTATGATAGGTATGGTTCTCTCTTGCACCCAGATACGTCGAATCGCTCCGAGCTGCATCGGAGCGGCGTTTTCCCTTAAGAGTCCAAAGTCCTAAAAGGCAGAAAACTTTGACGGACTATTTCTCAAAAACCGTGATGCTTACAAACTCTTTGGTTGAGGATATGGGATCATGTTGAGACCATCTACAATAACCTCTCTCATTTTTTGCTATCTCGAAGGTGTTTTCCCGTGGTGATGAGTTTTCAGTTGAGGGAAAAGTTGCCAAATGCAAGCAGTGTAAAGTTGCAAAGTGGTGCAACTTTCATTCTCGAATTCATACGACCCAACAGACTATTCCAACATGTCTGGATGGGTACGTTTATGCTAGGTATGGTTCTCTCTTGCACCCATATATGTCGAATTGCTTCGAGCTGTATTGGAGCGACGTTTTCCCTTAAGAGTCAAAAGTGCTAAAAGGCAGCAAATTTTGACGGACTATTTCTCAGAAACCGTGATGCTTACAGACTCTTCATTTGAGGATATGGGATCGTGTTGAGACCATCTACAATAACCTCTCTTGGTTTTTTCTATCTCGAAGGCGTTTTCCCGTGGTGATGAGTTTTTAGTTGAGGGAAAAGTTGCCAGATGCAAGTGGTGTAAAGTTGCAAAGTGGTGCAACTTTCATTCTCAAACTTTTACGACCCAACAGACTGTTTCAACACGTCCGGATGGGTACGTTTACGCTAGGTATGGTTCTCTCTTGCACCCAGATACGTTGAATCTCTCTGAGGTGCATCGGAGTGGCGTTTTCCCTTAAGAGTCCAAAGTGCTAATGTCAATGAAATGTGGGGGCAAAAATATTTAAGGTTGGATCAAGATTCTGCAAGTCCTAGATCTTTCCCAATCAACTTGAATCAATTACATGGAAAAGGAAATTCACAATGAACTTTTTACTTTTTTGTTTTTCGAAAAAGTGGCAAGCCACTGTAATTTGTTATATATAAATAGGAGATATTACAAAACCTGGTTCAAACGAGCATACCGACAGGAAAGAACCAGGAAGAAAACCTCCCATTGTAGCTCGATTAAGTACAATGGTAGACATTTGAACCGTGTTTCAAAAAACATCACTGGATATAGATTATGCCTATACACAGTTATGACCTTTTTACATTGTTTCACATTTCAAAATTCAATTTTTACAAAATTTTCCTATTTGAGGCATTCAAGGCACAGTCTTCCACAAGAGTAGTATGTTGCCGTTTTCGAGTGACAAGCACCTGTACAAACCATCAAGGTAGCAGTTAAACTACATACAATAGAAAATATGCTTAGAATAACGAACCGATATTATTGTAATTTGTCACATACCTCTCTAAAAGGATTAGAGTTGCCTATTGTTGCAACAGGTCCATGAGCAATCATGCTAGGAATATCGCAAAATTCGTCAAATGATAAATCTATATTGTAACAACAAAAAATATGCTTAGACTAACAAATTCATATTAATCTAAACATATTGAATGATGATGAATTGGTAATGCAAAATATAAAAGATGCTTTGAATAACCAATCTATATTAAAGTAATATGTCATATACCTCTTTGAAAGGATCAGAGTTGGCTATTGTTGTAGCAGGTCCATGATCAATCGTGCCAAGAATATCGCAAAATTTGTCAAATGATATATCTATATTGTCACAACAAAAAAGAGGCTTAAGCATTGTACTTTCCATTCTTGAATATGCTATTCAAGTGTGCCTAAAGGGTCATCTCTTTGCTTAAGAGTATCCAATATTGCTTCATGATCAACATTACTAAGTGTCCATAGTTGTTTTGTCTTTGGTTTGGCACGATGCTTCAACAACTTAACATTTGTTGCTATAACAAGGTGTGAATACATGAGAATGGTTTTGTGTTTCTTGTAGTCTTCAAATGCAGGTATGCCATTCTTTCTAATCATGTATGTTCACAACCAAGTTCCTGCAACCACAACTGAACCTATAGGATACATGAACCCATCATCATCTTCCATCGATTGTGTTAGCTTGTGCTTTACCTGCACACATCGAGCCAACCAATATTCTGATCTCTCTTCATTCCCTTGCAGTGCAACAACTGCAAAAACATGTCCTGGATGTAGTAGATCTGAAAGCCAGTCGTAATCGAGTGAACTTTCCATTGTGTAATTTTTCATGGATATAGTTTGAGATAAAGGAGTTAGATACTATGGAACCCATGTATCCACCCACTCACTTGACTCGCATTGATCCCACTCGCACTGAATACAACTCTAACAAAAACAAGCCAACTGTTGTGTCCAAATGGTCAATGTGCTTGCATCTGAGCTTCGAAACAAATGCATCTTTGAAGAATCTTTGATTGTATGACAATCCAATCTACCTCCCATTGTACCCTCCTCAACCAACCAAAATAATATGTGCATTGTTGAATCAAGTGTCCCTCCTTGTGACAATGCTGAACTACACCAATCAACAATAAAACGTGCATCATTGAATTTTGCTCCTGAAATATTCAATTGCTCCTTAACTAGAGCTCTTTTTACACATGCACTTGCTCCATCATGCTCCCCTTTCCCATGCCCAGCTTAAAAAAAACTCCAAATATTAGGTACACCCCTCTCTACATGCATTCTACTCAACCAATAAAACATACGAGCATTCTTGAATTGACCTGTACAGTTATCTGATCAAATGAGATGTCGACCCAGTGCTATATCATGCTCCTGCAAGAACTCAAAAAAATTCTCGAAACAATGTTGCACATACTCGGATGAGTGAGATCTATCATCACTCATATAAAAATGATACTCTTTGATTATCTTTCGATCCTCCTCTATACTATTAGGTGCATGTCTAAACGTTATGTGGACAAAAATAGCAATCTGAATGAAATTGTAATACTGAGATTGTACCTCATTTTGTTGTTGCAATGTGTAGTTTTCAACAAAATCAACCACTGATATAATAGTGCTAATCGTAAAAGAGTCCTTACATATCCTGAATTGTTGATCCAACCACTGAGACCTATGACTATGCCTTGCATATTTGTAGAAAAGATTGTCCTTAAAATCTGAAATAAAATCAGCAACACTGCATTCTTTTGTAACCAACTCGCATCTAGAACCTTCACCTCCACTCTGCAAAGTATATTTGACTATCTCATATCTCTTTTTCTCAACAAGATTCTTTCCAAATTTATGTTCAAAACCCTCATGAAAACATTGAACAAACTTTGATAGGCCACCACATTGTGAGCACTTCGCATTTAAACAATCATTTCTATAGAAAAAAGAACCATCATCCCTAGAACATAAAAATAGATCTAGCAAATCCCTTGATGATTTCGGAAGATGCATTGCACCACACTCCTGCAACATTTCATTAGTATGCAAATTAGAATGGATATAGCATAATAGTTCATGGTACATTGAAAACTCCACATGGTATTTGCAACAACAAGTATTACGAATCTTAAGAGACATAATAAAATGGCTTCAAACCTTCAAAAGTTCTTTGCGAGATTTCCATATTTGGATGTGTTTGATTAAATTTGTTGAACAACATTGTTTGGCTTGATTCCAAGAAATTTTTAGGATACGGTGTACGGTCTCGACTGCCAATTCTTAACTTTAAAACATCCTTTGCATTGGGTGATACTCTAGAGTTATCATGCCAAAATTGCTGAATTACTTGCTTTACATTATCGGTTAGCTTCTTATCAACACATGTAAGCCTTCCAGCAAAAGCCCATGTATCAAACTGAAGAGGATCATCTATTCTTTCTCTTCTTGCAAGTGCTCTATCCAAATTTTTACGATTTAAGTCAAAATCAGTACAAGTTTGTCTCATAAAGTGAGCCTTTTTCAATTGATGGCTTACTAGGGTGGTGGTAATGACTCTCCGACTAGCTCTCTTATCTTTTTCCTTGTTATTTTTTCCAATAGACCTGAGAGCATTAAAAATAGTTTTGACAATAATAGAATTTTTTTCGGTCCTCTTGTTTAGATGAATCTTCAATTTGGCTAGCAAAGGTCTCATCTTTTGCATCTTTAGCAATTGTACAAAAATTTGGCATTGCTCGGTCAATGTCTTATCGCTAAAATATTGGTTGAAAAGTATTCTAGCCCACAATCAAATAGTTCATGTTGACCTCTTGCCTTCAAAATTGTTTATAATGTTATCATCAATTTCAACTAACCATTCAGGGGTCCTTGAAGGTGTTGATTTTGGAATACCTCTTTCTTCCACACAAGGTTCTTCATTTCTCGTGCAATCTGGTGAAACATAATTTACACTTGCTTCAATATTATGTTCAACATCTTCATTTCCAACATTTTCACCTTGAACATTTTCAATATCAATTTGAATAATTTCATTCCCAATTTCAATATCATGTTCAACATCTTCAATTCCAACATTTTCATTATCAATTTCAGTATTTTTATTCCCAATTTCAATATCATGTTCAACATCTTCAATTCCAACATTCTCATTATCAATTTCAAAATTTTCATTCCCAATTTCAATATCATGTTCAACATCTTCAATTCCAACATTTTCACCTTGAAAATTTTCAATATCAATTTGAACATTTTCATTTCCAATTTCAATATCATGTTCTACAGTTTCACCTTCAACATATTCAATTTCCTCTTCACTTGAAAGACCATAGGGCTCAGGTTCACCAATATTTAACATACCTTGTCTTTTCTTTCTATGACCTTCTCTATCTCTTTGTCTATATCCTTCAATTTGTTCTTTTGTCATATTTCTTACGCTTTTGATTTTGATGACTGCTGCTCCCCATTATACCAAATAAAAGATGCTAAAAAATCATTATGTATGACAAATTTGAGTACAAGAATCTTCAAAAAGTTTATCTTTGTCTCTTCCTGTCTGAAACCACGTGTTTGTTGCCTACAAAGTGTTGCAAACATAATGCAGGGTCCGTTGGAATGCACAAACATGGCCCACATGGGGTTTTTCTGTGGCCCACAAATCGGATATCCGATTTGTAAAACATGTTCTGCAACGGTAAGATTTCACCTCTGCACAATGGAGTTTCACAAATCGGATATCCGATTTGTACACACATAGACCAAAGGGAGATAGGGATAGGGAGAGGGAGAGGGAGAAAGGGAGAGGGAGAAAGGGAGAGAGGGAGAGGGAGAGAGAGAGGGAGATAAAGGGAG